>MWVB01000078.1:38941-78963 GCA_003054985.1 Leucosporidium scottii
TACATATGCGAAAAACGAGAAAGCGTGTTGACCGTAGCTCGTGATGCTTTTGGCGTGCAATAGAGAAAGAGCGCGTCCAAGCCGCTTGACCTCCGTCCCCTACCTCGGAGAGCAGCTCGCGTCTGATGTATCTCATCACACGGCGACAACCCTGCTCTGCTCCTCCCTTTCGGCTCCATCACCCCCCGCCCCCACGGCTTTGACAGCTCTCTCCCGTTCGCCCTCCGAGGCTCTCACTCTCTGCTCGATCTTTCCTGGATCCGCTCGCATTCCGAGCAGTAGCAGCAAGTCGTCAGCCGTGTATCCACCCTCTCAATCGGCCGAGCTTCTGCAATCTGCTCGCCCGGAACTCTCACATGACCGTGTTTCGGCGCTCAAGTTGAAGGGCGCTTCCATCCACGCTTCCGCCAACGAAGGCTCTTGAGTCTTGAGTCGTTCTTCTTACTCCAAACAGCTCCAGGTGACGCCGTAACAGCTCCCTTCGCTCTCCGCCCGAACCCGAATTCATCAAGGATGAGACAAGGGCCTGGCCGAGCCAACGAGTGACTTTTTGTTTCCCCCCCTTGCTCGCTCGCGCCCGTGAGCAGGCTTGCTCTCCTTCGCTATCGTTGCTGCTCCTCTTGTTGCTTCTTCTTGCGTGTACTCTCGCGCCGACTCGCGCCGAGCGAGCCATGGCCTCCCCTTCACCTCCTCACGGCGGCGCTCCACCTCCGCCGACCCAGCAGGCGCCCAATATGGTCTTTTATCTCACGAGTTGCATCATTCTCGCCGTGATGGTAGCAAGACGAGCTCCTACAAGCTTTTGGGCAGTCAAGCGAATGTCACTGCAGGGATGGATCGCGTTTCTGGTCATCTCCGTCGGGTTCGCTCTTTCACCAGCTCGAGAGGAAAGGCAACGACTGATCGCTATTCTGCAGGCTAGCGAACCTCTATGCGAGTGGGATTCTGGAGATGGGGGTCGGTACCGCGTTCAATAAGGATTCTTGCTCGGCGGCCATTCTCATCTGGTCATTTTCTCCTTTCGCCGAGCCTGTGCAGCGCTGGCTGATACCTACTCGCTCCCCAGCTTTCTCGCCTACGGAGCATCCAAGATCCTGTTATTCCTTTTCTACAGTGAGCTCGGTCGGCCCTCAGCTCTCCCCCTCGCCCTCTACTGACCCTTTTCCCTTGTCCCCTGCACAGCCGAGCGAAGTAGGCTTCTTCACGCCGCACCGCCGAGCTTGAGCGAGAGTCACTCTGCTACAAAACTGACCAACCCCACTTCACGCTACAGTCTACCTCGTCTACACCTCCCAAACCGGCGTTTCGGCACCTCGGCGAAGTCAATCGAAATGGTACCGCGCTTCTGCGGTGTTGATGATCCTGTGGTGGGCGGGCGGGATGAGCATGCTGGTGAGTGTAGCTTTTCTCTCTTCTTGCTTGCCAAAAGCTTCTTCCGCACCTTCAGCCCAGTCTCCCGCTGCTCTGCCGCCGTTGAAAGCTGAGCGCCGAGCCGCCTCGAACCCTTGCTGACCGCCCTCCGGCCTCCTCATCATTGCAGGTCAGCCGCTTTGCCTACCGCCGCTCAATTTCTGACCACACCTGCATCATCGGTCTACATCAATACGGCGCCATCGTCGTGATTGCTCGTGAGTTCGGCGATTCCCCTGCGCCCCGTCTTCGAGCTGTAGCTGATCCCTTCCTCCATTGCTCCCCCACAAGTCCAAGGAATCGTTAACCTCTACTTTGCCGGAGCTTTTCTTCTCGCTCTGCGGTCGACTTGGCTGCAGAATGGGCCGGGAAGGCGAATGGCCATCGGTAGTGCTCTAGCAGCCATCGTCGCGCTGCTGACCTCTGGTGCGTGGCCAAGTTCTCTCTACCTAATAGTTCATTTTTGACTACTGTAGCTGACAAGCTCCGTCTCGCTACCTCGCTCCCTCTTCGCCATTCCCTCCCCTCTTCCAGCCGCCAACGTGCTCGGCATCGCCCTCTCGGAGCAAGGTCAAGAGTCATGGATTTGCCTTCTCAGCTGTGGACTTGATCGTGCGTTCCTCACACTTCCCAGCCTGCTCCAAAGCTCACTCTCAACCCATCGTCCCAGTCTTTATCAACTCGAGCTCGACCTTCCTCGTTCGTCCTTTCCCCTCTCCCTCTTTCACCTTCTCCCGCTAAACCCAAGCTAACCATCATCTCTATACTGGAACAGATCACCTCCCCACCACCCCCTTCCCCACCCACTACTCACAAACAAGGCTTCATCTCAAACTTCGGGTCCTCCCTTCCCGTCGCGCCCGTAGTCCCTCTCCCGCTGGTAGGTGTGGGGTTCGCTAGTTCTACCACTTTGGAGGATAGGGCGAGTCTGGAAGAGAAGGAGGTGGGAGAGATGAGGAGCCCGGCGAGTGAGTATGCGAGGGAGTGGATGGTAAAGGAGGGGGGCAGGGAGGGGCGGGAGGGGGAGCAGAGGGTGTAGGGTGGAAGGATGTAGAAATAGAGATGTAACACCTTGCTTATATACGCTGTCAGCTGTAACTTGTACTTTTCTCTCGAGCTCAGAAGCAGAGGAAAGAGGGTTCGGCGAAGGAGCACAGCGCCGAGGAGGGCCTATCGCGAGTTGAAGGCAGCGGGAAGCGGCATGGGGTCGCCAGAGGGCTTGAAAGACTTGATGCGCGCTTCTATAGCACAAAGGATACTGCTTTCCATCATCGAGCCCGCTACAGATTCCGACCGAGGCCTGCCGTTTCTCGGCGTCTCTAGCGGCTAAGGAGAGTCAGCATGTCCTCGAGCGCTACGAGCGGGTATTCAACTGACCTTCTAACTTCACTGCTTCCCTCCCCTCGCCTCCTCATCTGCAGCAACAAACGACTCGAGGATGGACTTGGCCTCTTGGATGTCGTCTTGCTCCCAGGCTTTGAGCCCGTAACTTTGCATAAAGGTGGTCCATCCGCCTGATGCTTTTACGATCTCTCGCTCCGCAGGGCAGAGAGGAGGAGCTGTAGGTGTACAGAGGTGGATGTGAGTCGAGAGGGTCGTGGCAAGTGGGGCGCAGTTCTAGCGATCAGGGGCGGGAGAAGCCTACCGAGACCGTCGGTAGCAGGCATATCTGTAGTCTGGTAGAAGAGAGCAGGAGAGAGAGCTTGGAAAGGCGAGCGACAGAAGCGAAGTCAAGGAGCGGAAGCGAGCTCGAGCCTCGGTCAAGGGGGAGCGTTGGCTTCGTCCGGCTCGCCAAGCTGCTCAGATACAGCTCAAGAGCAGCGAAACAGGTTTACGCCCTCTTGGCAGGGCTGCTCCTGCTCCCCCACAGCCTCTCGTCTCACTTCGAGCGAAAGGAGGCTCGACGTCCGACGTCTCCATCGCCAGCTCGGAGTTCTCCCTTTCGGCATCATCTACTCGACTACAGCTTCGACTCGCAGCGCTCGAAGGAGAGACATATCAAGCTACAGCTGCTGCTCAGCTGTACACCATGGATCTCATCAACACCCCCTCTGTGAGTCGCGCGTTTCGTCTGAGCTGGGGAGGGGAGGTTGGAGGGCGACATTAAGGGCGGTACTGGACCCAGTTGGCACGTGGAGTAAAACTAGACGAATCACAGAGCTCTCAATTTGTGCTGGCTGCTCTGTTACAGCTCCGACGCCGTTGACGCGGTAGCTCGACGTAGCGCAACGGCTCGTCTCGGCTCTTCAGCGCGATCAAAGTGCTCTGTAACAGCTCACTGACCTTCAATGTTACCCTACAGATCCGCTCGATGCACCTATCGAAGCGTGTAGGACTTGCGCCCGCTCCTCCACCAACAGCAGGCTCGCTCCACCTCACGCCTCACCACCTCATCTTCAGGCCTACTTCGGGCGACGAGCTATGGGTGAGTCTGAAGCGAAGTGTCCGCTCCCATTATCTGCTCTGCTACGATGTGACTGCTGGTTGTCAACGAGCATACAGCCTTTGTTGTCCGTGCTCGGCGGCAGCGGAGGGTCTTTGAGCTCGATATGAGCTGCAGAGCCGGTTGCTGACTCTCCATATCACTGCAGATCCCCCTACCTATCCTCCACTCCGTCACGCGCAACCCTCCAACCATCACAGGCTCACCAACACCCCTCATCCTCCGCACCCGTGACTTTGCCGTCTATGAGCTCTCCTTCGGCTCAAGCGCCGAGATGGACGGCGTATGGGATAGTCTGAAGGCGCTGTGCACGGGTGTCGCTGCCGAGGGCCTCGAAGGGCTCTACGCCTTCTTCTACGACGGCGAGAGGAAGGGGGATAAGAAGGGCAAGGGCAAGGCGGGTTGGGGGATCTACCAGCCGGAGAAGGAGTTTGAGAGGATGGGATTAAGCAGTAGGAGTAAAGCTTGGAGGACCAGCGCCATCAACGCCGACTTCGAAGTAAGTACTGACGGCTCGGCGACTTGTTCGGTGAAGGCTGACTCTCCCTCGTTTTGCAGTTCTGTCCTTCGTACCCCGCCAATATCCTCGTCCCTTCCAAGATCTCTGACACGACGCTCAGCTACGCCGTCAAGTATCGTAGCAAAGGTCGACTACCAGGCCTCGTCTACCTCCACTGGGCCAATCTGGTTCGTTCGGCTTTGACTCCTCCGGACCCTCAAAGCTGACCTCTTCGCTCTCAACAGGGATCCATCACTCGCTCTTCGCAGCCCATGGTCGGCATCACTCAAGGCGCCCGCTCGATCCAAGACGAGAAGCTGCTCGAGGCCATCTTCACTTCGCACGCCCAGCACTCGCATCCTCGACAAGCCTTCACCCTCGCTTCTCCTTCCTCCTCCACCACCTCGCTCGACTCGCAAAGTGGCCAGATCGTCTACGGCGCCCAAGCGACCAACATCATCATCGACGCGCGGCCGAGCAAGAACGCCTACGCCAACTCGGTCAAGGGAGCGGGGACGGAAAACATGTCGTTCTACAAGAATTGCAAGAAGGAGTACCTCGGTATCGACAACATCCACGTCATGCGCTCGAGTCTGAACAGCGTCTACGATAGTGGGTCTTCTTCTCTTTCGGCGCCGAGCTCGCTCGCTGACTATCTTCGCTTGCAGCCCTCCGCGAGTCCGAGACCACCGGCTACGTCGATCGCAACGCCCTCCGTCAATCTCACTGGCTCTCCCACCTCACCAACATCCTCGACGGCATCCTCATCATCACGCGCACGATCCACCTCTCCAACTCGCACGTCCTCGTCCACTGCTCGGACGGCTGGGATCGCACCTCGCAACTCTCGGCGCTCCCGCAAATCTGCCTGGATCCATACTACCGCACCGCAGAAGGTCTCGCCGTCCTCATCGAGAAGGATTGGATCGCCTATGGCCATCGTTTCGCCGACCGAACGGGACACCTCTGTGGCGATCGGGTCCAATTCGTCCAAGGTCGAGGAGACGATACTTCGGCGCAACAAGCCTTCCTCGCCAGCGTGACCAAGCAATTCTCGCCCAACAGCCACGCCTTCAAGGAGACGTGCCCCGTCTTCCAGCAATTCCTCGACTGCATCTACCAGCTTCAACGCCAGTTCCCCGAGCGGTTTGAGTGGAATGGAGAACTGCTCAAGAGGTTGCAGTATGAGACGTATGCGGGGAGATCGGGGACGTTTCTCTTCAACTCGGAGAGGGAGAGGGCGGCGTTCAAGGCGAGGGAACGGACGAGGAGCGTTTGGGAGGATATCTTTGATGAGGTGGAGGGCGAGGGAGAGGTCAAGCTCAAGCTCAAGGAGGAGTTCCGGAACCCTCGCTACGACCCTTCGCTCGATGATCCCGACTCGCGCCAACTCGATGCGGATCAGGGAGTCCTCCTCGTCGACCCTCAAGACGTCAAATGGTGGTTCGAGCTCTTTGGACGCACGGATGAGGAGATGAATGGTCGACCGGTACCCGAGTCGGAGAGGGAGAAGACCGTTACCGCTGTTACGGTCGTCGAGGGAGTCGAGGACGATCCTGTCCTTTCGCCGGTCGCAGCTCTCAACTCCTCGCTCGGCAACCTTCGCCCTTCCTCCACTTCGCCACCACCACCGCCCGCCCCCAACGCATACCTCTCCGCCCCTCCTCAATCCTCCTCCCGCCCCTCTTCCCCCTCCAGCCCCTCAGCTCGCGCCCCCGCTGGTCTTCCACTCGACCTCCCCTCCCAAGCCCAAGTCGCCGAAGCCGTCTCGTCGGTCCAAAAGTTCGGCTGGTCAGCGTGGAAGACGGTGCAGAAGTATGGGCAGGAAGCGGCGACACGTTATGCCGAGTCCCAGCAACAGCAGGCGACTTCGCCGACCTCTGACTCGGGAGCGGGATCGGGACATGCGAGGAATCAGAATGGGGAGTCGTCGGGTGGGAGTAGCTGGAGGGCGTTTGGGAGGAATGAGGGAGCGAATGAGTTGAGAAGCGGAGGGAGGGCCTCATCGTCGTCGGTGATTAGCAACCCCTGGGCAGCCGAGGAGGCACCCTCGACCTCGTCTTCTCGCATATCAACTACTTTGGCTCCAACACCGCCCTCTCCTACCACCACGACAAGGTCCTCAGGAGCGGCCCCGAGCTTGGACGACCCCCTCGCCTTCAACTCCACCTCGACCTCGACGAAACGCTCCGCCGATCCTCTCTCTGCCAACCCTTGGGACGCGCCCGCTCCTCTTTCCCACCCACCACCTCCAACAACCCAGCCAACTCGCTTTATGGCCTCCTACTCTGCACCACCGCCAAAGGAGCAGCCGCCGAAGGGAGCAGATGTCGATCCCCTGGGAGTTGGGTTCTCGTAGCGAGTTGCATAGGAGATCAAAAGGGAGGGCTAATGGAGTTCATTTGTTGTTCTTTCCAGCGTCATTTCGGACGTGCGAGTGTCGCACGCTAGCCAGCGCTTCCAGCTCTCGTTCTCCTTCTCGCTCTCGCTTGTCCCGCTCGGCTCGGCTTGCGCATGGCTTAAGCTGCTCGTCATTACTGATCATCGAGCCCGAGATACTAGTAAGGGGTGCATAAGACTTAGATGGCAACGGCGAGAGCTCCTCCCAAGGCAGCGAGGAGGACGGCGCTCGTCGAGAGGGCGTGCGTCGCGGGCGAGGCGCCGAAAGCTCCCTTGATGCCGCTGTAAGAACACGGGGGGCCAGTGAAGGACAAAAGCGATTTTTGCGGAAGTCTGCTTACTCAACAGCGCCTCCAATGGCGGCCGTGGCTTCTCCAGCAGCCTTCCCGACGGCTACGAAAGAACGAAATCAACGTCGAGCTCCTCAAGAAGAGTAAAAAAGGGAGCTCACCAGAAGTAGCGACACCAGCTCCGCTAGTAACATCACCTCCGACAGATGCAGCCCCAGCGGTAGCCTGCAGACGCGTGACATTTCAGTCAAATCTTCGCCGAGCAGATCGCCGAATTTTGAAAACTCACCACTCCCGCAACGCTGCCACCTAACGAAGTAGCTTGGCCTCCAGCAGATACGGCACGGGCAGTAGCCTCGCCTACAACGCTAACAATCGTGGCCGTAACGCCGTCATAAACCGAAACGAGCGTCTGAGTCGCGCCGTCGACAGCTGAACCTGCCTCGCCAGTGAGAGAATCGACGGCACTAGCAGCGGCAGATGTAAGGGAGTTCTCAACCGATACGGCATCCGAAGTAGCAGCATCGACGGCGGATGCTCCGGCCGAAGTGAGGGATTCGTACTCGTCGCCGAGGACCGATGTTACGGATTCAGCACCCGAGGTGATATCGCCCACAATGGAGGTGACTTCTGCTGAAGCCTGAGCTGCCCTGTTCGATTCCTCAAAGTACTGCCTGTAGATTCGAAGGAAGCGTCATCAGCTCTCAGTTCTCGCTCGAGCAGGGGACTTGAACCTACGCCGAAACGGCAGAGGCGCCCGCGAGGGCGACGAGAAGGAAACGAGTAGCGACCATGATGTCGAAGGAGTGTTGAAAAGAGGGTGGTAGAGTGGGCGGGCTGAGGGAAGGGTCAGAGGCAAAAGGGCGGTCAGCTCGAAGTTCGGCGATGGGACGGTCGGCGAAGGCAGCCACCTACTGCAACCGAGCAAAGCCAGACGAGTGAGAAGCAGGAAGCCAAGAAGCAAATTCTGCAAAACCTGACTCTTCACCCTCACACAGCCCCCCAATGTATGTTAGCTCAGGAGTCGACGGACTTCGGCGACGAGCGAAGTCGGGGCCATTCGATCCCGTTTTTACGGGAGGAGTCGTCGCTCGAGGGCGCATAAGCACGTCCGAGTGGATGTGCAGGACGCTGAAGTGTCTGTGTAGCTTATCCAGGAGCTCTGCGCTGTAGTTGAGGCTCGCCACAGCCGAGAGCAAAGTCGGGGGCGGCCTCGGACAGACGAAGTCGAAGGGCAAGGAAGAGGAGAAGAAAGCCAGTGCGCCGGACTCCGACGAAATGGGGCTGTTGCGATGTTCTGTACTGAAGTTCAACGGAACAAGAAGTTCGCTTGAGCTGTGCAAAGCCAGCGGATTGAGGAGCTGAAAGGATTCCGTGCTCTTTCGGCGAACGCATCTCGCCAGCTGGGAGCATCTCGACGAACACGCAAGGTAAAAAAAATGGTACGAAGGACTGCTGATGCAAGTCTAAAGCTACAGTACATCGGTCTAGTGTCCATCTTCTATCTTCCTCCCTCCTCGGCGCCGGCGCCAACTCTCAATCGTTCTTCGCCCGAATATCGAAGCACTCGCCGCAATAGCTGTTCTCTCCGCCTCTATCGGGTCCATCATCGCGCATCAAGTAGTGTCCCGAGAGGAGCTTGTCGCAGTCCTGTAGATGAGCCGGGTCAGCTCGGCTCGGCGAATGCTCGGCGACGGAGGGAGAGGGGAGCGAGCAGAGGAAGCGAGCGAGGGGGAGTGAGACGAGGAGAGCCGGCGAGTGAGGGAGAGGGAGGTGAGAGGAGGAGAAAGAACGGTGTCGCGAGGCGAGACGACTCACCACACACTTGAAGCACTCCTGATGGTACTTCTGCTCCCCCGCCTCGATCCAATCCGCCGCGATCCCCTTCTTACACCTCACACACTTGGGCTTATACATCCTCAAATCGCATCCCTCGCAATAAGCGTATCCCTTGTGAACGAGGTAAGGCTTGGCGAGGGTGTGCTCCTTGCCTTTAGCGAGGGAGGAAGGGTCGACGAAAGGGTCGCCGCAATTGGAGCAGAAGAAATGAGTGGCGTGGTATGTACGGACGGGAGTAGGAGGGAGGAGGAGAGGGTCCGAGATGTTAATGTACTCCGAGTCGGCGATGGGCGTCTTGCAGTGGAAGCACTTTTCGGCGTAGTGCTGTTGGAGGACGATGAGCTCGTGTCGTAGATAGAGGTAGAGGATGCAGAAAACTCACCTCCTCAAAGTGTACCATGCAATACACGCCCTCTCCCTCCCTCCCATCAAACTGAACATGCTCCAACAGCAGCCCACACCCCTGCTCAGCGCACCTAAAGCAATCAGGATGCCACTCCCTTCCCATCGCCATCAACGCCCTTCCATACATCTGCTGTCCGCACCCCGCGCAAGCAATCGCACCTGCTTCGAGCCTCACGCCGGTGGGGACGGGTGAGTCGGAGGAGGGAGAAGGAGCTGTCGAGGTGGGATGGTAGAGGTAGTGCGAGGGGTGGGCGGGGTCGAATCGAGGGTGCACGCGAGAGGAGGCGTAGGCTGTTGGTGGGGTGGGAAGGGGATGCGAGTCGGGGAGGGAGAAGGAGGGCCTTGGCGCCGAGGTAGAGAAGATGGGAACGGCGGGCTTGGTCGAGGGAGCATTGTCCTCGTCTGCGAGAGTGAAGGCGAATGAAGGGCTCGGTGGTCGAGGTGCTGAATCCTCGTCGTCGTCGGGGCCGGAGAACGACATGCTCGGCAAGGCGGGAGGAGCTGGCTTGGGCGAAGGAGCACGCGGGGGAGGAGTTCGGGCGTCCTGCACTGACATCAAAGCCATCTTTTCCTGCAGTAGCGCTTCGAGTGTCTTGCCGATCCCTGGTAGAGGTCGACCAACTCCTCCTGCGCCGGGAGGAGTGGGAAGAGGTCGCTTCCCGTCCAGAGGCGAGGGTGGGACTCCGCCCAGCGATGGCGACGCGTTCGACACCACTGAAGATGATGGCGCTGGCGATGGTGACCAGCTGGAAGGGACAACCGAAGTGCTGGCAGCTCGCTGGAGAGAGGATGGCGAGTCCGGCGAGACGGGAGAAGAGGGCGTGTTGGCGAGAGAGGTGGAGCGTAGTAGGCCCGACGTAGAGATGGGAATAGGGGAAGGAAGAGGTGGTCGACCTGTTTCCGATCCAGCTGGTACAGTCGGCAGAGGTCGACCTGTCGGCGCAGTCGGAGCTGAAGGATTGGGAAGAGGACGACCGGCGGAGGCAGGCGGTGCTGTTGAGGGTGGTGTGGGAAGAGAATTGCCATTTGGAGGGATGTACGAAGGGGGGTGCGAAGATGTGGTCGGCGCGAAAGGGTGAGGAGCTGGCGCCTGAGCGGATTGAGGCGTCGGCTGAGGGTAAGAGACGGCGGCGGGGGCGGTCGATTGGCGTCGAGGAGGAAAAGCCGGTGTTGGCCCTGCTCCTGCTGAGATCTGCATCGGTGCTGTTGGTGGAGCCGCTGGTCGACTCGGATCCACCACGACGATCCCTTGTCCTCTCGCCCAGCTCACTGCTTCCTCCCTCGCCCGCATCTGCATCTCGTTCCCAGCCTCGACAGGTGCTACCAACCCCTGCTGAGCGTAGTGCCAGTAGTAGGCCACGAGCGACGCATGATGGGCGGCGAGGGCGGCGGCATGGGCCGCTCGGGGATCGTTCGGCGCTGCTTGAGGGTGCTGCTGTAGCGGTATAGCGGGGATGGCGGTGTTTGAGAGAGATTTCTGATAGGGATGCAATTGATAAGAGTGGCTTTGTGACTGCGGCTGAGGTGTAGGTTGAGGTAGAGGAGGCCGAGGGAGGGGAGCGCCGGAGGGCTGCGAAGGAAGGGGATTGGCGACGGGCGCAGGCTGCTGAGCGGCCCTGGCGCTCATCGCGTTGGTCGTGTAGCTTCCTACCCCCCCTGCCATGGTACTGGACCTTCCTAGCGACGCTCCTCCCAGCGGAAAGCTCGAGCCAGGCGCGTGCGCTGCGCCGACGTCCTGCGAGTGGGGAGGCATCGATTGCCGTCGTCCTGGGCCCGGAGACGGCGAGCGCGGCGGAGATGATGGTACACCAGCGGGAGCGCCGAGACTAGTCGAGTATGGTAGCTGGGTCATCCGAGCGAACGAGCTGACGGACGATGAGCGCTGCGACGCGTCTGGAAGTCGAGTAAAGAAGCTGTCGAGGTGTAGGGCGGTATTGCGAAAGCTAGGCTGTGCGCTCTAGAGTTGTAGGAAATCAGCTCTGCTCACGCGACCTCACTGAGCAGCGAAAGAACGAGGAAACGAGGACCCACCTTTCGAGGACGTGGTTGAGCGAAGTAAGTGGTGAGCCTGATGTACTACACGCCTCAGCAGCGGCCGAGACTAATACACGAGCTTTATGCAAGCGAGTGGCAACAAGACGAGCGAAGCGAATAGAACGAGGGAGAAAGGGAAGCTCGTCGTTGCGGGCTTGACTTCCTACTGTTCACTGCTCGTCGTCTCTCACTCAACTACAGCCGCTGAAGATCTTAGTAGCTTCGACAAGCACCTCTCCAGACCTACAGCCCGCTCTACCACCGTTAAATCGCCCTTCCAGTCGCTTCCACTCCGCTTTCAGCTCAGCGACGCAATGTCTCGTCTCAACTACAACAAGTGGGATGCTCTCGAGGTGAGCAAGAGCTTCCGTGTAGTCTCGAAGCTTACCGCTGACCCTTTTCGCCCTTCTCGCAGCTCTCTGACGACTCGGACATTGAAGTTCATCCCAACGTCGACAAGAAGTCGATGATTCGGTGCGTGTCGCAGCTCTGTAGCTCTTCAGACCTCAAGCTGACCTGCTGCCGCACAGATGGAAGCAGCGCGACATCCACGAGAAGCGCGAGCTTCGCAAGCTCAAGCTCGTCCATTTCGACCTCGAAACCGAGATGAACACCGGTCTCCTCGCCCGCATGCGCTCCATCCTCACCTCCATCCGCTCCGAGGGCGTCCCATTCATCTCTCGCACCCTCTCCGAGCTCCGCGTCAAAGTCCCCGACTTTGCGACGAAGAAGTTCGCCGACGGGGAGCAGCCGAGCCAGGATCATATGATCCTCGCGCTCCTTACGCAGGTGTGCAATGCTGTGGAGAACGATGGCAAGGGGGAGGAGAACAAGTCGGAGCGGCTGGCCAAGGAGTTGGAGACTCACATTGAGCGTTTGGTGCAGAGGCAGGCCGAGATTGTCACGGAAAAGGCCGAAGTGGAGAAGGAGCAGAAGAAGTACATCACGAGCGATGACTTGCACATGGGATTCGAGTCCAAGACGGTGAGCTCTGAGACCTCTCCCTTCAAAGTCTCAAGCTGACCTCTTCTCGCTCGCAGATCATTTCGGACAAGCCCTCGGCCGCTCCTTCAGCCTCCACTTCGAAGCCCAAGCCCAAGGCGACCAAGAAGACCGAAACTCAGATTGAGACTCTTAACTCACCTTCAGTACTCGCCGCTGAAGCTGTACGTCGTGTCTGCCCTCTCTCAGCTAGCTCGGCGCTGACCCGGATCCACGTCCCAGGAGGCTGCCGCTGCCCTCTCCGACGATGACTCTGATGCCGCATCGGACGTTCCCGACCTCACTCCCGCCGCCCTCCGCTTCTCCAAGCTTGCACCACTCGACTTCGCTGCCACTTTCTCCGCCATCTCACAAGAGCCGACTCTGCTCTCGGAAGACACGACCGATGCTCTCCTCGTCGAAGCCTTCTCGCAAGCGATGAAGGGGCATGACAAGCGTGCTAGGGAGTGTGTAGAGAAGGGTTTGATGATCCAGTACTGCCTCAAGCTCGGCAGGGATGGAGTTGCTCTCTACTTCAAGAGGTGCGCTCGTACTCCTTTCCTTCTTTCTCAACTGATGCTGACCTTCTTCTACCGCACAGGATGACCTCTTCCGACCCCAAAGCCCTCCAAATGTTCCTCGAAGACGTCCACGGCACCTCGGAGCGCATCATCAACCGCGCGCACGTCGTCGCCGCCGAACGTGAAGCCGAGCGCGCCGCCAACCCTGCCGGCAAGGAGCAAATCCAACTAGTCGCCTCGGATCCTTCCACCGTCATCACCTTCGAGGTGCCCGATGGCCCTCCGCCCGAGAAGCTCGAGATTACGGGAGAGGGAGCGGATGAGTTGGACCCCGAGCTCGTGCGCCAGTTTCTGCAGACTAGGTGGGATATTTTCCAAAGCTTCTCCAAAGGGATGCAGAGGGCTTTGACGGAGAAAAGCTTGGAGAAGGTCAACAAGGTGTTGGGCAAGTTGGAAGTCGAGGACGCCGAGGAGATTGTCAAGCAGCTGCAGGAGAGTGGGATCCTTTCGGTGAGTTCGACGTGCTTGCCGATCTACCGAGCATCTCCGCTGACCTCGCTCCATCACCACAGTTCGAGACGAGCGACATTATCGATCAGACGGGCGAGGATAACGGCCTCGGCGACCGTGTGCCCGTTCGTGTGCCCGCGCAGAACCAGCAGGACCCCGCCGATGAGCTTGATTGAGCATAGTAACTTGCGATTCGTCGTTCATAGTCTTTTGGGGTCGTCTCGAGAGGGCTTGTCCGCTGCG
Source organism: Leucosporidium scottii (assembly GCA_003054985.1). Lineage (NCBI taxonomy): Eukaryota > Fungi > Basidiomycota > Microbotryomycetes > Leucosporidiales > Leucosporidiaceae > Leucosporidium > Leucosporidium scottii. The sequence goes on from MWVB01000078.1 coordinate 52,517, forward strand.
AACCTCTCGCCTCGGCGCTCGACTTCCAAGAGTCAGCTCGCTCAGAGGTCCATGTCTTCTGCGCAGTACAACTGTACGGCAGTCAACCTGCCGAACCGTCTAAATCCGCCGAGATCGACCTGCTGCAAGCCTGCCGCGATCAACTTGGAGCTTGCACTTGGCCGCTGCCGATTCACGTCTTGTCTCCGGCCGCTTCTGCTTGACTCGTCGTCGTTTCTGTGTTTGACTTCGCGCGGCAGAACACCAAGTCCAACATGAGCGCAACTCCCGCTCCCAATGTCATCATCTGGCTGGCCGTCAAGGTAAGCTCTCGCCGCTCAAGAAGGAGCGAAAGGGTCGCCCACGCGTAGGGGCTGAGGAGCAGCGACGACGGCTCCAGAGGTTGGCGGAGCTGGGCCGCTATGACGCGTACTAACCTTTGATTAATTTCGTACGCCAGCCTATTCTCAGGATCGCCTTCCCTGCAGGTCCGCTGTGCCGCTTCGCCTGCGTCTCGTTTCCTCCGCCGTCGGCTGACCTCAACTCGTCCTACATGTATCTACAACCCGCACCGTTACCTCGTGCTTTTCATTATCGACCCTTCCATAAACCTCTGCCGTCGACACTACCTCGTAATTCTGATGTGCAGGCATCGGCTTCCTCCTCACGAAGACCGGCCATTTCCCAGCGTCCGGCACACGAGCAGTCTCGGTCCTCGTTTTGAACATGACTTTACCGTGCTTGTTGTGGTCCAAGATGGTGCCAGCGCTCAATCACGACAACATTTCGGCCCTCGGCCCTATCTTCCTCACCGCCTTCTTCTATATCTCTCTCTCTTGCGCCATGGGCCTCATAGCAAGGTGAGGACTTTCTTACCGATGTTGAGGGATGCAGCTTCTTCGAGAAACCTGCCCGTCTCACCAATTTCTAGAGCGGGATCTGAGGACTGGCTTGAACGATCTCGATCGCCGAGCTGCCCGCTGACTCCGTTTGACGACTTCCAGAGCCACAACAGCAACACCACGGCGTTTCCGCTATGGTATATTCGCCGCCTACGCCTTTTCAAACTGGTGAGCCTCGACTCGTTCGAAAGCGCCGAGATCTTGAGCTGACAAGATCCTCCTCTCCCGTATTCCTAGGGGGTACGCTCCTCACTCTCATGCGCTCCACTTCAGCGCCTCCCTTTCCTCACCTCTAACCTCCTGCACCTTCCTCCGCCAAAGCGACCTCCCGACAGCGTCAATCACGACCCTCACGGCTTCGCCTCCCTTCAATGGGACGCAAGATGAGGCTCTTGCTGTATCATTCATTGCCGTTCTCATTTTAACAAATCAACTCATGATGTTCCCGGCACAAGGTAACCAGCGCACCGGAAACGTCGAGCTCAAGACGCCGAACTGACCTTACTCCACCCACACAGGTCTGCGCTGCGTTAAAATGGACTACGACCAGCCGTCAAGGATAGACCCGTCGATGGAGAGGAGGTATGAAGCGGGAGAATGGGGAGTGCTGTGGAAATGGATCAATCGGCTTCGGAAGGGGAAGCCGATGGCGTGGGAGCTGATGGAGGAGAAGGGCAAGGATAAGATGGATACAAAGGAGGAGGACATTGATATGGCAAAGGCCATGGAGGAGGTGATGGGGCGAGAGAAGGACGGCCAAGAGGGTGAGCTTTGACTTTCGGCCGAACGCTCGGCGCCCCTCATGTTCGCCTCTTCTGCAGCTTCCGCCTCTCCAGCCGAGCGAGACGCCATCGAATCACGCCATCCCTCCCCTACACGCTCAACAGCACCACAAGACACCGAATTTCCCGCTCTCGAGCCCATCCCCTCCTTCTCTTCCTCATCGCGCTCCAATCACCCGTCGCCCTACGTTCGAGTCCTCCACTCCATCCTTAGCGTTCTTAGTGGCTTTGCTTCACCTCCAACCCTCGCCCTCCTCTCCGCTCTGGTCGTTGCCCTCATCCCGACCCTCAAATCCCTCTTCGTCTACACCGACGATTCATCGTTCCATCCGACAGCGCCGGACGGAGACCCTCCTCTTGCGATCATGTACAACACCGCGACGTTTGTTGGAGGGGCAAGTGTACCACTAGGACTTACAGTGCTCGGCTCCAGCATCGCTAAGATGGAGATTCCAAGGCCCGTTTCACGACTTCCTCTAGCAAGCATCGGCGCCATGGCTCTCGTCAAGGTCATTCTATTGCCCATCGTTGGCTTCTTCTTCGTTGAGGCGCTCGTACACCGGGGCATGGTGCAGGCGGATAACGCGGTATTGCGGTTCAGTGAGTCCTCGTGTTCGGCGATGGTCTCGGTGGCTTTCTCGCTTCTCGACAAGCGCCAGCTAACTCTTCCCGCCTCCGCAGCTCTCATTTACTGCTCCTGTGTACCAACGGGCACAATTCAGGTGAGTACCTGGCCTTTGCGCCCTTCGCAGAGTGCTCGACTGCTCGCCGGCGCCAGCGCTGACCCCGAGCTCTTGACTTCACAGTTGGCGTTCAGTCAAATGTACGCGCCGGAAGGAGAAGCCAACAACTCGGCTCTTCTTTCCGCCTATATTCTAGCGCAAGTGAGTCGCTCTTGCGTCTTCCGTCACGAGCGCCGAAGCCGAAAGCTGACCCCTGCTTTCGTCCCCAGTACGTCGTCTACGTTTTCTCATCCGTCATTCTCACCGCCATGACCCTCAAGACTATCTTCTAGATCTCTGTACTGCCCTAATCTGTCTCGATGTAACCGTGCTGTTGAAGTGAAAAGGGCTCGGCGGAGAGAGTATCTCGGCGAAAGCTGTCGCTTGGCCAATGCGCAGCCACATTCGGCTCGAGAGAGTGCCGACCATGCTCAACAGACCACAAAGAGCCTCTACACCGTCTAGCTGCCCTACAAACCTCCACCCCACACCTCTCGCCCTTCGCCCTAAGCTTGAGATCAGCTTCAAACCGGCTCCGCCTTCTTCGCTCGTTTCTGTATCTGCTTCTTCTTCGCCTCGTCTCTCGCCATGCCAGCAGTACCTGTCAACATCGTTGTAGTCGGTAAGCTCCCTTCTCTGCAGCATAGCGACGTCTCGCCTGCCCGGACCCGTAGACGCGTCTTCCGCGCGTAGCAGAGTAAAGCCGGGCTCTAGAGGTGCAGCAGCGGGTGCAGGAGCAAGAGCACGCTTTGATTAACATCCAAGACGAAGCGCCGTTGACTTGGATACCTGACAGCCCCGTCTCAGCTCTCCCGCGTGATGCTGACTCTCTCGCTCTCTTCTACAGGCGATGGAGGTGTAGGAAAGTCGAGCGTCACCTTGGCGCTCCTAAGACGCGAGTTTTCACACGACTACGACGTACGAGCTGCTCTCTCTCCACCTACAGAGTCACGCTGACCCTTGCTCCACAGCCAACGATCGAGGATTCCTACTCGACCAATGTCATGGTGGATGGGCAGGAGTACGCCGTTTCGCTGGTGGACACGGCCGGGCAGGAAGAGTACAGAGGCGCTTGGGGAGAGTCGACCGTGCGAGAAGGAGACGGCTTCATCTGCTGGTGAGTCGGCGATGGCTCCGTTTCGGCTGCTTTTGCTGACCCTGAAGTCATCCTCCAGCTATTCCATCGACTCCGCCGAATCGTTTGAACTTGTACCCGACTTCCTGCACGTCATTCGCAAGGTCAAGCACAGCCAGGACAACCCAACACCAGCGCCGACGCCCGAGAACACTCCCTTCCCCTTCCTCCTCCTCGGCAACAAGTGCGACCTACCACCAAATCGTCGGGTCGTCTCCGCACAAACTGGCCTCGCCTTTGCACGAGGAGCAGGCGGCCTCTTCTACGAGACCTCGGCGTTGAACCGGGCCAACATCGACGCCTCGTTCGAATCGCTCGTTCGAGCCATCGCAAGATCAAAGGCAGCTCGAGCGGCCTACCTCAAGTCACATCCCAAGGACAAGGACTGCGATGGCTTCAACGGCAACCTCGGCGTACTGGACAAGCTCGAAGCAGCGGCAAAGGAGAGCTCGGCGCGGACCACGGGCTTTGACGAGGAGGAGGAGCTGAGTTTGGAGGCGGCGAGGGAACGGCAGCGCAGTCAGAGGGGGAAGAGGAGTGATTTGGCGATGGACAGGCGGCGAAGTAAGAGTATTGGAGGGCTCGGGCGGGATCCGAGCACGTACGAGGAGAAGCAGAAAGGTTGTGGGTGTGTTGTGTGCTAGTCGGGGACTATGTAGGGTGTTATTGAAGCGCTCGATCTATATCGCTACACCTCGAGGCCCCTTTTCATGAGCTTGCCAAGTTCGAGCCAGCCGGTCTTTCGTGTCTCTCTCTCGCTGCTCCCTTGTCTCGATTCGACGCGCACTCTGTCACTTTGCTCGCTGGGAAGTGCTACTGTTCTACAGTATCGCTTAGTGCGCTTTCGCCCTTTGCGCATCCTCGCCTTCTTCTTTTGACCAGCTCTTCCGGCCTCACGGAACCGCGTGTAGTTCAAGAGCAGTTCCGGTGAGCTACCAGCACGTTTTGTAGCAGCTCACAACCCCTGTGCTGCTCTTGCGTAGCACGAGAAGCTCTACTGCGACCTCGACTCAGTCTTCTTCGCAGATGGACTCCCTCCCGACCGAGCTTCACAGCCACATCGCCTGGTGGGTGCGAGAACTGGACATCGACTACAGCCAAAGCTCGACCCCTCGCAACGACTGGACACATTCGCGGTCGTTGTGGAGCCTGTCCAAGACGAACCGAGCTTTCGCCGCCGTCTGCAAGCCTCTCATCTACGAGGTGAGCTGCAGAATCTTGACCAGAATGAACCAAGCTGACACTTTGGCGCGCTGTACAGTTCCTCGAGCTGCACGCCGAGCAACGACTGCAACGCGAGCTCTTCGTCGAGGAGATCGCCCCTCGCTTCGGACACCTCATTCGCGCCTTCCAATGCACCTATCGTCCTCCAGGAAACCGACTCTCGGCATTCGATTCGCCCATCCAGCGGAGCCATGTTCGAACTGCCTGGACCGAGATCTGCGCCGTCGCACATCACCTCACCTCCCTCCGAACCCTCTTCACCGAGTATGGCAAGGGTCTCCCCCTCCCGGCTGCCGAAGAAATGGATCTCATCTCTACTTTGAGTCGCGCTGGCCTGCTTACCAAAGTGACGACCCTCGACCTACGCGCGCCGGCCTCGAAAGGCCTTCTCAACGTCGACCGAACGTTGGCAATTATCCCTCTCTTTCCTGCCCTCGAAGACCTGTCCATCGCCCACTTCACTCGCACCTCGATGACGATGCAGAGCCTCTACAGTGCCCCGTCACATCAGCCGGTCGTGGATGCTCTCGTCAAGCTCCCTCACCTTCGAACCCTCTCACTGCAAGGCCTCGTGCTCCCCTCCGACCACATCTTCCCCTCTCAACTTCCTGCGCTTCAGCACCTCGACCTTCTCAACTCTTTCATCTCCCTTCCCGCCGCCGTCGCCCTCACCACCCTTGTCCGAGACTCGCTCAAAACCCTCCGACTCGGCGCATGGAACCTGGACCCTCCCACTTCGCCCACCGAAGATGCTTCCTCCGTCAATCCCACCACACCTGTACCGCGATTTGACCTCCCACTTCTCACCTCCCTCACCCTCCGCCTGAACAACTGGATCCCAATCCTTCGCGCCTTCGCTTCGTCCCCTCTGCGAGAAGTGCATGCTCGAGCGATTGGACCGATGGATGCGATTCTCCCTTCGGTCTCGAGTGTGATGGAGGTATTATCGCTGTACAGCTCGACGCTGAAGAAGGTCAGCGCGCCTTGTTTGGAGGATGTGCTGCAGTGGGGGAAGGAGCGTGGGATTGAGGTAGAGATGAAGGCGTGAGGGAGCTGGAGGGCGTTGTAAACGGAAGGGCGAGATGCAGACGTATTGTATCAATGTAGAGTACATTCAAGATCACCATGCGACCCGAGTGGCCTTTTGTTAGGCTTCGGCGATGGCTCGGTGAGCATGAAGAGGGCGATAGGGTGCGTTTCGCGAGCTCGTCTGAAGAAAGGAACGCATAGAGAGGTACTGTGTTGCACTAGCTAGCCTGTACTCCACGCACTTGTCACGTTGGTCCACCCCTTCACTCCTCCCTGCGTCGGAGTTGGCCCTTGACTTTCAACGCTTACCTCGACTCCTCTCCGTCGACTCGCCGACTGGAGTCGCTTCTCCACTCCCTTCTTTAAGCCTTCAGAGACCTCCTCCAGTCTGCTCACCTCACCGGACGCCACGACAGTCGAAGTTCGAGGTGCTCGAACCGGCTTTTTCTTGAGCAATTGTACATTGGAAGGTTAGTCGAGCTCTTGGAGCTTTCCATGAGATACTCTCGAGCTACATGGAGCGCGCAAGCGCTGCTAATGCAGGTGCTTGTGTGAAGAAAGCAGCGGAGCAGGCAGCTTCCTCGTCGTGAGCAGCGGAGGACGATGGATGGTAGCAGGGAGGCGGACGGGTCGTGCGGAGCGTTTTGAAGTCTTTCGGCTACACATTTGTGGCCTTGCAGCAGTCCCAGAGCTTCGCATGCCGAAGAGAAGCAGTAACGCTGACTCTTTCTTCCTTCTGCAGAGCTGTAGCATAGTGGAACAGCGCTTTTCACCAAGCGCACCATCTTTACCATACCCGCATCACCATCTTCATCCTTACCGCATCACATCAACTTCATCCGCTCGGTCCTCTCAGCGCCTTTCCCCATGGACTCGCTACCTCGCGCAATTCTAGAACGCATCGCTTCTCACCTAGAAGACTACGACCTGCACCGCGATCTCGAAGAGGACTCATCCGTCGTCGCCCTCTCCCTCGCCAACCGTAGCTGCGCCGAGGTCGGCCAATCCCTCGTCTTTCGGTCCATCTACCTAAATTGCGAGAATGACGCCGAGGGCAACTACTTCGCATCGCATATCGCTCCGCAACGAGGAGCGCTCATTAGGGAGCTCTTCTGTGGCTTTGGCGTCGATTCGCTGGACGAGGAGCAGGCAGAGCGGGACGAGGAGGAGTTGCTGGAATGGTCCACCATCCGCCGAGGTGTGATCGCTCGAGCTTTGCCTCATCTTCTCAATCTGGAGCTACTAGCCCTCGACGTTGGAGATGGGGATCCGCCAATGCCGGCAGAGGACGATCCACTTCTCGTCGCCGCCCAGCACCTCCACCTCAGCTCCCTCCGCCTGCTACCCCTCCAACTCGTCGACTCGCATCCTTCCATTGACCCATCCTATCTTGGCGACGTCCTCCCTTCCTTCTCTTCTCTCACCTCTCTCGACATCACCGCCGTCGGGAACTACGGCCCCGAGTCGAACGCCTCCTTCGTCGACGCTCTGCAAGGCCTTCGGAACCTCACTTCCCTCTCCCTTACCGACTGCGACGCCCTCGGCCCCGCCATCACCCACCTCGACTGGATCTGCCCCCTCACCTCCCTCACTCTCCACCGCATCACTCGGCTCGACCTCATCGACCTCGAGGAGTTTGTCTCTCACTTCCGCAACACCCTCACCTCGTTCAGCCTTCACCACTATTCACCTCTCGATGATGAGACGCATGCATTGTTTGATTTGCCCTTACTCGTCGATTTGGAGCTCGAGTCGGTGTGGCCGGTTTGGCATCTCGCGGCGTTCAAGGCGAGTAAGGCGGTCAAGAGGTTGAGGCTGGGGTCGGCGATATCACCAGTGAGTCGCCGCTACAACTCTCTCGACTTCTGTATCCCTCGCTAACGTCCTTCTTCTACAGTGGAAAGACGACGACGGAGAAGGAAAAGGCTGGGACTCGACGCTTTCGCAATGGCCCGCTCTGCAGAAGTTCACCATGCTGCGAGGCGAGAGGTGTTGGGGACGGAATACGGTGCTGTTGCGAGAAGGCTGGTGCGAGGGGCGAGGGGTCGCTTTCGCTGTTGAGGAGGAGGAGGAGGACAGCGATTCGGAGGCGACTGAGACTGAGTCGGAGGAGTGGGACTCGGAGGATCCGCTGTAGCTGCTTAGACGCGACTCGTAGTATCGAACTATCTACATCCGCGTACATCTCTGCGCCCTGAGAATTGTGCGAAGAGCGAGCTCGGCGAAGAGGGCTCGGCCGAGGACGGTCGGGCATCTGTTGCAGGGCGTAGAAGCTTACGTCCCGCTCTTAGCCACCCTCTTGTAGCTCTGATGATCTGAGCAGCACATCCGCTCGCATGTACTCAGCTGCAAGATGCCCCAACTCGCCCATTCTCGAAACCCTCGTTCCTTCTGCTCCTACTCGTCTCGCTGCTTCTCTTCACCAATGTCGGCGAGTGGTCCAAAAACGTTCCAGTGGCAGCCGGTTCTGGCGAAGAACGATCCGGGCGCGGATTGCCCCGCAGTGTTCAAGAATGGTGCGTCTCGCTTCCGCTGCTCGTACAGCCTGCAGAGCTCACTCTTTGCCCCGTGCCAGATCCGCGCACTTTCCAGCCACGCAAAAACCGGTTCGGGCAGGTCCGAAACTGGGGACTATACCGCTACGACAAGGATGGCGAGATTGATCCTGGGCAAGGGGAAGACTGGATCATGTCCCTCATTCAGAGCATGAGGACGCAGGACTTCTCTCGCGATGGTTCATCTGTAGAGAAGCAGTTTGTCAAGCTCTTGTGAGTAGTGTCGGGGCTCGATCTGAGTCGAAGATCTGACAGAGCTGAACTTCGGCGGCTTGTCGGCCCTCGCAGGATGGAACGAAAGGTGAGCAGCTATGTTGCCCAGCGTTTACTGATTAAGCAACATGCTGACTTCCATCAGCACTCTTCAGCTCGCTAAATTTGCTGCAAGAGAGCAGGAGATTGCCGCTCTCGGCCGCCGAGATGTCGTCCTCCAAATCACCCTCCCGTACGTCTTCTCGGTAATATCTGGCAAGTTTAAACTGACCTGCTTGCTCTAAAGCTTCCACGATCACCCAAAGCTTCTCCCTATCACTCGACGCGTGCGCTGCTCGGCGGGCACCAAGCTCTCCGTCTTCCAAGACAAAATCCTCTCGCCTGTGATGGGTTGGGTGCGCAATCTTTCCAGTTACCTCTTCGTTGACCTAGAGGACGGAGCACTGTTTGGTATGCCCAAGGTGAGTCCGCCGAGAAGGAGCCGAGCGACCTGCGCGATAGTCGAATGTCGAAGGAGCGTCGCTTGTCGAACAAGCTAGGGTGACCTGACTAACTTCATACGCATCTTTCGCAGAACTCGAATCACGTAGATGGAGCTCATTTCGGGATGATTGGAGACTGGGACCGATTCGTGGACGAGGACTTTACGATCGCACCTCGTCTCGAAGCAGGGCGACAAATGCCGCTACATCTACGACCTCGGTGACCGCTTCTGGCACATCATCGAGGTGGCTGAAGTTCTCGAGGAGGCCGACTCGACTGGCGAGGCGATTCTGCTCGAAGGCGTAGGCGCTTGCCCCGGAGGTGCGCTTCCTCTCCCCCTCGTCAAGCCCTCGAGCTGACCCATCTTTTCTGCATACAGAGAACATGAACGGGAACAAGTTTTACGGCGAGAAGCTCGCGCGTTTCATCAAGGGCAGCGAAGCGGAAAGGCATGTCGGCGAGGCTGTCCTCGGCGATTCAAATCACTGACCGCGTCTCGCTGAGCAGGACCAAGTTCAAGAAAGAGGTGCTGGACGCCCCCAATTACTCGCTCAACGGCAAACCATCCGTCTCTCTCACCTCGTTCAACCCGGCCCACTTCTCCATCATCGATGGACAGAAGCGCCTCAGTCTCGCCCTCGCCTGGCGCCCTGCTGCACCAAAACCCCGTTTTCGGCGACGGCAAGGTCGCCAACGAGGGTCTCTACGCCATGCTTCAAAAAGCTCTCGGTGAAGGCAACATGCGGGCAGCGAGGCAGAAGGTGACGAAGGACGGGCTCGGAGGGAACGGCGCTTGGACGGAGATGAAGAGTACGGTGGCCGACGCCGAGGGACAGAGCTCTTGTCGTGTCTGCGGCAAGGCTGGCGAGCTATCTAAGTGCGGAGGCTGCAGACGGGTCTGGTGAGTGATATCGTCTCTCTGCGCCGAGCTCGCTCGAGCTTTGCTGACCTGCTCCTCCCTTCAGGTACTGCTCGGCCGACCATCAAAAGGTTTGTGCTCAGGTTCTGACTTTCTTGAACACCCGCTGACCTTGTCGTCTCCCTCACAGTCGGACTGGAAGTTCCACAAGACCGCTTGCCGAAAGGCTCAAGCAGCTCGGGACAAGGCGGCAACTATCGTGTAGCTCGGAGCTCGGCCATGAAAAAATCAGCCATCAGCTATTGCCTCATCCAGTCGATCTTGTTGCGAAGCGGAACCAGGCCTCATCGCGATGCGAGCTCCGCGAAGGGTTGCCTCCGACGCTTTCGCTTTCGCTTCCTTCAACTCGGCCCCTTGCTCCTCGTACAGCAGACGCATCTTGTACAGACTCTTTGCACTCTTTTGGTCAATCGCGCTTAGCCTGCGACGCTGCAGGACGACAGTGGTGAGCTTCTCTCGCTTCGAAACGAGCCTCAAGTCTTCAGCTGCAGCCCCGCGCTCAGTTGGAGATTAAAGGCACGCGTTGTAGTATGGATCCGCTGTACTGCGCCGCCCAGCCTCGCCCGAGCTCTACACCCCGTGCTGCTGCTCAAGCAAGCTGCTAATCAGCTCTCTCGACGCATACAGGACATGACCTCGCTCAGTGACTTGCCGATCGAGCTCAAGGGAGCCATCTGCTCAGCAGTAGCTGACCTCGCTCCTCAGGGCGAGTCGCTAGCATCAGGCGGCAAAGATTTGCCTTCCCTCCGCCTCGTCTCTGTTGAATGGGCTGCACTGAGCTCGAGGTTCTTTTGGAAGGTGCGTGTAGCACTCTCTCGTCCTCGTCCCCGCAGTTTCTTCTGGCAGCTGACTCATCCCCCTGCAGACCGCCAAGCTCGACTTCCGCTCAGCCGACGACCTCTCCTCCTTTCTCGCCCTCGTCGTCCCTCGCAACGCCGACCACATGAAAGTGCTCACTTGCGGAAGTGATCACCCTCCGCCGGGCGATGTAGAGGAGACGCCGGGAGAAGCCTCCCGCCGAGTCGACATCGTCCTCGAGATTCTTCGGCGACTGCCTCAGCTCCGAGACGTCGACCTCGAGCTCGGGATCAACAAGAAGCACAAGATGGACGATAGCCGACTACTGGAGGAGCTTGGAAGAGAAGGGAGCCAGGTCGTCAAGCTCCATCTCTCGGGCTACGAGCACTCGGCCCTCGACCCCCTCCCCGTCGCCAACCTCCTCCGGCGACTGCCACAGCTTCGCACCCTCAATCTCCGCGACATCGGAAAAGACAAGACGGGCGCTCTTCAGTCCGCCATTCGCTCCCTCGCCCATCTCAAAGTCCTCCAGTTCGAATCCTGCGACGCCTGCAGTGACTCGCTCCTCGCCGAAGGATGGCAGCCCCCTCTCCGCACGCTTAACATTTACCACTGCAACTCTCTCAGCCTCACCTCTTTCCAACCTCTCGCTTCGGCCTTTAAGGAGACGCTGCACAACATCTACTACGTCAGCAGTCACACGAAGCTTCCCGCCAACTTTCCGCCGTTCGATCTCCCCCAGCTCGTTGACCTTCGCCTCGAGATGTATAGTTCGCTCTCCCCCCTCCTCCGCACTTTCGACAAATCCCCCATCCGCGTCCTCTGTCTCCGAATCGTCCTCGCTGACGCAGAGGACCAACCCGAGACGACTTTGGCCTCCCTCCTCTCGCTCGCGCAGGCGCACCAGACGACGTTGAGAGCGGTGAGATTGATGGTGTTGGATCATGAAGGAGAGGAGGTGGAAGAGAAGCATAGTGTGGAGCTGCGCAAGTGGTGCGCGGCGCGCTCGGTCGACGTGCATGTCGGGTATTGGGACTCGTGGGAGGAGCTCGGCTCGTCGATGGAGTCGAGGACGTTGCATGGTTGAGGGGGATCGTATAGTACATATCCTTGAGGTTTGCAAGTCACCCTTTTGTGCTGGTCTCGCCTCTTTCGCAGCCTCGAGAGCGGCTCTCCAGCTCAGCCTAGCGGGGGTGGCTCGAGACAGATGATAAGGCTACATGGCACAGCTACAGTATAGCGAGGACTGTATTGCTGCACTCCTTGCCTTGACTCAGAACCTCGCGCCCTTCTCAAAGCAAACGCCCTGCCTTCGCGAGCGCTCCTGGGCCTGCACGAGCGGTGCCCTCGGCGCAAAGGTCGAGAGGGAAGAAGGGTGTACGCTCCGGACGCGAGGAGGGGAAGAGGGCATCGCGGATACGTCGGGGCGGACTGCAGGTGGCAATCAAGTTAGCTCTCCATCGAGCGCCGAAGAAGCAGTCCGCGCCGAACTCACGACGCTGCCTGGTGTCAAAGAAGCCAGCTGAAGCGGCCTGCCTCTCCCTCCACTCGATCTGGTACCTCTGATCCTCCTCGGCTTCAATACGGGGCTGCTCCCTTCTCGTGCTCCCCCTCCTCAACGGCGCCTCGGCCGCCCTCATCTCGTACCTCGGCGCTGGCTGAGGGGCGCTCGCCGTCCTCGATTGTCGAGTGGTAGTGGCTGGGGGAGGGAGGCAAGCTGGAGAGATGCCTTGCTGCTCGTCCTTCTTCCGTTCCGTAGAGAGTCGGCGGGTAAGACGACGGAGGAGTGAGGTGGATTTTGAGAGACGCCGGGAAAGAGAGGAATCGTTGGAAGGGGGCGAGGAGGAGAGGGTGTGGGTGAGGGGAGTGTTCATTGGTGGTGCTGGGCAAGGAGCGTACTTGGGAGGAGAGAGAGCTGAGCGAAGAGAGGTCAGCTGGGAGAAGGAGGCGGCCGCTGAGGGGCGTTGGGCGCCGAGGCCCAGGGGCTCACCTCGGTTGATGTCGAGAGGCGCGAGAGTGGGTTTGGGGGGAGCGAGAGTCGATTCGAAGGGATCAGAGGAGTAGCCAGAGTCGATACGCTGATGACGAGAGGTCTTGCTGGCCACTACGCTGCTGGGGTGATTCAACAGGTCAGCGCCGAAGGGGACTACGGAGGAGGAAAGGACTTACGCTGAGGTAGAGTTCTCCTGAGACCGAATATGGTGCATGAAGTAGAGTAGTAGAAGAGACGCTAGGAGGACTTGAGAAGGTGCTGAAGAAGAGATGCGAGTTGTAGGAAGCAAAGAGCAACTCTGAGGCTGCGAGCCCTCTTTCACCGACGATGAGCGCAGAGGTGCAGAGCAATGGGGTGCAGTCCCTCCGCTGCGAGGCAAGCAGTTGACTGCAATTAGCTTGGACGCGCGAAGCTGACTGCAAGCGGAGATTTGGAGCTCCTCGCCTCACACATTGAAGCCTGCGCCGAAGCCAGGCTGCCAGTGCTGCGGGCCGCTCAACGCTCTTCGCGAGCAGTAGTCGAGTGCACAGCATGGCGTCAGTACAGCCCTTGCATGTGAGAGGCTGATAGGGTCAAGCTTCAATGCAGAATAGAGCTCGGCGAAAGAAACCTCGAGCAAAGATTGCGAAGGTGCAGCTTCGGCGATCTCGCTGAAGAGGCGAGACTGTGATACAGAGCTCGGTTGACGTTATGCAAGGAGCTGGAAGCTACACAATACTTCCAAGCACACTACACCGGATCAAGTACTCACTGAGCCCCCTTTCTCCAGCACGCTCTCCCACCCGCGAAAGTTGAACTTGTGTTTTCCCTCTCCACTTTCCTAGGCCTTCGCTACTCTCGGCACAGGATGGCGCCCAAGGCTTCAAGCAAAGCCCCAAAAGCTTCTACTAGCAAACAACTCCCGCCCAAGCCCAGCACGGCCGCTCCCAAGCGCAAGCGGCGCTCGCAAGAGGAGGAGGATGCGCAAAACGCATTCGCTGCCGCCGACTCGCTCGGGCTGGGACCCGAAGCGCTCGCGTTTGGCAGCGATGGAGAAGACGAGGATGACGGTGAAATCCTTGCCGAGGATGATGATGAGGAGGATCAGGTCGAGGAGCCGTTCCCAGAGCTCGACTTTGGCGAGAGCGAAGAGGACGGCTCTTTCGACGGCGACGACGACGAGGACGATTCGGCCGACGACGAGTCGCTCGGGGAGGTCGATCCTGATGAGGAAGCAGCCCTGCTCGCCGAGATCGAGGCAGAGGATGCTGCAGAGGAGAGCGACGACGGCTCCGACCTGGACGAGCTCATTCGCCGGCATACGACCAAGCCTGACGAGGGGGAGACGCCCGGAACTAGCTGGGAGGTGGACCCAACACTCCCTCAGGACTACATGAGGCGTAGCCGTCTCGTCAAGTCGAAGATCACGGGCCAGGACAAGACCGAGTGGGATCAGGAGATTGATGCTGGCTACGGCTCCGACAGCAGTACCGAGGAGGTGAGCTTGCCTCTTCATATCCGTATCCTCCTTGTCGTCTGAGCTGAGTCTCCTCTCGCCGCGCAGACCACCAACCGCATCGGAAATGTCCCCGCCTACTTCTACGATGACTTGCCTCACATTGGGTACGACATTGACGGCAAGAAGGTCATGCGCCCTGCTACCGGTGACGAGCTCGACAAGTTCCTCGAGGGTATCGAGGATGCCGATGGAGGATGGTACGTTGTCTTTCGCTCCGAATCTTCGCCGAAGTATCGCTCACTCGCTTACCTCTCGTAGGACCACCGTCAAGGACAAGCTGCACGGCCAGAACGTTGCTCTTACCGAGGATGAGCTCGATCTCATTCACCGCCTTGCCAAGGGAGAGAACCCCGACGCCGCCTACGACCCGTGAGTTTTGACTTTGGAGCCCGGGCCGAGCCACTCGCTAACCTCGCTTCCACTGGCAGCTACACTCCTACCATCGAGTATTTCTCTTCCAAGGTTCTCGCCACTCCTCTCGTTGGCCGTCCCGAGCCCAAGAGTCGTTTCCTGCCGTCCAAGTGGGAGCACAAAAAGGTGCGCCGTTCCCTTCTTTCGCACCGAGATCTCTCGCTAAACTTGCCTCGATCAACAGGTCATGAAGATTGTCCGTGCCATCCGTACCGGTCGTATCGTCCCTCGTCGCCCCGGAGCTTCCTCTTCCTCAGCCGAGAAGCCCCCCTTCTACGGACTCTGGTCCCAAACCGACGTCGCCTCCGCTCCTCACCCCATGCACATGCCCGCTCCCAAACTTGCCCTCCCCTCCCACAACGAGTCGTACAACCCTCCGGAGGAGTACCTCTGGACCAAGGAGGAGAAGGAAGAGTTCAACGACCGCGAGAAGGAGGACAAGAAGGGTCAGGTCATCCCCATCAAGCACTCTTCCCTTCGTCAAGTCGCTGCCTACCCCGAATTCGTCCAAGAGCGCTTCGAGCGTTGCCTCGACTTGTACCTCGCCCCTCGTATGCTCCGCCGTCGACCAAAGCTCGACATCAAGGATCCTTCCGAGCTCATCCCCAAGCTGCCGAGCCCGCAGGACCTTCGTCCCTTCCCTACTACCGCAAGTGTGGAGTACCCTCACCCCAATGGAGTCAGGACGAGGTGTGTGTCGATCGACCCGACGGGCATGTGGGTCGTTACCGGTGCCGAGGATGGAGAGGTCAGGCTGTGGGAGTGCGCGGTCGGACGGTGCGCGATGAAGTGGAAGTGTGGAGATGGACCTATCTATGGTGTCGAGTGGTGCCCCGACAAGGAGCGTTCCCTCTTCGCTGTCGCCTCGTAAGTTCTCTCTTCGTCCGCTCGTTCGGCTTGGCGCTGACTTCCCCTTCTCTCCCTCACAGCTCCTCCAAGGTCCACATCATTGCCCCTCTCCCTCTTCTCTCCGACATCGACGCCGCCCGCACCTCTCAGTTCGCCCTCGCCGGGTTCACCTCCGCCTCAACCGACGACGCCGGCCACGCCAAGAAGCACACTCAGCCCGCCGAGGTGGCATGGAGGAAGCCCAAGGGCGACGCTGAGCGTGAGGAAGGTCGTTTGGTCGAGATCGATGTCCCCGGGACGCTCAAGCAGATCGTTTGGCACAAGCGAGGAGATTACTTTTCGACCGTTTCGGCGCCTGGTGAGTTCCGCTCTCGTCGTCGTCGTCTTCGTCGAAGAGCCAGAGCTGACCCATGCTTGCTTCTGTTACTCAGCCGGAAACCGCTCAGTTCTCATCCACCAGCTTACCAAGCACCAGACTCAGGCTCCCTTCACCAAACAGAAGGGCGAGGTCCAGCGCGTTTCCTTCCACCCTTCGCGGCCGCACTTCTTCGTCGCTGTACGTCTTCTTCGACTCTCGACATCCTTGACCAGCTCGCTGACTCGCCTCACTCTCTCAGACTCAGCGCCAGATTCGCATGTACGACCTCCTCAAGCAGGAGCTCGTCAAGACCCTCAACCCCGGTCTCAAGTGGATCTCGAGTCTCGACGTCCACCCTCTCGGAGGTGCGTTACTCGTCTCATTGTCTCACTCGACCTTTCGAGCATTCAGCTCACCCCTCCCTCTCTACAGACAACCTCATCGTCGGCTCCTACGACCGCCGTCTCGTCTGGCACGACCTCGACCTCTCCTCCACCCCCTACAAAACCCTCCGCTACCATTCTCGCGCTCTCCGCCAAGTGGCCTTCTCCCCCGTGTACCCCCTCTTCCTCTCCACCTCGGACGACGGCTCGATCCACATCTTCCATTCGACCGTCTACTCTGACTTGCTCACCAACCCGCTGATTGTGCCGCTCAAGGTACTCAAGGGGCATGAGATCAAGGATAGTCTGGGTGTGTTGGATGCCAAGTGGCACCCGAGGGAGCCTTGGGTCGTCAGTGTCGGCGCTGATGGGATGGGTCGTCTTTGGTGCACGTAGTTCTCTGCAACGGGCGCTCGGCGCTCTTCTTCATTCCTTGCGGTTGTGGGGGAAAGGGCGGAGTGCGAAAAGCGAAAAGCGAAGCGTAGCGAGTCTCAAGGAAGGGCTCTCAAATAGGGCTCGCATCCTCGGCAACGACATTCTTCAAGATTGAACGAGACTTCCAGCACTGTGAGAAGCTTCTCAAACGCAAAGCTACCCTCCGTGTTCACCAAAGATCACTTCCACCCCATGCGCAATCGCAAAAGCTTCCAAGCCTTCCCACTCCGGCGACAGCGGCTCAACGTCGGCGAAGAGAGTGCGCAAAGCGGGTCGGGGATGTGCCGAGAGTGGCCCGAGCAAGTCACTCGAGTGACTTTCGCGGTCCAAGTTGAGTTAGTAGAATTGCTGAAGGTGAGGCGAAAGGGCTGAAGGGCGGTGAGAGGAGGGAGGGCGCGAAGGAGAGGGGACGAATCTCAAGCGCCGTGATATGAGGAAGGGAGTGCAGGAGGCGGACAGAAAGAGAGTGACGCTGCTCATCCTCCTTGGCAGTCAGAGTCGGCTCCGGTGGGTATTGCGCGTCCAGCGTAAGGACGTTCATCGCGCCGCCGTACTTCGGCACCGCCGATTCGCACAGGTGGCGCAAGTTGACGAGGGAGTGCGAAGTCATGAGCACCGTCTGGTGGCAGGCAGAAAGTTGTGAGTGTGAAGCTCGTAGCTTGCTCCCTGCAGACTCACCCTCCACCGCGAAGGGGTAGCGAGACGATGAAACTCGCGATTCAGACTCCACAGAGCAGAGACTGTCGACTGGCCCTCAGCCGAATACATCAGTCGCATTTCGTCCGAGAATTGCGAATCGGTCGGGAAAGCGATGCTCGGGTCCTTCGCACTTTCGATGATCTGAAGCTTGAGCTCGGCGCGGCAGGGAGGAGAGGGAAGCTCGGGCGAGGGTGGAGGAGGGCTGAGAGGAGGAGGGAGTGGCGGAGGAGGGGCGAGGTTCATCGGAGGTAGCGAGAAGTCGGGCTTGATCCATGATAGCAGCTCTGCGACGAGGACGACAGCGATCAGCGGGTCGGCGCGTCGGCGTCGAGCCATCGTCTGAAGCTCGACTTGAGATAGCACTGCAGCCTCCAGAGCATCCCCTTGAGCCCAACATCAGCCCACCAGGCTGTAGTAGTGTACTAGCTTTCGAGCGCTCCAGGTACTCGCGTCCAAAGCGCGACGAGACGACTGAGAAACGAGAGCGACGAAGAGAGATGGTCCCCAGCAGTAGCTGTAGCTTCTTGACGATCCGAGTGTTTCCGAAACAGTCCGTAGGCGAGTTGAAAGCAAGGCGAGGTGAACGTAAGAGAACAAGAAGCGCGAGCTCCAAGCTCAGCTTCCTAACCATTCGCCGAGTATCGACCAACATGCTACAACGACGTCGTACAGTACAGACTGGATCCTGGACCCCTACCCCTTCGCCCTCTCCTCCAGATTCGCCTACAGGATTCACCCTCAGCGACGCCGACCGCTTGCGCCTGCTCAGCTCGCACTCGGGCTTCAAGCCCTCATCACTTCCAGGAGCAGACAAGGACCCGCTACTGGTTCTCACACCCGAAGAGCTAGCTGCCAAGGTCGCACTGCAAGAACAGGAAGCAGAAGGGGAGGAAATGCCGCTCTGGGAGGAGCTGGCGAATGCTCTGCTGTGGACTATTCCTTTCGGGTTTCTCTTCTCGGGCATGTGAGTTAGAGATGGGTTGAAGCTCCTCGACTACCGCTGACTCGCTTGAATGCAGGGACTACGCGGTTCATGCTCAGTTCGGGAGGGACCTTCGCAGCAAGGATGAAGTCGGCCGACTGCTCAACATTGTACCAAGTAAGCTCGTCTAGCTCATCTCACAGGATCACAGCTAAGCTCTCCACACCCCCCCCCCTCAGGTCCTCCTCTTCCTCTCCGACTACACCTCGTACCAGACCGGATCCGACACCTTCCTCGTCTCTCGACCGAAACCGATCCTCCACCCCTTCCTCATCCAATCCCTCCTCTTCGGCCTCTGCGTCGGCACCGGCATCGCTCTCGTACACATCACCACGACCGAGAGCTATCTCAAGGTCATGCGGCAGGCGCCCGGGATTGGAACGCTGTGGGTTTGGAGCGTGGTGAGGCTGGACCTCGGCTGGGCTGTGCTCGGGCTGCTGGGCGTTGGAGCGGGCGTGTGGTGGAGAGGAGAGCTTGACTCAGTCAAGTGGTGGTAGAAAGAGTCGGACGGGTGCTGCAAGGACACTAGACTAGACACCCCTCGGAGGGAGAAGAGCCACTCTTTCGCCGAACTCGTTCGCGCTTCGCAGCCTGGCCGGCGAGAACAGCAAACTGATGGCTATGTGCAGTATTACCTCTACGCTCTTTCACCATGCCCTTCCAAGCTCCGCCTCAATACCCTCCGCTCTACACAACTCCCCGATCTCCTCCCAAAGCGCCATCACTCTCGTCCACTCCAAATCCTCCCTTATATCTCCCTCGTCCCTCGCGTCAAGGAGGTAGTTGTAGTTCCAATCGAGAAGCTGCACTTGCAGTCGTTGTAGGTGGCCCTTGTGCGTTGCAATGACCTGACGAATGGCGGCGAGGTTGGCCTGCTCGAGGTTGGGGTCGACCGTCATGGTGTAGGTGCGGCCGTCAAGCACCTCGCACTGTACGCATCGGAGCATCTCTAATGGTGATGAGGAGAAGTAGTCGAGGAAAGAGAGGTCAATGCTGAGATGAAGGGAGAGGTGGCGAAGGCGAGGAAGGTCGAAAGCTGGTTGCCGAGGGAGCGGCTGGACGTCTGTGCCGGCGAGGCGGAAGGTGAGGGTGTGGAGACTCGATGCGATGGGGCGGATAACGTCGAGTAGGGCGTCGGGGTTCAAGCCCTCGCAGTCGAGTAGCTCGAGGGGAACGGTGAACTTGGCGCCGAGGAGGATGCTTCCCGAAGCTTTGACGAGGCGGAGCTTCTTGAGATGGCGAAGACCGAGGATGGCCTGCTGCAGCTCGGGGCCATCAGGTATTCCCGTCTCGGGACCGCCGACGTGCTCGAGGTGAAGGGAGGTGAGGAGCGGGAGGTTGGCGACGATGGCAGCTGCTCCTGGCGGGGACATGGGGAAGCGGTAGCGAGGGGCGCAGAGTCGAAGGGAGGTGAGGGTCTTTCCGAGCATTGGACTGGCCGAAAGAAGTCGATCATCGCCGCCCAGATCAGCGGGGCAGATGAGGGAGGTGAAGCATTCAATGTCGAGTCGCTCGAGCGCCGAGAGGTTTCGTAGCGATGCCGCGAAGAAGTTCCACCGTATCATGGCTGTCGTAAGCATGACTTCGCCGGGGCGATCCGAGTCTGCCAGCTGGAGGTAGATGCGTTTGACGAGATAGCCAAGCGTGATTGACAGCGCTAGGAAGATGGGAAAGGCCTGGTAGTCGACGTGGGCGGGGGTGAAGGTGCCCTCCGGCGGAATTGGCTTCGTCGTGTCGTACAGGAATTTGAGGTCCTGTGAAGAGGAGATTAGCGAGAGTCGATGGGCTTCGAGCGAGAGGGAGAAATTCACGCACAACATGATGGGATCGCTGAGCTTCCGAAACTCGCGGCAAGTCGACATGAGCGGTACGAGCAGCCGCTTTCCTCCCATCTCGTTGCAAGTTTCCATGATTTGTATCTTGAGCTCGGGCGCGAGGCGGTCGAAGTAGTTCGGTGCGGAAGGGGAGGGGCGGGGAACGGAGGTCGACCCCGAGGGCTTCTTCTTGCTTCCCTTTTTCTTGGTCATGTTGTTCGTTCGATGGTTGTTGGAAGTCTGTAGGAGGACGGTCGGTGAGCTGTAGGCTCTTACTCGTCCACGGGAATGTGCACTTGTCGTCGAGCTGCTCGCAGCTTGCGTTGCCCTTGCGCTACAGACCCTCGTGCCCTCCCCTCGGACTCCACAGCAGCGATAGCATTCTCAAGTACGTCGTCGCGGTGGGGACTAGACTCCGGCACGTCTCATCCGCCGAGCTGGAAGAATGAAAGCTCACCTCGAAACGGTTCAAACGACACGAGAGCAGCTGAGCAAGCGCCGTGGACTAGAACCGAGCCAGTCGAGTGGGAGCAAAAACCTGACGAGCTTCTCGAAATGTCGAAATGGCGAGACGAGAACAGCGAAGATGACGGCGAGAAGGCAAGGAGCGAGAAGCGCAGGCGAAGGGAATCGGAAAGGTCAAAAGGGGTCTTGGAGAGTGGAGAGCTGCTTTGGAGGTCAGGAAACCGTTCTTCTTTGCGCACTTGAGACGCAGACCCTGTACACAGCCCACCAAATCCGAGCAAGCCGAAAGTCACCTTCGCCGAGCCTCGCTTTCTTCTATCTCCCATGCCCTCCGAGACTGACAAGCTACCTCAAAGCAATCGCAAACACTCCTCAATCCCACTTCATCACGATCTCCAACTCACTACACCGCTCCCTCACAACCCTCCAAGGCCCCAGCGCCCTCGTTCCCGCCGTATCCTCTCCCGCCGCCAACTCCTCCTCCACACTCCATAACAAGCGGCGCGTGTGCCTCGGAGACATAATCCCAACATGCAACAGCTTGAGCGTGGCCTTGTGTACCTCCACGAGCCTCAACACCCCGCTGACGCTCCTCGCTTCGGCGATGGGGTCGGCGGCGTACTCGTCTTGGGTAGGGTCCGAGTTGATTTGAGTGACTCGGAGGGATTTAAGGGGACTAGAGTCGAATCGAGCGGTGAGGGACAGGTCAAGGTCGGCGCTCAGGAAGAGATGGAGGAGGTGAGGGAAACGGAGGTCGGCGAAGTCGTCGAGGAGGGACTGATCGTGGCTGTCGAGGGCGCCGTGAAAGTTGAGGGCGCGTAGCGTAGCCTCGTGGGGGCGAATGACCTTGACCAACGCGGGGAGATCCATCAGCTCGTTGCCAACGTCCAACAGCTGCAACGGCCCCGAGATCTGGAGGTCGTCGAGGAAGTTGTACGGAATGTCGCTGATGCGGAGGAATTTGAGGTGATGGAGATTCCCGATGGCGGTCTTGAGCCAGGTGTAGTGCTTGAACCAAGATATCTCTTGGTTGGTCCCCACATCTTCGAGGTCGAGGCAGGTGAGGAGGGGAAGGGCTCTGAGGAGCTCGGCGAGTCGAGCGGGGTGCATGGAGAAGTGCTCGACCTTGCTCGAGAGACGCAGGTAGGTGAGGGTGTGGCTGAAAGTGGGTGCAGCGTTCAGGAGGTAGTCGTCGCCTTCGACGGTGACCTTGGCGCTGGCGAGAGAGGTGAATTCGGTGATGTCGAGGCATTTCAGGGAGGTGAGGTTGCGGAGGGATTTTGCGAAGCCTCTTGACCTGACGATGGAGATGACGTGTTGATATTTCCACTCCCCGTCAGGTGCCCGTTGGAGGCGGACCGTCTTGACGAGATGGCCAAACTTGCGCGAAAGAGAGGCGAAGCGCCTGAACGTATCGTCATTGCTTGCCAGCTGGAGGCTCTCCTCACTGGCGGGCTCGAAGCTTTGGGGGATGTTGAAAGAGAGGTGCTGCACGGCCTGAGGTCAGCTTGTGAAGTCAAGTAGCGGAGGAGCAGGGACCAACTCGGTAGATCAGAGGTCGACCGAGCTCTTGCAGCTCCTTCGACGTCCCCATCAATCGGACGAGGAGAGAATTGCCTCCCACAGCTAGGCAGGTCTTGCAGATTGCGAGCTTGAGCTCGACTGGCAGACGATCCAGTAGGCTCGGCTGGAGGGAAGCCGAAAGGTTCGGCGAATGGAGGGAGGTCGTCGGTGTAGGCTCGGCGGGTGACTCGGCCATGTCGACGGCTCTAGAGATGTAACAAAATCGTCAGCCCATGCTGGACGGGTTGGTGCAGCAGCTGCAGCCGGACAATGCTCCCAGCCCGCCTCCTTCCCCACATTGGCCCGTCCTGCTTCACTCGGGCGTTTTGAAAGCACCGAGGAGCAGCTCCAGTTGCGCGCTGTTGTCTCCTGCCTTCCCACTCACTCCACAGGACCCGCTCTGGTTACAAGCGCTGAAAGCTCACCTTGACCGGTGACGAATCGAGCCGCCGGAGGGGAAACGCAGGGCGAAGGATGAGGGAACGATCCGAGGGAGAGCAGCAGCAGTGAGATATGGTCTTGATGAGCTAAGGCTAGCCGCGTGAGCCGAGAGCAGCGGGACGAAGAGTAACGGAGGAGGGCGACCTTGAATCGACGAGCGCGAGCCGCTCTTGACCTGAGGATTCTCTTCAGGTTCACCTCAGCCGTATCCAGCAGGCCTGGAACGTCTACAAAACTGCTCAAATTCAGGGCAAAAGAGTCCACCGAGCCTCAGCGCCATTCTCTGAGCTTTGCGAGCCAGCAGCAGGGCTTTAGCGATGAACGTCCACCGAGCAGATTGCCCGATGAGCAGGAGGTCGAGGGCCAATGTAGAGTGTTCCAACTTGGACCCCCCTCTCTCGGCTCGCCGCTTTCGGAACAAGCACGCCAAGGCTCGAACAAGCAGCGCCGAAGTCTGGTAATCCCA
The DNA here is from genome assembly GCA_003054985.1 of Leucosporidium scottii. NCBI lineage: Eukaryota > Fungi > Basidiomycota > Microbotryomycetes > Leucosporidiales > Leucosporidiaceae > Leucosporidium > Leucosporidium scottii. The sequence goes on from MWVB01000078.1 coordinate 75,615, forward strand.
ACTTTCTGCAACCTCACAGCCTGACGGGGTGCGACGGTCGGCTCGGTAGTCTCTAGATGATGCTGTTCAATCTCCAGTCCTTCCGCTGGGCACTTTGAACCGAGCGTGGTCCTCGTGCTGCTCTTCCCTTCCTGCGCCGAGCAACCGTTTCTGGCATCGACTGAAGGGTTTCCTGCACTTCCAGACTTCTCCGACGCATTGATGACTCTGGTGGATAGATTCCCCAATTTCCAAGAGCCCTGTTGGTTTCCAAACTCACGAAGGGTTAGAAAGCGCGAAAGGAAGAGCGCCGAGCTGGGCTGGCCGGAGGTTTGTAAGGTTTGATGGGTCCAGAGAGAGAGCAGCGAGATTGTCGTGAGAGAGAGCAAAGAGAGAAGCATGGAAGCATCGGAACGAGGCAATGGTATCGGAGCTGCCGCCCCCCACTGAGCTCATGAGGGCAGCAGACCATCTCCGAAACTGAGCGCCGCGCCGAGCTCCCGCGTTGCCTGCTCGTTCCTCGAGCTGGAGCCTTACTATGCTCGAAGTGAGACGTACTCTTGCTTGGGGAGGCAGATGTGAAGGGATGCAGGCTGACGGCAGCAGTTGGCCTCTGAATTTCTCGCCCGAGCGCCGAGCCGCTTCAAGTTGAGGGGCTGAACCGCACGCTGTACTCCCGAGGGGTTGAGAGCAGTACGCTAGGAAAGAGAGAACGGCTCATGCAAGAGGTGGCTTGCCCTCCCTGCTCAACAGACAGCCAGAGAACCATAGCCAGCATCGCCGAGCCCCCTCTTCAATCTTCGCTCCTGGCGCTCTCTTGCACCGCTGGGCGAGGCTGCTGGCCTGCGTCTGAACAGGAATATGACCAACTCAGAGACGTCTCCAAATCCAGATAGGCCCCGAATCCTCTTTCTCTAAGCGAGGGAGAGAAAGGGGGACCAGACCAGGCTGCTCCGAGCTCTCTCTTCTTCCACTACTCTGCCCTGCGCTCGTTGGGCTGCTAGCTCGCGTGAGAAGCAGCGAGACGGTGCAATGGGGTATCAGAGAGCTAGGAGATGCGATCTAGGTCCACGCTCACTCCCCGTATGCAAGCGAGCGAGCGAGGACCAGAGCGAGCTTGACTCCCGAGCCCTTCTGCTCCCATTGGCCTTCTCAAAGAGGTCGGGGTGCAAACGCCGTAGAGCAAGGACACTACCGGTGAGTCTAGATCTTTACACCCGCACTGCTCAGTAGAGGGGGAGGGAGGATCAACTGCTCCTCGTCTGCTGCTCTCGACTCCGAGTCGAGTCTCGAGTCTTGTAGTCGGCGCGGGGGCCTGCAAGCTCGCCTGCAGTGTTGATGACCAGCCCACGCAGTCAAGCTACTTACCTGACATCCCCTCCCCCTACCTACTCCTTCCTCTTTTGAGCAGCACTCATACACTCGCTCGACTCGTCTCGAGCGCGCCCTCCTTCCTTTCCTCTCCCGCTCGTCGATCCTCCCTCACACGGGTGCTGTAGCCTTCCACCCTAGCCTGTAGCGCGCCCTTCTCCCATCAGACCAAGCCTTGCAAATGAGAGCCGAGACGAGAAGCAGGAGATGAGGCAGGAGAAAGAGGAAGCGAAAGTCGACCTCGCCGGCGCCGGCTCGGCTTTGGCTGGCTCCTTTCGCGGTCGGCTCTCGCAGTTCTCAGAGAGGGAGAGCTGCTACAGGACCTTGAGAGTAGCACGTTATACAGCGACCGCATTCCTGCACTTGAGTTGGTCACCCAAGAAATTTCGACTCGGCTGCACCCTCCTGGAGAGCTCACCTCCGCTCGGCGTTGGCTTCCTGCCGCTCGACTGAGGGTGGGAGAGCGGCAGTAATTACTTCTAGTCATCTGTAAGCTGCTACGCTCGCGCAAGAGACCTCGCGAGAGCTGTACAGAAACCCCACTATGGCGCCTCTTGAGGAGGATGTGATGGACTCGTTGTTCGGTTGCCAGGGGGCGAGGAGGAGCGCTGGGTTACTCTCATGTACATTCTGATGAAGCCTGTACTGCATCTGAGTTACTATCCCCGAAGATCGGGCTACTTTGTAAGACTATCGATTGGAGCACAAGGGTGGCAAATCCCTGCCTCTTTCCGCCTCTCTCCCTCCTGCCATATCTTGCTTCGTCTCTCTCTCTCGATTGCAAGCGCCATGTCGTCCTCCTCCTCTCTACCGTCCTACAAAGATTTATGGCCTACCGATGAATCTACGTGGGATTCCCCCAAGGACGTGGTCCTCGTCCTGCACCTCGCCACTTTGGCCGGAGGCTACACGCCCAACATCAACCTCGCCGCTCGCCCCACTCCCACTCGCACTTCGCACGCTTTCCTCCGTTGCGTGGAACCCAAGAAACCTCATAGGACGGGATGTCAAGCTACATTGCTCTACTTGGAGTACTTGACTAGGAGTAAGAAGGGCAATGGACCGTGCAAGGTTCATTTACCCCCGAGGAGCAAGGATACTCAGAAATTGTGTGATCATCATGGAGGAGAAGATTCCGGTCATTCAGAGTGTGTGGGTCCTTTGGAGGTGAGTCTTGTAGTCTTGGTACATCGTGCTTGACGCGTTTCGCACTCTTTGGAGACGACGCGTCTCTTTAGTGTGAATGAGGGACTCGCTCGCTCGCTCGCTCGCTCGATACAGCTGACTAACGCTCTCGCTCTACCACAACAACAACAACAGCGCGCCACCACTCCTTTCCACCTCACCGTCGGCCCACGCGTCTACACCAAACGAGAAGTCTCGCGGATCGAAGCCGGCCTGAAATCCACGGGACGTCGCAACGGCTACGCCATCCAATCGCGGCACACCAAGGACGTGCTCGTCAAGTGCTTGGGCGAGTCGGAGCAAGGCCCTTGCAAGTGGCAGGTTAGGTTGATCCCGGGCAAGGGCAAGGATGGGGAAGGGAATGAGGTCGAGGGGCATACCGCTAGTGAGATTGATCCCGATCATCAGTGCGAACCCAAGTTGCCCAAGCCGAGTGAACCTTTGAGGAAGGTGTTGGATTATTTCGTGAGTTTCATTTTCGAGCTTTCAGAGTTCCGAGCCCGAGCAAGGAGCGCCGAGCTGGAGCTGACTTGCTTCGCTCTTCTCCCTCGCTCCTTCTCCCCTCGGTCCTTCCACTTGGTCCCCACTATCCGCTCATCTACTTCCGCTCCTCATCGCCCTCTGCTCGCCCCCTCCCTCTCCCACCTCAAACCAGCCCGAAATCACCCTCACGGCCGGTCTCATCGGCAAGTCCAAGAGGCAACAAGTCCGCAAAAAGCCCAAGACCAAGCAGGTGATTCTTCTGCCTCCTTGTCTCCCTCCCCTCTCTCCCTCACTCACGCTGACGCTCCCTAACTCCCCCCCTCCCCCCCTC
>MWVB01000078.1:78998-101491 GCA_003054985.1 Leucosporidium scottii
AACCCTGGCCAAGCAGAACAGCCTCCCCGTTCCGAAAATCCCTCGCACACCGCTCACCCTCGGATTTCCGTCGTGACTACACGGGCGACCACGACGACATTGCTACAGCCCGCTACGCCCGATTATGCCACCGATTCGTCCGATGAGGATGGTGTGATGAGTGATTCGGGATTGCAGAGGAGGTGTGAGGAGTTGGTGAGTCGGGCTGTTTTTGTTTTCGAGTGGCTTGCGTGCGCTTTGGGATGGAATGGGGCTGGGCTCGGGTGGGAGGAGAGAGGCCGGGCGACGGAGCGGGAGCGTGGGAGTAGGCTCGGTCCTCGCTCGCCTTCTCGTCTCGTCTCGTCTCGCCTGACCAACTCCTCTTCATTTCGCGGCTCATCTGAGCTGAGGGACGTGGAGGTATCAGTTTGAGTGCGAGACGAGCAGAGTAGCGACGAGGGCTCAGGGTTGGATTGGTGGGTCGGAGGAGTCGGTCGCCATCTTTGCTTCTCTTCTCTCGCGCTTCCGACTCCTCGTATTTCTCGCGGCTCAGAGCAGTCGAGGGGAGGGCGAGGTAGGCGGAGTCCGAGTCGAAAGAAATGTGGGCGGGGCGAGGGGGAGCGCCTCTGAAGGAGGGGAGGGGAGGGAAGGCAGGTTCGCTCGCTCGCGGTCTGCCTCGTTTGTTCGATGTTCCGCTTCCCTCTTCTCGCGGCGCGAAGCTGAGGGAGAGAGGGGTGATACAGTTGTTCGGAGCGCGGCGGGATAGCGTAGGCGAGATGGGAGCGGACCAGTCTCGGCGCCGAGGGAGATGGAGGAGCAGTCTTCTCAACCGCTCTCGGTTGCTCGACGTCCTCGTAGAGGGTGCCGGGCAACGGCGTATGGTTGATGGTTGTGTCATCTCGCTGTGGCTGAGGGGAGGGCGCCAAGGAAGAGGGGCAACCACTCCCGCTCTCGTGCTCTTCGCGACCTTCTCACGGGCCGTAGAAAGGGCGAGTGCTTCTGGGGGAAAGTGCTCTTTTTCACCTTAAACGCCTGCTCGGGCGCTTCAGCGATGTCTGAGGAGGTCGGGGGAAGCAGAAGAGACGCTCTCGCCCTTCTCGTCTTCTTCGGTGTCCTTGCTGAGGGTGCCGAGGGATGGGTGAGGTGGCGACGATCAATCGTCTGTCCTGGAAAGGCATGTGGGGCCTAATGAGGGAGCCGAGGTGAATCAACCTTCAAGTTGACGGCGACGAGCTGGCTGGCTCGGCCCTTCTGCTTTGGACGTGTTAGTGTCGCTTCGGTTCCGAGAGAGATTGACGAGCTTGAGGAGGGCGCGAGTACTTGTCGACGCTGGCGGGCTTTGAGCTGGCTCAAGAGTGAGCTGGCTCGCGGGTCGAGACATCGTGTTTCCATGCCTCTCAAGAGCAGGAGGCTGCCCGAATCAAAGAATCAAAGAGGCTTGGTTTGCTGACCGTCCACTCTCATCACTACAGATCGCCCTCTGCCCTCCCGTCGACAAGGCCGCCGCTGGCGCCAACGACCCCTCGTCCCTCGAACCTCCCGTCGACGCCTCGGGAGCCGCCTCTACGACCGGATCCGTCGAGCACACGACGCTCACCGCTCCCGCTTCCGCGCTCGGCCTCTCCTCCGCCGCGGCTTCCCCTTCGGTCGGAGGAGGAAGGGACACTCGCGACCCTAGCTCGAGCCTCTCGCCCGTCCAGAGCGAGGCTGCCGACGATTCCATGTATGAGGAGCCTCTTTTGGTTGATGCTGGAGCCGAGGACGACGAGGATGATGGAAGCTATGGAGGGGATAGCGAGGATGAGGAGAAGCCTAGGGCGAGCAAGAGGGCGAGGTTGGCGAGGGGGCAGCAGTTGCAGCAGGAGGAGCAGCAGAGGAGGGCGACGAGGAGGAGCTTGGGCAAGGGCAAGGAGGTTAGCTACAAGGAGGTTTGGGAGGTTGAGGGACTGGAGGACGAGGTGTATGAGGAGTGGAAGCCTCAACCTTATGGCGGAGTCGAGCAGCCTACGATCGAGGACCTCAAGCCCGTCGAGGATGTCAAGCCCACCACCAGCACCAACGGCGCCGAGGACATCAAGCCCGTCCCTTCCCACTACCCTCACTTTGACGACTCGTCCATCATCCCCGATTCGTCCGCTCCTTCCCCCGCCATCGGATCCTCGGCCGCCGCTTCCCCTTACCTCGACCACAACCTCCACGCCGACGTTCCCCTCCCCTCCTCCGCTCATCTCGCCTCTACCACCACCAACAGCAACACCTTCGGCCTCAACCCCAGCGCGCCCTTCCCTCCCGCTCCCGCCGCCGAACCCGAACCCGAAGTCGACCTCTCCATGTTTGTGGACCTCGACTCGTCCGCTCCCGCTACGCAAGAGACCAACGTCGGCGGCGGAGGCGACAAGGTTGGCGAGGTCGTCGAGGGGGGAGAGCACAAGATTGTTGTCGATCAGATGTTGCCCTCTGCGGCAGTTGAGGAGAAGATTGGGATGGATCTCGACGCGTAGGGAGCGAGGGAGGACGTGCTTTTGCTTTGCTAGTTTGTGGGGACGATGAAGAAGAAAGGGGAGATACGCTTTTTGATACCGGGTCTGTTGTAATAACCCTCGAGCTGCCGGTGGCGGCGAGGGGGTTCGCTTGACTTTGACTTTGCGCCGAGCAGAGAAGAGAAAGCGAACGAGCGCAGAAGCGAGCAAGAGATTTCCGAAAGGTGAATGCCCGTGTCCGAGCTCTGATGAGAAGAGCGAACATGCGACCAAAGCAAAGCAGAAGAGAGCGACCCTAGCGCAGAGGTGGCTTCGCCGTGCAGCTTCATTCGGCTCGCGCTCTCGCTCCCACCCTCGCAAGCTCACGTTGGCCATGAATAGATACTTGGCATCATCCCAGCCGGGACATCCTTTTGATTCAACCCTCTACACTACACCCCTCCCTCACCAGACTTAAAGGTTCTTCAGGATCTCCTCGGTAACCTCATCGGTGCTCATCTTTCCTCCCAAGTCCGGGGTGACGAATCCAGCCCTGATGGCGTTATCGACGGCATCGTAGATGCGAGCGGCGGGCTCGACGTAGCCCATGAATTCGAGCATGAGGGCCGCGGAACGGATCGAGGCGATGGGGTTGGCGATGGAGGGGACGCGGTCGGCGATGTCGGGGGCGGATCCGTGGACGGGCTCGCCTGTTGGTGTAGTTGGAGGGTTGAGAGAGGAGGGGAGGGTGAGAGGAGGAGAGGCGGAGTAGGAGCAGGAGCAGGAGCAGGAGGAAGGGGGAGGGAGGAGTGGGAGCGAGATGAGGCAAGGGGCGGCAGAGCGAAGAGTCAAGTCATGCACGAATCGGCTTAGGAGGTCGAAGGCTGCGAGACGAAAGAGGAAGCGCACCCATGATGAAGTTGTCTCCAACGTTGACGGAAGGGACGAGTCCGAGAGATCCAACGAGAGCGGCTCCGCCGTCGCTGTGGGCGGACGAGGGAAAAGGGAAGGATGTCAGCTACATGGTCATTTGAAAATCGAACGGCTTGAAGAGACTCACGAAACGATGTCACCGTAGAGGTTAGGGCAGCAGAGGACCGAAAGCTTCTCGGGCTCGCGGAAGAGGCTGTATATCGAAGGATGGAAGGGAAAGGTCAGCATTCAACATGTCTTCACTGTCCAGTAGCTCTGCAACAGCAAAAATGCCAGACGCACCGGTAGACGAGGGAATCGACAATCTGCTCCTCAACGACGACGCCGGGGTAGTCCTTGGCCACGGCGCGAACGGACTCGCGGAAGAGACCGTCGGTGATGGAGAGGACGTTCGATTTGTGCACGATGGTCACGGTGGGGGGTCCCTGTGGATGGTGCAGAGCGAGAGAGAGAGAGAGGGTCAGCTCGGTCGGTCGGCGAAGGTAGGCCGCGGGAGGGGTTCAAGGGCGAGCTGTAGGGGAGCGAGGGAGGCCGAGGGGAAGGCAAGAAAGATGCAATAACTGACCTGCCATCCGTAGTTTCCTCCACGCTGCTTCTTGACCTCGGCGGCGGCAAGAGCGATCTCGAACGACATGCGACCGATGCGAGTGGAAGCGCGCTCCGAGATTTGACGGGTAGCGCGGGCGACCTTGCCCTGAGGGGTATCCTCAATGGTCTCCTGCTTGATGTACTGTTGGTATCGAGATACGAGGTCAATAAAAGAGCAGGGAGAGCTGCGACCGAAATCGAGTCAAGCGAAAGGGGAAGAAAGAGCTACTTACCAAGCACTCGGTGTTCTCCCTGACGATGGTCATATCCACATCCCTTCCCTCGGTGCCCTGCACACTCTTGACGGGCCTGACATTGGCGTACAAGTCCATCTCCTTCCTCAGCGCGACGATGGGACTCGAGTATCCGGCCACCTTGTGACTGGGACTGGAGACAGCACCGAACATGGCGGCGGTGCACTCATTCTTGAGCGTCTGTACCGTAGCAGGAGGAAGGGCTACACCCGTCTTTTGGAAGTGCTCGAATCCAGCGTCGAGGTTGACAAAAGTTGGAGTGGGGATTCCCGGCACGTTTTGGAGCACACGCTGAGCGGCCTGTAGAGCAGTAGAGAGGTGAGATCGAGGTCGAGATGAAGTGCATCGGATCTACGCACGGGAAGGACGACACGGCCGATTCCATCACCGGCAATCATGCCTGCGAGGCGAGACGAGACGCGCTATCAGCTCGTGCTTTCCGAGCTGTAGCGGATCAAAGTACTCACCGATGCGGAGACCCTTCTTGGCCGATTCACGAAGCGATTGCATGGCCATTGCGTCTGTAGCTGAAGCGAGCGGGAAGCAGTACGAAGTAGGAAGGGAAGCGAGCAGCGACTTGAGCCGAGCGAAGGGCTTGGACCCCTTTCGATCGCCGAGCGGCTGCCTTTTGCTGCTCTATACGTGTCTAATTACGATGACACTGCTCTCCTGCACTGCATCACACCTTCAACCGACTTCTAGTGCCCCTTAGCCTCTCGCAAGATGCAACGCGCTGTCTCGACTGCTTCTTGTTCTCCGACCTCTTCTTCCTCTGCTTGAAACTCGTCTACGCTGCTACCTCAACATAGTTACACGAAATCAGGCGGTGGAGGCAGAGGATCGCTCGCGCCTCCCAGCCCGAGATCGCCATCCTTCCCCTTCCCCGACGATTTGAGCTTGAGGCAGAGAAGGAGCACCTCTCCTTTCCTTGGAACCAGTTCTGTAGGGTCTTGAGCCTTCTCAGCTTGATATCATAGCTGACTGTACATCTACAGCAACCCATACGCCTCCCTCGAAGCTCCTTCTCCCCCAAAAAGCTCGCCCTCTCCCTCGCTCTCTTCCTCTCGCTCATCTTTCTCACCTTCCTCACCCGCTCTTCCGCGCCCATTTCAACTCTCACTGAAACGACCAACTCGCTCGTCTCGGCGCTCACCCCCTCCTCCTCTGCGCCCTACTGCACGGCACATCAGCTTCTCCTCTCGGGCGGGCAATGGTCCCCTCGGTCGCCTTTACCGCATTCGGTGCAAGACGTGAAAGCCGCCTACGGCTATCAGCGGTATCAAGCTATCACTGAGAGAGATGGGATCCTCAACGCCTACGAGACGAGGCCAGACGGGCTATATTGCGCTGCGACGAGCGAGGAGGAGGGGGGCAAGGTCTCGCATGATCCGACGAGGGAGATGAGGAGGGAGGAGGAGGAGAGGTTGGTGAGAGTTGCGGGGTGGGAGTGGGAGAGTGAAGCTGTTAGCCGAGGGGAATGCAGAATGAAAGAGTGGGAGTGGAGGGAGGTCGTCAAGAGGCTGGTCAGCAGTCGGGCGGGGATCGTCTTTCTCGGTGGTGAGTTCTTGCTTCCTTTCACTTCTTCCTCTACATCGCCGTCTTACACATACATCACTCCACATCAACAGACTCTATCACAGCCCAGCAATACGACTCCCTCGCCCTCCTCCTCGGCAACCAAGGCCCCATCATCGAGCGAGTCCACTCCTCGCCTCTCTCCACCCTCTCTTCCTCTCCTCCCATAACCCCAGGCCGACGCCTTGACGTCCCTCGAGCTCTCTACCTCTCCCCCACCCACCCTCTCACACTTTCCGTCCTAGACGAGATTCCCCTGCCCCGAGCAGCCCTCCTTCGCAGATTGGAGCGCCCAATAGCAAGGACGGTGAGGAGTGATTTCTTGATCACTGAGGAAGAAGTCCAGGAGATGGGATTGAAGAAGCATGGGATGAGTAGGGTCAAAGGGACGGAGTGGGCGAGCGAGTTGAAGGGGATTGTGGAGGCGAGAGGGGAGGAGGGGGAGTTGCTTGGCGATGAGACGGAGGCAGAGGAGGAGGATGGGGTAGAGTGGAAGAGAAGTTTGGTGATTACTAGTGTGGGGAACTGGTGGGAACGGTGGGTGGAGAAAAGTCCCGTGAGTCGAATTGGGTCGTCTTCCCCTTGGCCGAGTTCGATTGCTGAGCCTCCCTCTCTTCGCCGCTCTCGAACGACCATTCTCTACCTTATCCTACCTCGCCACCAATTCTATCCACCAACAGTCCGTAACCGACTCCCTAACCCTCTACCGCCGCGCCGTCCAGCTCGCCATCTCCCACTTCCTCGACCTCACCGCCGCGCCCTACTCCTACACCTTCTTCTTTCGCACGGTCAACCGCGGGCATTCCCGTTGCGAGAATTTTGCTGCGCCGATTGGAAAGCATGATACGAGGGCAATGGATCAGGATCAGGTGGGTTTCTGACCTTCCGGCGCTCGGGTCCTTCCTCTCGCCTTGAACAAGCGCTGTATGGGCGCTGCTTGCACTCGAGCTGTTCGCTGATATTCTCTTATTTTCTGAACAGCACGCCTGGTACCTCAAAGCCCCCATGTCGGACATCTGGCGCGCCGGCCTCGCTCCCCACCTCCCCTCTGCCTCGCCAAACGCATCAGAGCAACAGATCCACCTCCTCGATATTGTCGAACAAGCGTACCAACGACCCGACGCCCATCGTTTCCCACCGGAGGATTGCCTGCATTGGTGCTTGCCGAGCGTGCTGGGTGAGTTACGGATCCTCGGCGGAGAGGGAGGGAGGACAAACGAGCGAGTGAGGCTCACATGTGATTGACACGCAGATGACTGGAACTGGACGTGGTGGCATTTGTTGAGTGCAAGCGAGGAGTCAGCGGCTGAGGGAGGGGAGGATTAGCTCGGTTGGCGGAGATGAGGGAAGAGCGACGGCACGAAATACGGTTGGTGCCGTCGCTCTGGAGAGCGTGAGGAGAAGAGTGTTGTACGATAGATCAGCATGCATGACATTTATCGACGAGCGGGAGGTATGGGCATTCGATCTGGTCGTCTCGGTCGAGAAGGGAGATCTATCAAGCGAGCAGATGCTGGGTCGAGCAGTGAGTGAGTGGCAAGGAGAGCGCTTTCTGCTCCTGTTTATTCTCCTTTCTCTCTCCCGTCGAGCTCGCCAGGAGGTGTTTATAGTCTAGCTTCTCGCCACTCGCAGCATGCGATCTACCTCCCCTCCCCCTCCTCCTCACTCCCCACCCTCTTCTCCCTCTGCCCCGTCGCGGTCGTCGGACTCGCGCTCCAGAATCCCCAACCCCCGGGCGGGGCGACTTCCGCCTCCTCACTACCTCTCCTCACGCCCAGTTCTTCGATGCTCGGTGGTGGAGCGGGAGGTTCGGTCGGCTTGGAGGGGGCGGTGGAGACGTAGGCTACGACGCAGACGACTACGGCTACGATGGCGGCTGTGGGGAGGGATGAGGAGGGAGGTCAGCTGTGCTCGACTGCGAAGAAGCCAGGAGGAGGGAGGCGAAACGAACTCATTACGCGGCCTGAACGAGAGAGGGCGGAGGTCAGCGGCGAGCGAGGAGAAATGAATGAGAGAGAAAGGTAACGCACGAGTACTGATCCACTTGGTAGCTTCGATTTCTGTCCGTACTTCTCCGAGCAGGATGGTGAACTTGGAGTTGAGGTCCTGCGAGAGGAGAGCGAGTCAGTCGTTGGACTAGGGTAAAAAGCAAGAGAAACGACCTACCATGATGTTGATATCCAGCTGCTTGAGCTCTTGACTCGTCTCCTCTTTCCGCTGGTTCATGTCGAGCTGTGGAAGACGAGGCATGGGCCGTCAACTCGGCGACTGAGAAGAGCTCCAGCACGAAGCAAACGAAGCTTTCTCGAACGCACCTGAATATCGCTATGCAGCCTCTGCATATCCTCATTCAGCTTTTGACTGATCGCATCCGCCTCGCGCTGCAGTACGGCGGTCATGCTCTTGAGCGCCACTCCATCGTTTCGGCTCTTGACCTGTGATCCCGTCTTGAGCTCGGCGAGGGCGGCGGTATATAGATATGCTTCCTGTAGAAGCGTCAAGCGAGAGGTCAGTTTCAATCCGTGCTATTAAGGCGCTCACATGCGTCGAACTCACATTCTCCAAATCAGCCCTCCCGAGCAGCTTCCCTGTGGCCCTCTCCTCCTCCCTCAACAGCAATTGCCGCGTAGCCTTCATCAACTCGGTCGCCAACTCCCTCGGCACCTGATTATCTTCCAATCGCCTCACAAAGCGATGAGTCGAGAAGGGCACAATCGGCACGGGCGAAACATGAGACGAGAGGGGAGGGAAGTGAGGCTCGGGAGCTACGAGCTCAAAATCAGTTGACGGGAGTGGTGTCTCTTCAGTCGGCGTTAAAGGGGTGGTGGAAGAGTGTTCGGGGTCTTTGGCGGAGGAGGGATCGTCGGCGAAGCGGAGCGAGTCGCGAGGGTGGGAGGAAGAGCCGTGGTTTTCACGTAGTGGTGGGAGATCGGGTTCGGAAGAGTAGCCTCGGACGGAACAAAGTGGAGGGCGAGTAAGCTGTATCCGCCGAAGCGAGCGCGTCAGGAGGGTCCGGGTCGACATGAGGGGAAGCGGAGGGCGAGTGTGGTCGATTGATGGTGTAGCAGCTGTTCGTGGGCTGTGTAAGGCCCTGAAGCTTCCTGTGGGAGTAGAGCGATGCATCAGCGGTCTGCCACAGCCCTCGCCGACGGGAAGCTGAGACGAGCGGTACGGGCTAGAGGCGCTCGTCCCTCCTGTAGCACGCCCAGCGCATCAGAGGGCAGCTCAGAACATCCAGCGTTCCGTGAAATACCGCCCACGTCTCTTCCTGCACCTTGCTCGACAGCACTCCGCGGCGCGCTGTCCATTTACGCCAGACGCCGCGATTTCCTCCCTGTAGTCTTCTAGTCGCTCCTTCAATCTGTCGTAAAGCTCAATGTAGATGCTGGAATCACCCTCACCTTGCTTCGATACTCCTAATGAACTAGTCGCCGTGCAATCTGCTCGAGCGACCTGGCGTTGACGCGTGACGCTGGTTCGAAAGGTCAGAGACTGGCGCTGAGGCTCGGTGGGCTGTGCTGTGATGTAGCTGAACGGTCTTGGGAGTGTATCGGGGCTGTTGGAGAGGTCGAGGCGAAGTCTAGAAATTTGGCGAGAGCCAAGCCGTTCGCGGCCGTTCGCGCTCGATTCGAAGGTTGTGCTCCTACGCTACTCTTCGTGTCGGCTTCTCTCGACTTCACGGCTCACGGTCGCTCATCGAAGGTGTGTGTAGCCGCTGCTGCTCAGTCTCGGGTCGCGCCCTCGTCGTTTGCCCTACTTCTCGCTCAGAGCAGCGTAGAATAGTCAAAGGTGACCTCTCAGCGCTTGTAACGACCGACTTGCGGAGTGCAGACTCGTGTAATACTGTAAGTACTGTAAGCGATCGTGCTGGTGTACCGTCTCAGTCTCGGAGCGCATGGGACGCAGAAGAAAGCGAGGCTCGGCGAAGGTGACTTTCGGCTCGCTCGGCTTGGATGCGCTGTGTACAGCGTCTGCTTCTCGAATGCGCAAAGAAGAACGGTTTCCTCACCTCCAAAGCAGCTCTCCGCTCTCCAAGGCCCCTTTTGACCTTTCCAATTCCCTCCCTCCGCCGCGCTTCTCACTCCTCGCTCCTTGCCTGCCTTCTCGCCGTCATCTTCGTTTTCGTCTCGCTCGTTTGACCTCTCGAGAAGCTCGTCAGGTTTTTGCTCCTACTCGACTGGCTCGGTACTACTCTACGGCGCTTGCTCAGCTGCTCTCGTGTCGTTTGAACCGTTTCGAGGTGAGCTTTCATTCTTCCAGCTCGGCGGATGAGACGTGCCGGAGTCTAGTGCCCACCGCGACGATGTACTCGAGAGCTCGCTGCTGCTGCTGTGGAGTCCGAGGGGAGGGCACGAGGGTCTGTAGCGCAAGGGCAACGCAAGCTGGGAGCAGCTCGACGACAAGTGCACACTCCCGTAGACGAGTAAGAGCCTACAGCTCACCGAACATTGTCCTACAGACCACCAACGACCATCGAACGAACAACATGGCCAAGAAAAAGGGAAGCAAGAAGAAGCCCTCGGCGTCGACCTCCGTTCCCCCCTCCCCTTCCGCACCGAACTACTTCGACCGCCTCGCCCCTGAGCTCAAGATCCAGATCCTCGAGTGCTGTCACGACCTCGGAGGCAAGCGCCTAGTCATCCCGCTAGCGTCGACGTCCAACGATTTCCGGCGCCTGGGAGAACCCCTCATCTTCGGCGTGAGTTGGCTCCTCCCTTCGCAGCCAGTGCATCGCTAACTCAGCTCACACAGGACATCAAATTCTCACTGGACAAAAGCAAGCCGACTGCAAAAGACGCCGACTTCAGCCTCAGCGACGTCGACTACCAGGCCCTCCCTCCCTTCCGCTGGCATGCCAACAAGCACGGCCATCTCATCAAGAGCATCTACCTCGAGCTGGCCGAACCCCAATCAGACGTGCAGCCACAGCTCATGACTTCCATGATGCGGTGGAACTTCTTCACGGCGTCGTTGGAGCACCTCTCGGCGTTGACACGCCTCGACATCGATTGCTTCACCTCCCTCATCGACCGCGACGGCCTGACTGGCGACAGCCATCTTCTCGATGCCTCAGCAATGCTCGGATTGACCCTCACCTCCCTCCGCCTTGTTGGCCCACGCCTTCGCTACCCAATGTCGGCACCTCGAGTCGCCGAGATTGTCGCCAACCTTCCCCTCCTCACCTCGCTCCACCTCGAAGAGATTGGGGGTCGCAGCCTTGGAATGCGCGAGGGTCCTGAACTGCGGGATGCCATCACCAGTCTACACCACCTCAAGGAGCTCCGCCTCGTGTTCGTCTCCGGGAACGTCCTGGACGGAGCGAGGTTTAACGCCCCTCTCGAGCTACTCCAGTGCGAGGGTTTGACGCCCACTGCGCTCCTCGACGTCATACGACCACTCGCCGCCACCCTCCATACCCTCCAATGCAAGAATCGGCAGCGGGCATCTCATCCTCTCCCGACTCAACCCTCGGCAGTCTTCCCTCGCCTCCTTCACCTCTCCGTCCACTTCAATGTGGACCTCTCCTTCCTCACCTACTTCTCCTCGAGCCCTTTGGAGACCCTACGCTGCGCACAGGTTGAGGACTACGACCTGGTCGACAACGCCTTCGCCATCGACCCAGCTGCCGAGCAGCGCAACCTTGCTGCAGTTCGTCATGCCATTGTCGCTCACAGAGGTACTCTACAACAACTCTCAGTGGAGGTATTGAGCTCGCAGTGGGAGCATATCCTCAACGACCGCCCTTATGCGCGGTCGTTCGATCCCACAAATTGGAGGAGGGTGCTGGAGCCATGGGAGGAGATCACCGAGCTCGGGCGAGAAGAGGGTATCAAGGTGTTGCTTAGACCTTGGAGATAGTCTAACGGCGCTGTAAAGCATTGCTGCATGCTGATCTCGCCTCAAGTGAAGCCCGTCTGAACCTTCGAGCGAACACTGAACAGAGCCGAAAGGTCCAGCTCTCGCTGCCAGGTGACCGCTCGCATTTCGAGTGGAGCTCAACGATAACACGCTCGAGATTCACTCATCATCCCCCTCTTCCCCTCCGCCGAGCAATCCCAACACTGTCCTCTCCGCCAACGCCCGCCTCGCCTCCATATCCAATCCGTTCATCTGCGCCCTCACGCCGACCAGCTTCGCAAACATGGCTTCCAGATCCTCTTCACCTTCCTCGTCTTCGAGATTGTCGCGAGCCGCTGAGGGAAGACTTCCGGTATCGGGAAACGCGAGCTCGGGGTGGCGGTAGAGGGGGGAGATGGGGGGCGATGAGGATGATGTGGTGGGGGAGTTGGTGTTGAGTGATGGAAGAGGCGGGAAGGATGTTTCGGAAGCGGGTAGGGCGGGTACAAAGGGCGCAAAGTCGTCTTCGAAGGTGGGTTCGACGGCCACGGGTGGTGGTGTGGTGGGAGGGGGAGGGACAGTAGTAGATGAGGGTACGGCTTTTGATTTGATAGAGGGGAGGAAGGTGTCCGGGAAGCTCATGGGGGTCGGCACGAAAGGTTTGGCCTGAGGTAGAGTAGGGACGCCGAGCGCCGAAAGGTCCTCCTCGTCGCTATCGAGAGCCAGTGCGTCGTCTCCTCCATTCCCGTTACTCGTATCTTTCTGCCCGTTCTCCTTCCTTCCGACCGGCATCATTCCTTCCCACATGTGAGCCTGCAGCGCACCGACAACCCTCCGCAAGCCCGTCGCCTCCCGATCCTGGTCTTCTCCTGCAGCGCTGGAGTCAGCCTCGGGAGCGAGATCCACCCATTCGAATCCATGTTCCAGAGCGAGGTCCTCCCAGGCCTCTTCCTTGGGGTTCAGCAAGTCCGAAGCGGGCGCCGAGCTTGTCGGAGGGAGAGAAACGAGCAAGGCGACCTCAAACTCGGCGGGTCGGGAGGAGAGGCGCTTCAAGAGAGGTGTGAGATCTTCGTGCGGTAGCTGCGAAGGTGTGAAAGGTGAGCTCGGCTTCGCACAGGCGGAAGAGAGCACGCCTCACCTCCCCCCTTGCGGCCAAGACGATCACAGCGGGCTCTTCCCCATCTCCCTCCTCGTCCAGCAGCTCTATTAGACGAAAACCGACGTCTGCCGTGTAGTACTTGTTCTTGATCGTCCAGCGCAAGTCCTCCGAAGGCGCGTCCTGAGCGTCGTCAGCTCCGTGAGCGCGGATGTCTGTACGAAAGAGCTGTGAGTCGAGTTCAGAGCGATACGAATAGAGCTGTAGCTCACCAAGAGCGTGTTGGCGGGCATGAGCAGCGGAAAGAGGGGCAACGTGGTGCACGAGGATGGTAGCGTGCGCTGGAAGCGGTGTAGCCATGTTAAAGCTGTTGTGAGCAAGTAGGCGAGCAGTCGAAGTAACCGGAAGATCCTGCAGGCGATCAGAGCTGTCGAACACGAGATCACGGGACGTGGGCAGAGCCAAGAACGAGACGGCCGTGAGCTCCGCCTCTTCGCTTCCTACTTTGCGCACGAGTCTGCTTCGTCTCGTTTCTGCACTACATCAGCAGTGAGTTATAAGCTATAGTTTCTGTGCTGTGCTCTCGCTAACGCTCTCATACACAGTGTCTGTTCCTACCCCGCTTGGCGACTACTCCCACCTCCTTCCGCCTTCGTGGAAGGCCATCATCAGCTCCTGGCTCGCCGAGGACACGCCATCATTCGACTACGGAGGGTTTGTTGTCGGTGAAGGCGAGGAGGAGGCAATCCTGTGGGGCAAGAGTGAGGTGAGCTGAGCCGCCGCTTGCGGGACGAACCGCGGTCGAAGGATCGTTCAGCTGACCGCTCCAAACGCTCTGTAGGGAGTGCTCGCTGGTGTACCCTTCGTCGACGAGATCTTTGCTCAGCTCGGCTGCTCGTAGGTCTCGGTTCGGGCCAGATTGAACGACCGACGACTCACGCTCCTCCTTCTCCCCCCTCGGAAAGGGTAACATGGCACATGAAGGAGGGATCTGCTGTCTCACCAACAAAGGAAACTCCCAAGATCAAGGTCGCTACCGTCAAGGGACCTGCTCGTTGCCTGCTTCTCGGCGAACGAGTCGCCCTCAACACTCTCGCTCGCTGCAGTGGAATCGCTTGGAAGTGAGTAGAGTCGGCTGGGCACGTCGTCGACGCTCCTGACCCTCCTTCCTTGCCCAGGTCTCGCCGCGTGCTAGTCAAGGCCCGGGAAGCTGGCTTCAAGGGCATTATCGCCGGCACTCGCAAGACGACCCCCGGTTCGTCTTCTTCTCGGCTCTACACCTCGTTGCTGAGGCTGACCTTTTTCTGACAGGCTTCCGCGTCGTGGAGAAGTACGGCATGCTCGTCGGAGGAGTCGACGCCCATCGCTATGACCTCAGCAGCATGGTCATGCTCAAGGACAACCACATCTGGTCGAAGGGTTCGTCTTTCTGAGTCTCCTCTTTCCTCGGACCCAGCTCACCGTCTCCCCACCTCACAGGAAGCATCACACAAGCCGTGCAAGCCGCCAAGTCCGTCGCCGGCTTCGCCCTTCGCGTTCACGTCGAATGCCAATCCCTCGCCGAAGCTCGCGAAGCCATCGCCGCGGGAGCCGACATCATCATGCTCGACAACTTTACTCCCGCCGAGCTGAACGCTGCGGCCGCTCAGTTGAAGCAGGATTGGGTGCAGAGTGGTGGGGAGGAGAGTGAGAAGAAGGCGGGGGCGAAGAGGTGCTTGATTGAGGTTAGTGGTGGGTTGACGGAAGAGAATATGGCGGAGAGTCTGTGCCCAGGTGAGTTGAGTAGTCGGGGCGTTGACTCGAGCTGCTCGCTGACCTCGTCCTCACAGACGTCGACATTCTCTCGACCTCGGCGATCCATCAGGGAGTCTCGACGGTCGACTTCAGCCTCAAGATCCAGCCCAAGACCAAGTAGAGGTGCCAGACATGTAATTGCTGTCTATTGGAGTATCTGCCATTCTACTCCTCGCATCCACAAGCCAGCGAACGAGCTTGCGCTCCTGACTGCTCGGCGATTCGTCGCCGTTCACCGTCTTTCGTCGACTCCGCTGGGAGACCCTTGTCCGGTTGCGCCACTGCTCACCTTCACTCTCTCCCCCGACAAAGCGCATCATCTCCCTCGCCAACCTCCGACGCCCTCCACCGCCTTCCTGGGTCTCGGCCTGCAATGTCGAATCGCAAAGGCATCGGGGAGCAAAGGAGCCCATTCGATGCGCTCGAGATGTTGTAGAGGGATCGTAGAGGCATCATACGGTCAGGAAACAGTTTGAGCGAGCGCAGAAGGGCAGCGAACAGGCGCGGTGGTGAGCGCACTTGAAGGCAAGGGGGAAGGGCGGGATCGCCGAGGTGTCGAAGCTCGTCGAAGCCGGTCTGAGGAGCCTGCAGCGATTGTGAAGGTTGCTGAGCATTTGAGTCGGCTGTAGCTTGGTTGCAGTCGGCGTGAGCGTATCAAAGCAGCGCGACTCAGCTGCTGCAGAGGCTTTCTGCCAACGCCGAGCTCCACTCGCCCAACTTGACGAGAGACGCCTTCGCCTCGGTTCGCGAAGACCAGCTCTTGTCTATCTCATCCAGAACAATGTACCTTCAATCCTTGTAACACTCCTCTACTCAGCGACTACATCCACTTCCCAAAATGCTCCTCCCACTCGTCGACGATCCAGCTCCCCTCGGCGAAGTCGATGCCTCGCTCTCGACAGACCTCCTCAACTTTCTCTAGGCCACCGGTTTTGTTCGTGACGCTCGAGGCGCGGCTCCAACGGGTCTTGGACACCCTCAACTGCCTGAGTGTCGACCGATGCTCGTCGAGAGTTTGAAGAAGCGGCTCGATACCGTCTTCCGGGGTGACGACGCAGCGCAGGGTGCGAAGAGGTGACGAGAGGAAAGGGGTAGGCTGACAGCTGTCGGGCTCGAGCGAGAGATCACGTAGGTTGCGAAGCTGGAGGGTCGGAAAGGGGCGCGCCGTCTGCCAAGGGTTTGCTTCACAGAGGACAAGGGATGTGAGGGTGTGCTGATGAGAGGACAAGAGTCGCTGCAGATCGTGCAGGTCGATGCCGCAGGTCCGCAGGTCGAGATGTTGGAGTGGCGCTCGGGGTGAGAACCGAAGCTTGCGCGTGGTCTCGGGAGGAATAAGCTTGAGGCGAAGGGATGTGAGATGATGAAGAGAGAGAAATGCTCGTGCTGCTGCACCTCCTTGTCTCCTGCCGGGCCAGCTCAGGCGCAGAGTGGTGAGTAAAGGAAGTCCCTCAAGGAGGGTGCCGATGCGCCCCCCGCCAACGTTGGTGTTCAGAGACAGCGTGAGGTGTGTGAGGGTTTTGGCAAGGAAGGAAATGATTGGTGAGAGGCCATCGAAGGTCGTGCTGGCGCGATCGAGCGGCGTGACCGAGACGTCGAGGTGGCGAAGGCCGGTCATGAGGTGAATGGCGGTGCCGCAGAGTGAATCGTAGTAGTCTAGTATCTCCTCAGGGGACAGGAGTCTTGAGCCCTCCTGCGGGTATAGCCGCAGTAGGCGAACGTGATGGGCGTAGAGGGGGAGGAACGAGTCGATGAGCTCGGGAAGTCGGTCGTGATGGTCGGGAGAGATGGGAAGGTTCTGCCGGTTGAACGGAAGAGATCAGCGAGGCTCAGGGGCCATGTAGATCCCTTTGAAGCTCACCTTCCACCTCAGCGGCTCGGATAGCTTCCTCAGCTCTCGATTCGTCGAGGAGAGGTTGCAAAGAGCTCGAGGGCTGGCGATACCGGTCCAGGCGAGGATTTCGAGTTTGAGCTCGGTCGGCAGAGTGGAGAAGGGAGATGGGTCGGGAGGAGGGGAGGAGGTTACGGCGGAGCGGTTCGGCGAAGTGAAGCAAGTCATCTGGGAAGGGCGAGGGGAAGTCAGCTCGTTGTCTCGTCGCTGAGAGGTGGAGGCTGCTGGAGAGCACGACCGACTCGGATGCTTGGGTTCTCTGCCATCAAGCAGCTCTCCGCTCCCCTTCGTAGCCTCGCTCTTGCTCCCAGTCTCTTCCTTTTCAATCGCTTTCAATCGCTTGCTCAGTCTACCCTGCTCTCCTGGTCCCGCCGCCCGTGCGCCTGCCGGACTGATCCTCTGCTCGTATTTCTGCTGCCTTTGGTGTCCGAGACTCAGCTCACCTTCAGCGAAGCCAGCTGTCGAATCGTGTTTGGTTCGCTTTGAGCGGAAAGTGCAGCTCTCTACGGCGAGCGAGCGGCCTGAGAGACTGTAGTGACGGAAGCGCTCTAAGGCGTAGCTTGTCGCTCGATAAGGATCGCCGAAATGTCGAGACGAGGGAGCGACGAAGAGGCAGGAGGGCAAGGAGCGAAACCATCAGCAGCCGCTTGAGTTACTCACTCGCAGCTGCAAGGTGGGCAGGACGAGGTCGTTTCCGAGGTTCAACCTACTCTGCCTTTTCTTGCCTGCATCCTTGCACCCAGCGCAGCGCGGAGGCGTGAAAGGGGGACGCTTCGGCGATGAGCTTCAAGTTGCGAGGCGCTGTTCGGGTAAAGCGGGGTATAAAACGAGTTGCAAGGTAATGCTAGATCTCCAAAACGAATTACCTCTCTCTAAGCATCACAAAGCTAACCACGAGCCCGACACCAAGCCTCAGCGCCGCCATCCCAGCCGTGCTCCGAGTCCGAGTCCTCCCCTCCGAGGCTCCCGAGGTCGATCTAGCGCTCGCCAACGCCGTCTTGGCGGTCCTGCTTCCGCTCATGGTGACACTTTTACCGGAAAGGGTAGGTCGGGCAGCGGGAGCTGCCAAAGGGGGAAGGAGACTGAGGTGTGAGCCGTTCTCGACAGTCGCCGGATGGAGGGTTCCCCGTTGGAAAGTAGGGTGTAGATGACGTTGGAGATGTTGGTTAGCTGAGGAGTGAGAGCTAGGCTCTCGGGACCGAGCTGGATGGTGGTTGTGGAGTGCCGTTGATGGTGGTCGTGACCGGGAGCTCGCCTGGGCTTTCCGCCGTTCCAAAGAAGAGCGAGTCAAGGAGAAGAAGTCTGAGGTCAGCTTCGAGGCTTAGTACAGGTAGCCATCTTCTACTGACCATCTTCGCCAGCATCTTCACCGTTCCCTTCATCGCCTCCTCCTGTTCTCTCTCGGCTTTGCAGCTCTTCGCCGAGCAGCGTGCACACCCCTCTTCAGCTTGATAGCAAAGCCGTGTATATGGAATTGAAGCAAGGAGAACAGCTATGAGTTTTACAAGAGAATCACAACACCTGCTGCAACGCTCAGCAGCCCCGTTCCGACTCTGGCAAATCGACTCGTCGCCGCCGAAGTGCTCGTCGCGCTGGCAAAGGCCGTGTTGGCCGTCCGAGTCCCGCCTGCAGCGATGGATTCAACGGAAAGAGTAGGTCGCGCGCCTCCCGTGGTCGAGGTGAGAGCGGAAACGGCGGGAGGAAGTGTGAGGGTCGATCCATCGGGCAAGACGGTCGTCTGCCCCGAGGCCGAGAGCGTGAAGGCGACGCCCGAGATGGTGGTGACTTCAGCAGGAGATGAAGAATCGTCCGTGGAGGCGGTTGATGAGGGGGAGGAGGGCGTGTCCTCGGAGGTGACGGTGAGAGTCGACGAATCTGAGGAGGGTTCGGCGATGCTGGATGAGCTTTGGTCGAGAGACGACGAGGTCGATGTAGGCGAGTCTGACGCACCCTGGGTGGTCGTAGGAGACTCTTCAGAAGGCGTCGTGGTGGTGATTCCTCCTTGATCTACCGTCGTCGTGTCCGAGTCGTCGGGAGGTTGCGCCGAAGCGCAAGCGCCGTCGGTAATGGACGCGCCTGTCGAGAAATCGAAGCACTGAGGGGCCGTCTTGCACCACGTCTCGAGGGTGGAGATGTAGGTCTGAATTCCTCCAGCTGCTCGAACCGTAGCGCCGCCGCATTCGTCGCAGCTGTAGCATCGAGAGGGTCAGCTTCATTTCTGCTTTCGCCGCTCAGCTTCGCCGTCGCCTAGATCCGAAAACAGAGCACTTACCCGTTGGCGAGAGTGACGGTATCTGCTTGACATGGGTTGGGATAACTTGGAGACGCACGAACGAGGAACTGTGTACGCAAGAAGGGTCAGCGCCGTCGTCCGAAGCCAGCGCCGAGGTCGATCTCGCGCCTCAGTGCCCCTAATTAGCCAGCTTACAGCATTGCACTGAGTCGCGACACAGTCGAGAGAAGCAGGTGTACCACCCGAGCCTGCAACACAGGCTGTAGGTCGCTTCCCCTCGATCTGCACCGGCGTCTCGCCTTGGTCGCTCACGGTGCACGCGTACGTCGTGTCCCATCCGTAGGGGTTGCTTTCCGTGACGATAGGGTAGCGGTCGCGGCAGGTTTGTGGTAGGTAGGCGTAGGTAGAGGTGAGAAGGCAGTTGCCGGCGTTGCTGCAAGGGGGAGAATCGTGAGTCTTCGAAGGCGTTGGGCTGGATGAGATTGATGCTCACGCGCAGGTCTGGTAGTAATCGATGATGACAGAATCGACTGCCTCTTGTACGCCCTCTACACGTAGTCCATCGGGTCCAGTGCAGGAAGTGACGCAGCTGAAAGATGGAGAAGGCGGTCAGCTCTAGCTACAGCTTCACAAAGGGTTGATGTATGTGAACGCAAACTCACCCGCTGGCACGGAACTCGGCTGACCTATCGCAGACTCCTGCAGCGATGAAATCGAGGAACTGCGAGGGGAAAACAGCATTAGCTTGTCGGCTCGGCGTTCGAAAGCCTTGACATTGTACGCACAGATTGCTGACACCCTGACGAAGGAGGGCATTGAGAGAAGTCAAACGATCCGGGCGTAGTAGCAGGAGGAGTCGGGTCTGCAGGAGGCTCTGTCGTCGAAGTTGCCGGCGTTTCGGTGGGGTCGGCGCTGCCGTCGAGAATGGTGCTCGTGGGCGTCGAGGGGTCGACAGAGCTCATGCCACCATCTTGAGGTGAGCGCTTGATCACGAGTGTCTTTCCTGCGAGTGGTGTGAGAGCGTTTGAGCGAGCCAAGACGCGCGAGATAAACGACCGGCAGCTCACCTTGAGACGCGAGCAGGGCGAAGAGCAGCAGCAAATCACTTCTCATCCCGCGGGCTGAATCGAGTAGGGCGAGCAGAGACTACGAAGAGGTAGAAGGGGAGAGAGACAGCAGAAGCAGAAAGATGAGAAGCGCTGCACCGCCGCGAGATCGCTCGCGCTCGATCCCCCCCACTCTGAGAGCTCTTGACCTTTAGCACCGCCACTTGTGCAGCTCAAAGCCAGTTGGAACGGCTCGGCGTAACACAGGCAAGCATATTGAGTTGTTCTCGTGGCTGTGCCGTGCTTCCCGATCCCGCGTTGTCGAGCAGAGGTCAGTGAAAGAGCGAGTCGAGAGGGAGGGCGCTGCTCCAGCTGCTCTTGGCGCTCGATCTCGCTCTTTCCCTCCTTCCTCTTCGTGCTCGCTCTTCGCGCTCAGCGCTGTTCAACAGTATGCCGTTGCGTCTCACCTACAATCCAGCGCTACCCTTCTCCTTTGGAGCCACGCTCTGGCTCGCCGCTTTCTGGCTCTCAGGTTCGTCTCTCCGCTCCGGCCTTTGCCTCGGGGCGTAGCGGAAAGACAGAGAGCTGACTCTCGCGTTTTGTACAGGTCTCGTCGGTCTCGTCGTTTTCAACTTCCTCACGCAATCGCGCGCGCTTCAGTGCACTTCCTACCCCTCGTCCGACTACGTCGAGAGCAGCTGCCAGCCGACCCCCATCAGCTTCTTCTCCACCTTCTACACTCGACCGCTCACCCAAGGATCGGTCGGCTCGATCGGTCTCGTACCCTGGACCGTGAATGGCGTGGCATCTCCTTCCTCGAACGGACCCATCGACTACTCGATCCTCTCGCTCAACTGGACGGCCAATCCTCTTCAGTGCGCCATGTTTGAGCAGTCACTCGTTCTTCATCTCGATTCCGAGTCGTCTACCATGTGAGTGCCGGGGTCTCTTGACTGACTTTTGAAGCGGCGCCGAACCCCGGAAGGGCTCGACCTGCAAAGCCAAGGATACTCGGATTGAGTGCAACTGCTGACCTTTACACCCGCCCAGGTCGAGCTGTTACTATTGTGGTCCCGACTTGAGGATCCTCTGCACCTCGGTCGACTCGGAACGAACCTCGGTGCCCGTGCAAAGCCAACGCGCCTATCAAGCTCTTCTCCTCGAGTGTGAGTGGGGCAAGCGAGTCTTCCCGGGCGTTTAAGCTGACCTTTACTCTCAAACAGACAACAAGCTCTTTGTCCAGCTCCACTCGGTTGCCACTACGGCCTACAGCAATGCTACCGTCCTCTCGCTTCGCATGGATCGTCACGCCAAGCTCGACGGAGTAGAGGATGGGGTACTTCCGTACAATGACACGAGTCTTGGCGTCTATTTGGGCACTACGGCGAGTATGTGGGACCTTTTATCTATGATCATAGCCTCCACAACTAACTCGTTTCGCAGGCTTCCTGCCGATCACTCCGACCGACAGCAATGCGGCGCTTGCGAGCATTGCTGCAGCTGCTGAAGCTCTCAGTAAGCTTTTTTCTTCCTTGCTGAGGCTCGGTTCGTGCTGACTAGCTTCGCTTACAGGCGACATCATCGAGGCTTCAACCTCGCAAGATCTCCAGCCCGACGACCCTGCGACGGGCGTTCAGCGCACCCTCCTTGTCTCGTACATCTGCAAACAGTGCAACAAGGTCCGGAAGCCGTGGATTGAGATCTTTGCCATTGTCCTTGCTGCTGTGTACGTCGCTCGGAGGCGCTCTCGGCGAGGCGCTCTCGGCGCCCGACTGACGAGTCTCGGAGCTAGGCTGACCTCTTTTGAGTTGGCTTACAGTTCCGCCGTCCTCACTCCCGCCTTCACCCTTGCCAAGATGATCACTGAGTGGCTCACCGTCAAGCCTGATGAGGATAATCAATCGACCTACCAGCCGGCGCCGATCTCGCTTGACCAGTACGGTCAGCCGATTCATCCGCCGCTGCTGTACAAGAGGAGGTCTTCCGGGGTGGTCTAAGAGTTTGATGTAGTGATTGTATTGTTGATTTACCCGTGAATAAAGATAGGTTCAGCTCTCAGTGCCTCTGGTCACTTAGAGAGGCGGCGGCCGGGAGAGCCGCGCGAGAGCAAAGGTGACGTTCAAAACCGAGGGTGCAGGAGACCAAAGCAGTGGGGGTGATGGAGTGATGGCCTATAAGCCCTGGCAAGGCGCACAAGCCTGCAAAAGCGCGGTTGAGAGTCGGATGCTCTAGCGGAAAGCTTCTTGAGTCGACAGCCCATTCTGGTGTCTGTAGTGGATTGGGAGCTGGTGAAGCAGTCAGTTCAGCTTCAGACATACTTTGTACGACCACCTGTACCACACAAGCTTGCAACAGGTCTCGACCCAATAAAAAAGTCGGCTGCTCTAGTGGGAAGCTTCTTGGGTCGAGCGCTCATTCTGGTGTCTGTAGTGGAGTGGGAACTGGTGAAGAGGTCTTTTCAGCTTCAGACAGGCTTTGAACAAGGCAAATCCTATTTGACACCCCCGGGGAGCCAAAGACTCGGCGGCTCCCCCGGGGGTGTCGAGACTATTTGGCACCTCCCATTTTGCGAGCCCGGGGGTGCCACTGAAATACGACACCCCCGTCAAGAAGCCTCCTCATCATCGAGAGAGAGGGCCCGGAGCACCGGTGGCAAGCTACTGAGGTAGAAAACTACCCTTCGACGCTCGGATGAGCCGTTGCTGCCAATTCTGGGCCGATCGCTCTCTCTTCGTCGTCGCCGAGCGCTGGTTCATCAACGCTGTGCAGTGCTGTAGCCTCATACTTGACCGGAGGAGGCTTTCTCATCA
>MWVB01000079.1:0-11092 GCA_003054985.1 Leucosporidium scottii
CCGAGCAGTGGCTGTAGACGTTTTGAGACGCTGAGAGAGCAGTGGGAGGTAGAGTCGGTCGCCTGCATTCCATTTAGATCCCTTCTACTTGCTTCAGTTGAGACTGAGAGCAGAGAAACGAGCGAGAAGCGAGCAGGCGAGGTGCCAGAGAGGCGGAGTTTCCTGCGATCCCGATTGTTGAAGGAATCGGCGACGGAAACTCGAGCTGAATTTCCAGCGCAGGTAACTAGCCAATTCCTGGACAGATTCCTTCGCACGGGAATTTCGCAGGAAACTGGCCATTCCTGCGCCGTTTCCTGCGACGGAAACTTGGCCATGCCCGCAGTGCTTTCGGCTCGGTCAGCAGTTTCGTAGGGACTGAGCGAGTACTGAGCCAGTTCGCTGATCTATAGACCTCTTTGTAGCTGTTGAGCAACGTCTACGCTGGTGGGGAGCGCACCTGCAGGCCCATTGGGCTGCACCCGCTGACCCTTTTCGCTTCCGATCTCCCTTGCAGCTTGCATGCTGCACGAGTACGTCAAAACTGTCGCTCTTGCCATGGCCAAGGCCTGCGAAAGGAATCTATCAAGCGCGTCTACGGAGGTCTGGGTCGTTTACAAGCATTGGGCAGAGTTGGTGAGTCAGCTTCGAGGTTTTCCAAGCTCGGCGTTGCTCAGCAAGAGCGTGTGAGCTTTCGGTCCTGACCGGAGGAGAGTGAGGGCTTTCGAAGGGAATCCTTGAGCTACCTTCATCTGATCAGCTGACCCTACGGAATGACAGAGCCCCTACGGCCAAGCTCGGGTTGTCCTCGCGAGTCGCCGCCAGGCCCTACACCACGGTGAGCTCATTTGCAGCACTTCAAGCCCCTCTGACCATGTCACACTTGCTCAGGACAATCAAAACATCCCATTCAAATACAGATGGTCCGTGCTGTCAATCAAGAGCGAGTCCAAGCCGGCTTTTTGCCCCCGCTTCTTTCGCCGAGTATGAGCATGGGCAGGTTTGTCCCAGGTTCTCCCGTTCGAAAGGCTCACACGCTGAGAGTCCATTTTGTTCCCGGTTCATAGTCATCAACAGCGCATAGCCTGGCTCATCAGCACCTTCCGTCTGTCACAAGCAGGCAGGCGCGGCGCTCGGAGATTGGGGAGGGAGAGCTTCGAGCTCGATGGGCAGGGCCCTGAGCTCGTCGGAACAGCGCATGGATTCGGGTTGCATGCTATGAAGTGTCCCGAAGGTCTTGAAGTGGTCAGTTGCGGCCGTAAAGCTCAAGCAGTAAAGCTCGCCTCCAGCTCTCGCGAATTTTGGCGGCGAGGTTCGTCTGACACGTTCGAGGTCGCAATGGGGTAGTTACAGCGACTCTCAGCACGTATAGTCCTCCTTGTACCTGCTCGGGTGCAAGGACGAACGAGGAAGTAAGTCGTCAGCTCTCGAAAGCCACCGACAAAGCAGCGAGAGCACTCACTTTTCCGAAAACCGCACATGCACCCCATTGTCCCTCCCTGCCTTCTTCACATCTCTTAACGTCCCCCAGTCCTCCCACGTAATCCGCACTGACTTTGGCAGGGTGAGCCACACCAATGCCGGCGCCTCCTCGATGAAGTCTACGGCGTCCGGCGCCGAGAGTTGCAGGTAACGCTTGCTGACGTGCCCTGGGGATAGAGGGCCTACATGCTCAACAGTAATCGTGAGAGCGTAGAGGTGTTGCAGAGGGAGGAGGAGGGAGAAGATGGTGGAGATGTCGTAGCCGCTGATGCCGAGGGAGAGGATTCGAATGTCACGTAGGGCGCTGAGAACGGGGGTGAGGTGATGGCAGACGGGAGGGATGGCTTCAAAGAAAATGGTGCTGCCCGACTTGAAAGTGTGCAATTGGGGGGCGACGCTGACGATGGCCGAGAGGTCCGCGAGGGTGAATGCCGGAGAGAGCGAGCTGTGCATCTCCCGGGAGGAGCCCAGGTCGAGGTGACGAAGGGTAGCGGCAGAAGCGTTGACAATCTTTGTGATGGTATCCAAGCCCTCACCGGAGCCTCCGCCGAGCGGGAGATGAAGGCGGCGGAGAGGAATCGGCGCGCTGAAGGGGGCGACCCAGTCCTCCTCGAACGGGCGAAAGCACGTGTTGTCTGGAGTTCTGGCCAGCTGGAGATGAGTCTGCAGTGAGTACAGAACGAGTCAGCGAGGAAGCACGAGGCGCAGACGCGTCGAGCGACTCACACGCCGAAGTCCGCCAATATGGCAAAGTCGTGCCGACCGTGGTAGATGAAGTGCTGGAGCTTTGATAGGCGCATTAGAGCCGCTGCCAGAGGCTTGCTGAGGGTAGATCGCGTCCCCAAACTGAGGCTGTCCTCGGCGCGTATCTCGAGCTTTGCCAGCGAAGGGCAGACCTTGATGAGCTCCGTGAGGCGATTGCCGCGTCTCGTCGTCTTCTCCTCCTCCTCGATAACGATGTACAGCGATCGAACGCGCTCCCTCCTCGCCTTGCCGGCCTTCCGCCATCAGCGTGTCCTGGACCGCCAGCTCGGTTCCCGAGTCCACCAGCTTCCACCAAGCGGTACAGACGCGTCCAAAGCTGATCCTCGTGCTCTGCCGTTGGAACGGGTCCTTCTCGTCCTCCAGCGCGAGCTCGAGGATGTGCTGGAGCGTTTCTGCTGGAAGAGCAGCAACGGGCGAGTCTGTAGGCTGTTGAGGGCGGGCGTAGGAGGTGCTGGTAGGTTGCTGAACAGGCTGAGCTTCCATCGCGAGCTGTTGGAGGTGAGAGATGAGAAGCGAGATGAGCGTAGGAAGGAGAGCCGGCGATTTGAGCTGAAGTCAGTCTGGGTCGAATCAAGAGGAAAGCTAGTCGGGGTCGAGAGTAGTGCAACAAGTCTCCGAAACGTGATTGTAGGCCTTCGAAGGCGAGTGACGACCCACTGAACGAGCAGTTCTTCTCCTCTCACTCTTCGGCGCCAATGGGCCAGCTACGCCCGTGCTTCTCCTCTTCCGGCTCCTCCCTTCTCGAGCTCAGCGTCCATCTGCGTATCTTTGATGGTAGACCTAGACTGTGCGCAATCTTGCCCATCAGCATGTCCCCTCGCTCACAGCAAGCCAAGCTCGGCGTTCGGCTGTGGGTGGAGGAGAGGGACTTGAGGGCGAGGTGGGGTTGCTGACGGCGGAGGGGGCAGGTCGAAGGTGTTCGAGTCACTTGAAGTCTAGTCAGAGTTGGAGAAGTCTCGTTTTTGCCCGAGTCACAACAGTGAGCGCCGAGAAGAGCGAGAAGGAGGATCGCCGAGCACCGAGAGAGATGGGAGGGCGCGAGGGAGTTGTGAGAGCAGGAGTATGAACCCAGCGGAGCATTCATCTTGATGAGCTTCATCGCGGGCTGCTTGAACCCTACATCGAAGCAGCGCGCGCCTTTCCCTCCGCTCAAAGAGAACGCATCGCCGACTCGCCTCGCTAGTCCTCCACATTATCCCCCTGTATCCCATCAATTTACTTCCCTTTGATCCGAACTACAGCCTAGTCTCCTCCGCACCGTTCCCATCCTGCTCCCACGCCTCACTGAAGCCCTTCAACTCGTCCTCCTCGTCGCGCTCCTGCTGCGCCTTGCTCCGCTTGGCCTGCTCCAACCCTGTACTCCACTCCTGCGCCTTGTCCCTGTTCTCCACCACAGTCTGGAACCCCGCGAGACCCCCATTGGCCGTCCCATGCAGCTTGTCGAGCACTCGTCGCACCCTCGAACGCAGAGGCGGTTCGGCTCCTTCTTTGAAGGCGAGGAGAGGGGAATCGGCCGTGGTAGGAGGGGTGGTGCGCATGGAAGGGATTCCCGAGTCCCACCTGTTGCCCTGCAGGTCCAATTGCAAGTCCAACAGAGCGGTTTGGGGCTGGTTGAATTTGACGCGCTCAGAGTCGAGTACAGATTGCGCGGTCACGAGGTCGTGGATGGTGGAAGGGCGGGGGCGGGACGAGTACGAGAGGGAAGGAGGAGGGGCGAGAATCGGGGTGATGTAGCCGTCTAGTTGTGAGGCGTGCAAAGGGGCGAAGGTGGGAGTGAGATGGTAAGTCGAAATTAAGGCCGACAGAGTGTTTGGTACAGAGGATTGAACGGTCCGCTTGTTGGGCCTTTTGAATGTTCGTAGGGCGCTTGCTGCTGTAGCCATGTTGGACGTGAACGAGACGAGACGAGACGAGGGAGCGAGAGAGGCGAAGCG
The DNA here is from genome assembly GCA_003054985.1 of Leucosporidium scottii. Lineage (NCBI taxonomy): Eukaryota > Fungi > Basidiomycota > Microbotryomycetes > Leucosporidiales > Leucosporidiaceae > Leucosporidium > Leucosporidium scottii. The sequence goes on from MWVB01000079.1 coordinate 4,161, forward strand.
CTCCGACGGTTTCTGGTGAAGTGGCTCAGCTCGGCTGCTGCACTTGGGATCAATATTGGCGGTGTACTCAAACCGCTCTACTTACTTATGCCGGGCCAGCCAGCTTCGTACAGCGCGCAGAGAGCGAGCGGAAGCAGCTCCGCCGGCGAGTGTGTTTCCTTTGAGAGGCGACTCAACAGGACTAGCGTGTTGATCAGTAATGCGCGGGGTGTCTCTGCGGTACATTCGGTTCCCTCATGTCCACCGACCTTATCTTCGGCGCCAGCAAGAGCCAAATTGACCTGCTTTCCAGCTTCGGCGTTGGCACTTTGCTCGCTCGCTCTTCCCCACTTTCTCAGGTTCACAGCGGCGGTTCCACAGGACCCATCGAGAGGTAATCCCCAACAGCTGGGATGGGCAGTGGGCGCGAAATGGTACGAGGAAGAGCCCGAGGCAGGGCCGCCGAGGTGCCCTCTCGCCTTCAATCCCCTGCTCAGCCGGGCCAACTGACTTGCTCTGGTTCTATGAGCGGTCGAGATTTCACTTTTGACCTCTTTCTATGCTCTTCCCGTGAGACGGAGCAGAATGGAGCACAGTGACAGGCTCGGCGCTGCCTGATGCCTCCGTGTCATCGCCGAAGTTCAGCTTCCCCTGGAATGAAAAAACGTTCAAGAAGCGAGCACACCTCCTCGCTGGCCATGCACACCTCCGATTGAGCTCTCGAAAACACGAGCAGGGGGGCACGGCGGCTTCGGAGAGCAGGTTGAGAGCGCCGAGCCTTCGAATATCCCAGCCAGCTAATTCGGATTTAAACCGGCTAATTAGGATTTGTAGTCCCTTTTGCCAGCGAGCCAAAGCGAGACGCGCGAGTCGCTTGACTTTCGCCCTCACACGACTTGCAGCGAAATGGCGGGATTCTCGTTGCGAAAGCTATTCAAAGGACATTCCAAGCATGCTGCTGCTACTAGTAGTAAACGGCATCCACCGTAAGCTCGCACTCTCCGCCCGCACACCCCCGCCCTCACCCGCATCTCGTCTCCAACGGGCTAATCGCTCTACTGCACTGCAGGCCGGTCGTACTGCCTACAGATCCGCATTCCCTCGCGTTATCTCGTTCCCTCACTTCCATCACGACCACTCGCACCAAGCGCCGCCGCGGCCCTCACGCTCAAACCCCGACCCTTCCCCCCGAACTGATCCTCCACATCTTCACCTTTGCCGCTCAATCGACTACGGAGGGCAAGGGAGCACTGCAGCGGATTGCGCTGCTGTGCAAAGCGACGAGGAACTGGGCCGAGGAGCAGCTGTACAGCCACGTCGAGTTGAGCACACCCCGAGCCATCAACCATTGCCTTCGGACGTTGAAACGAAGCGCGAGGCTCGCGGGCAAGGTTCGCTCGCTGACGTTGGATGGATGGGAAGAGAATAGTGCTAGGAAGGACCCCAAGCACTGCAGGAGGACCGTCACCGGTCGCCTTTCCCACTTCCTCGAGACTTGCCCCCACCTCGTCGAGTTGGAGATCAAGGGAGCCATCATCTTTAGTTTGACGGATTTCGCCAATGCCGAGAGTGAGTTCAAATTGTCTCTACCTCGCTACATCCTCTCCCTCCCTTTGTACGCCTCACCGGCGCCGCTCTTCCCGCTTCGTGGACGCCGAGACTTGGGCCGAGAGGTCTCAGGCGGATCCACCTGCCGAGGATGATCTCTTTCCGGTGCTGGGCAGAGAGGTGCACATACTCGTCGCTGGCCATCCTACAGCACCCCCTCCCTCCGCTCTTACCCTCGGCCTTCGCTGACCCTTCGCCTCTGGCGTTCAACAGACCTCCTCTCCCTCACGCTCACTTCGACCCTCCTCTCCGACCGCACCACCACTTCACGCTACCACCCCTTCTTCACCACTCTCCCTCGTCTGCACTCCCTTTCCCTCCTCTCGACCACCTTTGACGCCCCGACCGCGGCACACTTCCTCTGCCCGACTACATTGCCAAAGCTCAAGGTGTTGAACCTCGATGGGTTGGGACTCGTGGATGATCCTACTACGCAGAGGGATTTGGGTGGGTACGAGCCGGCTCTCCTTGCTGCCCAGCTCGAGTTCTTGAGGGTCGGCGAAACGGCGCCGAAGGAGGTCATCGGACGAGGAGCAGCAGGGACGAGCAGAGCACCGGCTGAATTTGTCGACAAGTGCGATGGACTCGTAGGACTCTCACTACCGATCGGAGGAGTCACGGAATCGGTCCTCGAATCCCTTCCTCGGGGTCTTCAGCACTTCGAGATCCGTTCGCCCTCCTCCGCGTTCCCTCTCGCCAACGCCGAAGATGCCCCCGATTCGGTCCAACAGCACCTCTCCGCCGCCCTAGCGCTCTCCACCACCTTCCTTGCCCTCCCATCCACAACCGCACCTCACACTCCCTCCTTCTCCCCTCCCCTCTCCCGCTCGGCATCGTCTTCTCACCTCCTCTCACCATCTACCTCCCCCGCCGGACTCTCAACCTTCTTCCCCACCCCACAACACTCATCAGGGAACGCCGAACCCGTCGCGTTGGAGCGATTGACGTCGCTCAAACTCCCCGCCGAATGGGGCGACTGGGAGGGCGTCCCTTCCCTCTCCTCCACCAACCTCTACGCTATGGGAGCAGCCACTCCCCTCCGAGCAAGGGGTTACACCCTCCCTTCTTCTGCCTCCCTTTCGCCCTCCTCGGCTTCAACGGCGACGGCGCTGGCTACGCTCTCTCGAGCGAGGGGCTATTCCCTCGGCTCGGGAGGGAGGTGGAATGATGGAGTGGCAGGGGGTGGTGGAGGGGAGATGGCCTGGGCGTTGGGGAGGATCGGGAGGACGGCAAGGGGGAGGGAGATTGAGGTGCTGTTTGGGGGTGGTTCGTTTGGGCTTGGCGTGGAGGGGGAGAGGGGTGGAAGGAGGACGGCGAGGGAGGTGAGGGAGGAATGGGAGGCTTTCAAAGCTGGTGAAGGGAGGGAGGAGTGGTGGTGAGAGGTTTCTCTGCGCAGGCGTGAAGTGGAAGAGCGGCGCCGAGGTTGAAAGAGGGTTGGAGGAGCTGGACGAGCCAAGGGTCTACAGCAGGATTGAAGGAGACAGAATAGACATTCTCTTATTTGCAAACTAGATACACGTAGATCGATCTTTTCAGCCATCCTGCCGGCGAGCACGAAGCTCATCTTGCGAGAGCGCCGACCGCCGAGCTTGCTTTGCAGTGAGCGGCGGGAGGTGCTGAGAAGTGAGAGTGTGCACAGTCTAGGTCTACAGCTCCAGAGATACAGCAAGACGTTTACATACAAGGCGAGGAGCTGAAAGAGGAGAAGTGAAGGGCGTACCAGGGATGGAGAGGGCGCAACAGGGATGGAGGGGAAAGACTGCCCGCTTGTTCTACGAGCTGTAAGAGCCAACCGCAAGCGAGCAAGATGCATCTCAAAACCCATTGCGACCATGCGTTGCTCCGACGAGCTCAAGGGCCCCGCCCATCGAGCTTGTCGCTGAAAGTCCCCATCCGCCATCGCCGAGCGCCGAATTCACAAAGATCTCTCTCGTTCGCTGGAACGTTTGATGCGGAGAAGGTTGGTTTGAAGAGCTGTGTGGTAATTTTGGCAAGAGAAGGAAAACTCTACTCCTACACTCCTCTACTTGTACAAGAGCCCACGAGGGGCCAGGAAAACGAAAAAAAAAAGCACAACGAGGGCTCCCTTCCCTCTCTCCTCTCCCAAACGCCTCAAGGCTGATACCCAAACGCTCCTCCCGCTCCTCCTCCTCCACCGTTCCACTGCGCTCCACTCCCCGCCTGCTGTCCTCCTCCTCCCTGCTGCTGCTGCTGACCCACCGCCGGCCCTCCTCCACCATCAACCCTGGCTCTCTTGGCCGGGGGTTCTCCCATCCCCAATTCCATCCCCGGCGGCAAGGCCCATCCCTGACTCACTTCCGAATGCTGGAAATTCGTCGTCGTCGTCGTCGTCGTCGTCGTCGTCGGAGGAGGAGGAGGGTTGGGAAGCGGAGGAAGGACGGGAGGAGCATGAGGAGGAGGGGACCAGAGGGGTTGGGAGGAGGAAGGGGAGAGGTGAGGGGATCCAGCTTGTTGCGAGTGCTGCTGCTGCTGTTGCTGATGGTGGTGGTGGTGGGGTTGGGGGAAGAGCAAGTGGTGCGAGAGGGTCGAAGAAGGGAGGGTATGATGAGGTTTCGGCGAGAGGGGACGAGGGAGGCCGAGCACGGGAGTTGCGGAACCGGAGATGGTACTTGGTTGAGGGAGGGGGGTGTTGGTGCCGTTGGTGTGGGTCGCGGCGGAGGTATTGGAGGAGGGGACGTCGGTGGAACTCGAGCTCGCGCGAGTGAGAGCTGGAGCGGGGCCGGGCGCGGGAGTGCTCGAAGAGGACGAGGCTCCTGCTGCTGCTGCTGCTGCTGCTGCGGCGGCGGCGGCTGCAGCTTTCCGCTTCTGTGAGAGAGCGGCCGGTCGAACGACTTGATGGAGCTTGTCTGTGATTGAGGAGAAGGAGAGGAGGATCAGCTCGGCTCGGCGCTCCAAATCGAGAGCAAAGACGTACAGTACAAACTACAAGCGTTGCAACAGAGGTTGCCCTGCGCGTCCTTCCTCCACATGGGCGTACTCGTCGCGCTACAATTATGGCACGAAGGAGGAACGCCCGAAGCGGCGGCTTGGGCGGCGGCGCCATTCTGGGAGCGTTTGGCGCTGTTGGCTTGAGTGGCGAAGGCTTTGGGTCGAGGCTTTTGGTGTAGCTTTTGGTAGAGACCGCAGCTGTTGGGTGAAGCGAGAGGGAGAGGGGGAGGGAGATCAGCGCGCGCCGAGAGCGAGGGGGAGGAGGCGAGCGTCGGAGAGGGGAAAGGAAGAGAGAGAAAGAGACAGAGAAAAAACGAGACCACTCACGCGTTACACAACAACTCATCATCCGGACCCCTCCTCCACAACGGCGTCGTCACACTCCCACAATGCGTACAAACCGGTCCTTGATGACCCTCTCCTCCCGTTCCCGCTCCCTCATTCTTGCCACTACTCCCCGGCAACTGCGTCGCATGAGGGTTCCGATTCTTCTTACTCGCCGCCGCTTTCTCCGCTGCTGCATTCTGCGCTCCAGCAGCAGCAGCAGCAGCGGCGGTGGTAGCCTTCTTCCCTCGAGGCTTGCGAGGCGCTTTCGCCGTCGCGGCCTTGCCCTTGCCCTTGCCCTTGGTCGTCGTCGTCGTCGTCGTCGTCGTCGTTGTAGCGCCATTGGTCGTCGCTCCTTCTCCCTCACTTCCCTCCCCATTCTTAGCAGCGGCCCACTCCTCGTGCCCGAACGAACTGCTCGCCTCCCCTCCCACGGCGCCGGCGCCATAACTCCCTCCATCATCTCCATAAGACTCGTACTGTCCATGCTGCTGTTGCTGATGCGCGCCTCCTCCTCCTCCACCACCAAACATATCGTACGCTCCAGGCAGCGTAGGCGGTCTCGGCGGCTGATGAGCGAGGGTATTGGTCTCAAACCCACCCCCTCCTCCTTGCTTCGGCGAACTCGGTCGACTAGGCGCAATCGTCATCCCCGCAAACGGATCCCTCGGTCCCACTGCCTCTCCCTCCCCCCCCTTCCCCTCATGATCCTCAACTCCCGCATCCCACCCATTAACCGCATTCGCCGCCGCCATATTCTCCAACTCGAGTTCCAATTCGAAATCGCCGAGGACCGAGGGTTCGGGACTGGGCGTCAAGAAGCGAGGGTAAGGGCCTACGACGGGTTGGTACAAGCCGTAGGAGGAGTAGAAGGCTGAAGGAGCGGCAGAGGCGGCTAGCGCCGTTTGGTGGTCGGTGAAGAGGGTGGTGGTGGGCGGGAGGGTGAATTGCGCGGGAGAGTAGGAGGTGGCGTGAGTGGGTGCGGTGGAGAAGGGGTAATGGTGGGCGTTGTGAGCCGAGGAACTGTTGGATGTGGTGGATGCTGGGGCAGAGTGGGGGGGAGGGGAGAAGGAAGGTTGGTAGAGGTTGTTCGTAAGGCTCGGCGGTGGAGGTTGCGAGACGGAGGGTTGGTGACTGTCGGTGAACATGGCCGTCCAGGAGGGAGTGGCGATGATGCGGTTCGGTGGTGGCGGAGGAGGAGCGGCAGTGGGTTGCGAATTCCAACCCGCGCTAAAGTCGATGGGAGGGAGAGGAGGGGCGTGAGGTTGAGGAGCGTGAAGCACGGGAGGTTGTGGAGCGGGTTGATGTTGCTTTAAAACAAAGAAGTAAAGAGTCAGCCGAACGTCGTGATGTAGATGTCAAGTCAAGAAAGGTCCAACAAACTGACCTGCTCCGCATGAGCCTCAGCAGCGCCGAGGCCGAGCAAGCTATTGAGGACGTCCATCTCGCGCAAAGTGGAAGCGTCGAGACTAGTACTATTGGAAGTCTCGGCACGTTCTGCTCGTTGCTCCATATGCCACCTGCGCCAGAACAGATTCTCAAGGCGAGAGCCCTGTGGGGGGGAGGGGAGGGAGCGGACGAAGGTCAGCACGTGGAGTGAGAAGGGGTTCGATTTGGAGGTCATGCTGAGCTGTAGAGCAATGGTAGTGTAACCCTAGTGCTCTGTACCCATCTCCACCGAGCCCTAACACCTCATCAAGCCCTTCAGAACCCTCCACCAATGTCTCCGGCGCGGAGGCTCTGAGCGGGGAAGCCAACTCGCTTCAAGCTGGCTCTGGTAGCTCGACGCCAGCTTCCCAATACTCTGTAGCTCCCTCCAGCCCTTCTTTGTACATCCAAACAGCTCCCTCCCCGTTCAACAGACTGCCCCCCAAACAAAGCTCACCTGCTGCAGACAAGCGGCTAGCTTGGCGGTCGTCTGATTCCAGCCCGAGCGAAGCTGTTGGAGGTCGGTAGGAGTGGGCGGGGAGGTAAAAGGGGTAGATGGTAGGTCCTATTTTAATAGTAAACGTTGGTAGGTTGGATTATGAAAAGGGCGCTTCTTTTCAAAAGATCGCTGACTTCTAGCATTC
>MWVB01000079.1:11127-40335 GCA_003054985.1 Leucosporidium scottii
GTGAAGAGGCGGTCAGCTTCGTGTGTGTGTGGAGGGGCGGGAGCTGCGTGTGTGTGTGTGTGTGTTGAGAGAGAGAGAGAGCCGGAGAGCGCTCCCCCAGCGCTGAGCGTTATATCGAGCTACAACAGATGCGGAATTGCCAACGACGAGGATTGTAATCCGAGAGAGCGAAAGTCCAAGCGAAGGAGAGGATCAGGACGCCGACGGCGGGCTGTGGCCTCACAAAGACGCTCTTTTCGAAGTGGCTCTTGGATGTACTACAGAAAGTTGTGAGGACTCACCTGAAGGTTGAGGAATGGCCGCATGCGAACTCTGAACGAGGTGTTGGCCCCCAAAGAGACGGTTTGACTCGGCGGGAGGAGGGCGAGAGAGATGTAACGACGACGACGACGACGAAGGGGCGGAGGGGAGGGGAAGAGGAAATGCGCTGCTTAAGTCGATTAGAAAAGGCGTGGTAATAGAGATGATTACGATCTGCGTTTTAAGAAGTCATGGTGGCGCGAGCCAGCTGCAAAGAGGCGAAGGTGTGTACATGTCCTGACGAGGTAGAGGCACCTGTTGAGGCGGCTCGGCGATGGCGAAGAGGGCGAACAAGGAGGGGGGAGCTTGTCAAAGCCGTCAAGCTGTAGCTATGGCTGCTGTTCTATAGCTTCAAAGCTACGAAAGCTCGATACGCCTTGGTCAAAACCCAGCGCGTTGGAGCGAGCAGACGCGCCCTGGAGCTTTCCAACCTCACTTTTCGTTTCCTGTCTCAACTGATTCGGCCGATAAAATCGCCCTGTAGCGTATCAGGTCAACTCGAGCCCAGCAGGACTCGCCAACAAGTCTAGGCTGAACTGTGACCAAACTCGGAACTATACTACAGTACACCTTCGTCCTCAGAGCACTTCGCCACCTCTCTCGGTCTTCGCGGAGGAGCTCTCTGCAGTGTAATCTCCGCTGATGGGCAGCAAGGCGAGATTGATAGAAATCTTCAGCACCTTTCACTTGGACGTGGATCCCACCGCGCCCGGTCAAGCGCCCCTTCAGACCTCTCCGAACCAAAACCCCCGCCGAGCTTGGCCAATCTCACACCGAAGGGGGGGCACTGTAGCAGCGTCGGGAGGGGGTCTGCAGGCTGTTTTGTAGGGAAGAGGACGTAAGAGGTGCTTGAGATCTTGATTGAGCCGGGGGAGGTCTTCGCTCTGGTGCAGCCTTCCTTCCTTCCTTCCTGCTTCGCCGAAATTGGAGGGAGAGGGTAAGAAGCACGGCAAAGGTACAGATGCGTGATTACAAAGCTGTGGCAGTGTAAGTTAGCGCTGTCGAGCTACTCTGACGAGTCCCTCGAGGTGCAGCTCACCTGGGTATGTACGTTCGGAGATGGAGCTCGGCGGTTATGGCTCCTCCTTCTCGGCTTTGGATTTCTGCTCCTGCTCCTGCTCCTCCTTTGATACCTTGATCTTCCCATCCGTCTCCACTTCCACCTCCCCCTCATCACCATCATCATCATCATCATCATCATCCTCCTCACCCTCCTCCTCCTCCACCCCAAGCGCCCCCAGCATCCCATCCAAGCTCCTCAACAACCCATCCAGCCTCTCCTCCAACCCATCGGCCGCCAAATCCGCTTCCTCCATTTTCGCCAATAATGCTTGCACGGCTTCTTCATCCAGATGATCATCCTCGGCGGCAGCGGTGAGGGAGAGATTGGCGAGCGAGTTGGGGATGGTGGGATCTAGGGAGGTTGAGAGGGAGGTGAAGAGTGGGGCTAGCGGGGAATCGGTGGGGAGAGTTGGGGGCGAAGGTGCTGCTGCTGTTGCTGCTGGTGCTGCTGTAGGTGAGGTGGAAGTTGTCGGCAGTGAGTTGAGAAAGTCGAGGTCCGAGAGCGATGACACTGGTGAGTTTCACAGCCGAGGATGAGTAGGAGAGCAATTGAATACAGATTCAAGCTTGTAAAGACTCACTGTTTGAGCTGTACTAGTGAATTCAGTCGATGAAGCGGGAGAGAGACCCTCTGACCGCGACGCGCGTTACGCCTCTCTCCTTCCTGCCCAATCGCTCGCTCGGTCTTAGCTCGCTCGCTTCTTTCGGCTACAGCAAGATGGCTTCGGATCACCTACAGAATCCTCCCGCTGCTACCTCCAAGCCTACTCACACTCCTCCTTCCTCCCTCGACCAATCGCCCACCAAACGCGCTCGTCTCGACTCTAGCGCCGCTTCTGAGCTCAACACTTCGCAGCAAGAAGGCTACAAGGCTACAGCTACTTTCCAACAACCTCAACAACTCCAACCTCTACCACTCCCCCTGCTCCTCCTCACTCTCGCCCACTCACTCCACTCCTCCGCCCTCTCGCTCCATCCCATCCTCGCGCGCCGTCCCGCCTCGGCCAACTCCCTCCAACGCTACGCAACAGCTTGGTCCTCCTACACTCGTCTCATTGCTGGTGCTGTAGCTTTACTCAGGAAGTGTATAGATGTGGCCAAAGAGGGTGGCGAAGGCAGTGGGAGCGGGAGGATTCAATTGAGGGCGAGGGCTTTGTTGGCAGAGGTGGCGTTGGGGTTGGGAGGTGAAGGAATGGTCAATGAGGTGGAAAAGACGTTGAGCAAGGCGGTGAGTTTGGTGGACTTGGGAGTCTGGGAGGCAGTGCCCCCTCGGCGCTTTGCTTGCTTGCTCGCCTCGGCGAAGGTTGCACTGGCGTAGAAGGAAAGGCTGATCATCTACCTGGTGGATTGCACTACACTGATAGATTGTCGCCGCCGAAAAGGTTTGTCCTGTACTCCCCTCCATCTCTTGCCCGAGAGGCTAACCCCGCTCTTCTCCCTCACAGCACCCCTCCTTCACCATTCTCAAACCTTACCTCACCCTCCTCTCCACCGGCGCAACTCTCACCTCTTCCTCCCCCTCTCCAACCTCCCTCAAATACGCCCGCACGACCCTCCGCCGTCTCCTCTCCACCCCCCCTTTCGCTACCCCCTCCTCTCCCAGCGCCGACCTCGTCAACCCCGCCTGGACCTACACTTTGCACCTCACTCTCGCTTCCCTCCCTTCTACCCCCTACGCCGAAGCTCTGGCCAGTTGGAGGGAAGTGGAGAGGATCGCTAAAGGGAGGGGCGATGAGGGAATGAAGATGGTGGCGCTGCTGGGACAGGCCAGGATCGCATTGAGCGAGGGGGAGTGGAGGGTCGTTGAAAGTTGTTTGGGAGAACTGGGGAAGGGTATGGGATGGGGCGAGGTCGAGGAGGGCGTCCAAGCTCCCGCTCCTGCACCAACGACGCCGAGCACCGAGCCCCTCCCTCCATCTCTGCAGATTCAATTGCTCCTCATCTACGCCCTCTTTCATGCCCATATGGGTGATGTCAAGATGGCCAAGGAGAAATTGAAGAAGGCGCATGGGCTTCTGGATGCGGATGGGGCAGCGACGGCGGGCTCGGCGGCGGTAACGAAGGAGGAGCAGGAGGCGAAGAAAAGGGGTGAGAAGGAAGGTTGGTGTGTGGTGAGTGTTTTTCATTCTACTCATCATTGCTCTTGTTCGGAAGGGAGAGCGAGGTTGATTCGACCGGAGACGAGCATGGCGGGGCTCACCTCTCCCGGTAAATCATCACGCTGACTCATGTTCTCTCCCCCTTTCGCACAGATCCCAATTCACCCGCTTCGCTCGATCAACCCTGGCACTCCTTCCTCCACCACCACCAACGCTCCTCCCCTCCCCACTCCCACCACCGTCACCCTTCGGATCCCCTCCCGCGCCATCGTCTACAACTTTGCTTTCCTCGCTAGTGTGGTGAGTGCTCTTTCTCTTCTTTGAGCTGAACTCGCCTCTATCGATGAAGACGAGAAGCTGACCCGAGCATGAGGATTCAAACAGGCCGTGCACCGCGATCCCTTTGGCACGCGGCCAAGAAGCACCTTGTTCGCCAACGAGGGTCTAAAGATGCTCGATGGAAAGTTGGTGGGCATCGAACGTGAGTCTCGCTCTTCTTTCCCTCTCCTCTCCCGCCCCCCGGAGCTCACTCGACCTTCGTCTCTCTCTCTCTCTCTCTCTCTCTCTCTCTCTCGCAGACCTCCCTCCCTCGACTGCTCCTTCCTCCCTCTCTACCACCCTTCGCTCCCTCGCCCGTCTCAAGGTTCACCTCCTCCTCTTCACCGCCGAGCTATCCATCATGCGTTCGAGCTGGGAAAAGGCCGAGGAGCAACTGGGGATGGCTGTAGCTACGGCGAGAGCCTACTCGCGCTCTGGTGGTGCGGGCGAAGGAAGTCCAGGAGAAGGGGGCGAGGATTTGTGGGACGTCTTTAGGGGACGGATCACGCTCGATTGGGGATTGTTGGCGCAGGCGAGGGGGGAGGATGAGGTTGCTGAGGAGTGCTTTGAGACGGTGTTGATGGAGGAGTCTGCTGCTTTTGAGGGTGGAGGAGGAGCGCCGAGGATGCAGAGGAAGAAGAGTACCGGCGGTGGGGGAGGAGCGGCGGCGCAGGAGAAGGAGGAGCAACTGGGCGAGGAGAAGGCCAATCTCGTTGCGCTCGCCAAGGCCTCGCTTTTGATCCTCAAGATTGGTCAAGGGACTCGAGTTCGACTTTCCACTTCTTCATCCGTCTCGGCACCTTCCTCCTCTTCTGCCTCCTCCTCCTCCACCGACGCTCGCCTCACCGCCCTCTCGCGCTCCCTGGTCGCCCTTACCACCGACACCGGCCCCTCTCCTCCTTCCCTCAAACTCTTGACCGAGTTCATTCAAGCGCTCACCAAGGGAGAAATCACCAAAGCCAAGCAACACCTCTCTGTCGCTCTCGCCCTCGCCAACTCGAGTGGACAGAATCATGCCAAGGCCGTGCTGTTGGGGTTGCTGGGAAACCTGTTTGTCTGGACGAGGAACGATCAGGTGCGTTCTAACTGTCTCTCTCTCTCTCCTCCCTCGGCGTTTCCTCTTCCTCTCTCTTCCCTCACCCTCGCCCTTCCCGTCGCCGAGCCTTCGCTCACACTTCCCCCTTTCCGCACCAAACAAACAGGCCCAAAAGATGCTAGTCGCCTCCCTGCACATCGCTCGAGGGATGGGTGCGCGTCCCGAGACTCGGAGCAAGGAGGAGCAGGAGCAGGATAGGCAGCTCGGCAGGACGGGCGCGAATGAGGTCGGGAATGCGAGGTTGGGACTTTGGGTTGGGGAGAGGTTGGCAGGTGAGCTGTTTTGCTGTTTGAGCTCCTCGCTGCCGGAGGTTGTTTGTTGGAAGCTAGGCGGATCGATTGCCGAGCCGAGCTGACCTTTCTCTTGTCTCCTCTTCATTCCCCTTCGACTCCCTTCTCGTTTTCTCAATTCCTTTCGCCCCTCTTATCTACAAGCAGAAGCCTACAAACGCGACGACCCTTCAAAAGCCCTCAAGCAGGAATCGCTCAACGAGGCGCATCGCAAGGTGTTGGATAAGGAGGTCAAGGGTGGAGCTGCTGGAGCGCGTGGGGTTTGATGTGGTGCGACGAGGGCCGACGTGCTTGTTGCTTGCTTGTGAATGGAGGAGCTTGTTCCGCTGCTTCGCGTTCAAGTAGGATGATTGCGAGCACATTCGGGGTTTCGATGAGCGCGATCCATCCTCAGGCGTCCGGCTCGCTGCGCCCCATGAACACCTCAGGTTCCAGCTCGGCATGGAGGCTCCCCTCCGACGCCAGCGGACGCTGACCCTGCAGCGACTTCCGTGCCCTCAAGACTTCACCGAGCTCGAAGATCGGCGCCGAGTTTCTCTCTATAGTCGCTGCTCCGAGAAACGGTGGAACTGAAAAATCGCACTACTTCCAGCATGCGGGACTTCTGCATCTAGGTCTACACAGGTCATCTCCTACGCGGAGGGAGGAACCGGCAAAGCCTCGCGAATCGCTTCCTCAAGATCCTTCTCCTTCGGCGTCCATCCCAGCGCCCTGGCCTTCTTACTGACCGCCATAAAGCTGTTGCCGCCAAACATGTACAGGTCGCCTTCACCCTCGGCGAGCGAGATGGCGCCTGGCTGCGAAATGTCGCCGCGGGCGTGCAGGAGGTCCCCGACGAGAGAGATGGTCGGGCCCCACGAATGCTGAGCCGCTCCGGTGTAGATGAGGTTTGACCAACCGTGTGAAGATGGGGTGGCTTGAGTCTTGGAGGGATGCGCGAGGGCGTGTGAGAGGACGAGGATGTAGAGAGCGGAAAGATCGGCAGCGTGGACCTGTTAAAGAGCGCTATACGAGTGAGCTTGCTTCTCCGATCCGACAGGGGGCCGAGATCTGTAAGACTTACGTTGCCCCAGATGTTCTCTCCCTTGCCGATGTAGGCTGCCTTGCCCGTCCTTTTGGCGTAGCGAACGTAAGCCGGAAGCTGAAGCGAGAGCTCTGCGAGAGGGTGAAGGAGAAATATAAGCCGTGGTAAGGTATTGAGAGGCGCAAAAATGAGTAACTCACTGTTTCCGGGACCGGTACCCTGCCCGTACACGGTGGGCGACATGAGGATGTACGCCGAGATGATACCTCGTTCGGCGGCGGCGGCAATGCTGGAGGAAGTGGGGTCAGCTAGGATCACAAGATGAGATGGAAAGTGAGGAAAACGAACATCTTGTCTCCCGAGTGGAAGAAAGCAGTGCTCGGGAGGCTCTCCCATCGTTCGTAGTCCTCGTCCTGTGAAACACCGAGACCCTCGTCAATCGCTAGCCACAGGAGAGGAAAGAAGAGAAAGACACGTACAGTCCAGATATCGGTACCAGCAATGCCATCCGAGCCGTAGAGAATGGTACCAGTCCCCGAAGTCTGGAGCAAGACAGGCTTCAAGTGACCCCCCTCGCCGGCGCGAGCCTCAAGACCGTCGACGATAGCTTGAATCGCAGCGTCTCCTCCAGCGAAGGGGACGGCAAAGTTGAGGACGACGTCGTTTTGCGCAACCAGCGGGGAGAGAATCGAGAGGTCGTCGAGCGAGCCTACGACCGTCTTGATTCCAAAAGGAGCGAGGAGGTCTGCCTGCGCTGAGGTGCGGACGAGGGCGGTGACGTTGCTCGGGGAATGTGTCTTGAGCAGGTCGGTGAGCACAGTACCTGAGGTCATGAAAGGAGCGAGTCAGCGCCGAGCTCGATAGAGGGGGGATCGAGCGAAACTCACCGCCGAGGTAGCCAGCGGCGCCGGTGATGAGGATTTGGGGAGCGGGGGAAGACATTCGAGGACTGATGTGATTCTGTAAGGCGAAAGGCGAAGAGCGTGATGGGAAAGGAGGATGAGATGCAGACATTGGCGCTCTTAAAGAGACGGGGAGAGCCGCTTGCTCAGCAGGTGCCAGCTGAGTGAGCGACATGCTGAGGAGAGCAAGGTCGACCCAAAAATAAGAGTGACGAGGAGAGCTCGGTGGGGGCGTGAAGCCCAAATTCGCCATCCTCTCAAACGGCGAAAACCGACGCTGAAGAGATAAGCTTCTAGTTCGGATCATAGCTCGGTGGCCAAGGGGAGGAGAAAGGCGAGTCGAAACGAATGGCCTTGCCGCCTTCCCTCCTTCTCCCACAGTCGTCGTCCATCTCATCGCCACTGCCCTTCAAAACCCCAACCCCATTCATACACTCCTCATCTTCCTCTGCTCCGCCTCCGCCGCCGTCGCGTCGTCCTCAGCATCCGACAGATTCGCGAACGGTTCGGCGCCATTCGGGGCTGGACGAGTGGTATCGCCAGAACTGGAGGAGTCGACGTCGGATGAAGAAGAGAAGCGAGAAGGGGCAGTGGCGTTGGCGGGAGGGGCCATAGAAGAGGTGAGGGAGAGGAGGGGATCGTTCGACGAGGAGGGTTGACGGAAGACGGGGACGGATCCTGCGGGATGAGGATGACGAGAGAGACTGTCAGTGAAGGTGGTTGGAAAAGATACTGTGAGTACGCTTTGAGCTACATACGTGGTCGATCGTTGTTGCGGTCTTTCGCAAGACGGCGACGGGGGAGCTGTTGGCAGTGACGGGCCTCGAAGAGGTCTGTAGAGAAAGAGAGAAGGATTAGCTCCTTCAAGCTGCCTGTGACGGATCGACCGAAGAAACTCACCGCTAAATCGCTGTCCGAGTTTGAGGAGTCCGAATCGCTGTAAGCGTTTGCTAGCTTGGCCCTTCCCTCCACATGGTGCTTGTTGTGCTGCTTCTTTTTGTGATGGTGTGGTCGTTCTTTAAATGTCCTCACCGTACGCTGGCGCGGAGAGGCGGCGTTCGGCGAGTCCGAGTCGGAGCCTGAGCTCGACGAGGAGGATGCAGGAGCAGCTGTAACACTACGATGGCGGAAGTATGACATTCCTGAGTGCCCTCGAGCGAGCAGAACGAGCAAGAGAGCGAGAAGGACGAGATACCTTCGTCCGAGGAGCACGAGAGGAGCTGCATCGCTCCCTGCATCGCATTATGTAGCAGAGTAAAAGCGCGTCTACCTACCTTCAATTGCTATGAGAAGCAGGCTACCCTGTACAGAGCGACAGAAGCACTCATTCTCGAGCGAAAGCGCAGGAGGACAAGGAGCGAGACGGCGAAGGGTTGCCGGTTGGGCTCCAACCTATAACTTCGTTTCAGCTACTTCAACCGATTCGCTACAAATCAGGACGCGCTCGCTCGACCACCTACAACATCCCCTCGAAGCCTCAGCAGCCCAACGCCCCACACGGTTGTTGATTGAGGAGAGCCGAGCGACAGACTCGTTCGAGGTTCGCTGGACGGAGTTGTGCTTGATAAAGCGGTACAAAAGCTAGAGACACTATCCGGTGAGCCTGCAGCTTCTCTCCTGCTTTCCTACAGCTCCCGCGAGCATTCAGAGGTCGTGTGCGTGGAGGGGAACGACAGGCCGTTGGACGGGCTCTGGGAGGCTGCAGCACCGGTCGGGAGGTCCAGGATGTCAAGACAGGTGAAGAGCTACACGGCGATGACCCTGCAGCCTCCACATGCGGTTCTTGAAGGAGCTGGCGCGCGGAAGTCGTTGAGCTCGCAGACGAACGGCAAACTTGCTCGTAGTAGAAATGCAGGACTCAACTATTGTTGACTTACAGATCTACGACATGCTCCGGCGACTCCCTTCGGCCGCTTCGCTCGCCAACCTCCTTCGACCGTCGCCCTCGGCGCCCACAACAAACGACGACCCATCCTCGTCGCCGAGCTCGTCTCGTAGTCGTTCCCACTCGTTCGCCTCTTCGGCTCTGGACGATGCGCTCTCCACCACCATTGTCGACATTCCGCCGGTCCCTCAGATCGACCCCCTCACTATCGCCAACCACGATCTCGTCCATTCGCTCGAGGCGCTGCAGGGCGTGAAGCGCGAGGACCTCGAACAGCGGTTGGGATTGCTGGCCAAGATTCAACATGTCATGACGGATCAGGTGAGCCTTTCATCCCCACCCTCTCCGTCCGCTCGCTCATCTTTGGGCCCTTCGCAGCCCGATACGAGGAACACTTTTCGAGAACACGGAGGCTTCCTCAACGCCGTCTCGGTACTCGCCAGCCTCGAGATTAGCGCAGAGCTTCCCTCGACCAACGCCACCCTCCGCTTTGAGCTCTGCAAGCTCGTCTTTGCCGTTCTCGCTCTCGCCTTCGACGGCCACGACGTGAACCGCGCGGCGTTCGCAGACACGGTCGGCTACGAGGCTATTGGAGAGGCGATCAAGCTCAGTGGGCTGATGGTGGATCACTCGACGACCGAGACCGACCAGGAGGACGGAGGAAGCGACAAGTTCGAGGAGGCGCCCGAGGAAGCCAGCTCCGCCGAGGCAGTAGAGCCACCAGCTCCAGGCTTCGCTGCGGAGAAGCTACTATCCATCCTCTACTCCTTCCTCACCAACGATTTCTCCTCCACCCCTCTCTTCACTTTCCTCCGTCATCAACTCTACGCCCTCGATCAAGCCGCTGCCAAGGACCACCCTTCCTCCGCCGACGCTTCCACGCCCTCCTCCCCACCACCCTCTCGCGCCAAGCAATTCTCCCTCCTTCTCCTCCAACGCGCCGACTCGATCCAAGATCTCGGAGGCGAGGCGGCCGAGTTCGCCGAGATCGTCCCTCTCATGCTCGCTCTGCAGGCTCAACTCGGCTCGACCACTGAGGAAGGGTCCGAGAAGCAGGAGGATCTGTCGACGATGATTCTCTGCTCACTCAAGCAATTGTCGATGAGCACTCGGCGCTCGCAGATTGCTTTGAGCGAGGCGGGCGTCGTCGGCATCGGACTCGAACGGCTGTTCCCTCGGGGCGCCGAGTCGAGTGAGGGAGAAGCGGACACCCAGAAGCCAGTCGCGGTCGAGGGAGAGGAACGGGAGATCTGGGTCGCGTTGGTTGAGCGACTGTTGGAGCTCGGCGCGAGTACAGGCGAGACGAGGGCGCTGTTCAAGAGCGCCGTCAAGGGATGGGAGGACGGGAGCAAGGAGGAACTCAATGAGGAGGTGTTGGAGATGATGTGAGCCCTCCTTTCGGATAATTCAAAGCTTCGCTGATGTTTGACCTCGTTATCAGCCTCGGCGGCATTCGCAAGTCCCGCTACCCCTCCTTCATCCACTTTGACCTCTCCCTCGCCGGCCACTCCAGCTTGACCATGCGGTCTCTCGGACGTCCCTTTCCTCCACCAACACACGGCTATGCCTTCCTCGGCTGGCTCAGCATCGACGTCCCTCCCTCCCCCGGCGACGAGCGTCTCGTCATCTTCGGCTGCGGCGACGCGACCGGCAAATGTCATTTCGAGATCTGCCTCACCCCGGAGCTCAACCTCTCCCTCTCCACTTCCCTCGCCAAGCCACCCATCATTTTCTCCGAATTCACCTTCTCACTCGGCAAGTTTCACCATCTCGCCGTCGTTCATCAGCGCCCTCGATACGTAGGAGGTTCGCCCGTCAACCTCTACGTCGATGGCAAGCTCATCGAGATCGGCAAGGCGCCTTACCCCGTTGCCCCGTCCAAAGAGTGGGAGGTGCAGGCTTGGTTGGGGACGCCGAGGGATCGTGTACCCGAGGGACGATTGAGCAAGGGATTGAGTCGGATGAAGTGGGACTTGGGGCCGACGTGGCTTATTCATGGGGATGTGCCCGAGGAGATGGTCTACGTTTGCTGGTCGCTTGGTCCTCGTTATAACGGGTGAGCTGCCCCTCTTCTTCCCTACGCTACAGATCCCGATGCTCACGCCTTTCCATCCTTGCCAGCAATTTCCAAGATCAGCTCGGGCAGTTCCAGTGCGCTCGGAGTCTTCTCGTCTTGACGCGTGAGCGACAGCTAATCCGGCGCTTCGCAGAACCAACGCCTCTTCCACCGACCTCAACGTTCGCCTAGACTCCATCTCTCGCGCCCTGCCTAAAGCCGCACGGTCAGCACCTACCAACTCGGCCCTCGTCTTCGCGATTCGCGACAAGGGCAGCGCCGTCATCCCCGAGCATCGCATCTACTTTGCCTTTTCCGCCCTCAACGTCCTCGTCGCTGGTTCAGGTCGCGGTCTCTCAGGATCAGGCGTCTCGGAGCACGCTCAACAGGCCCTCAATTTCGCTACCGCCTCGAAGGGCAAGGCCATCCTCAACTCGGCGATCCCGGGCAAGATCGAGGAGGCTTTGACGATGCTGCATGGCCTCGGACAGCTGACGGAAGCCTGCGTTGCCAACCCGAAATCGCTCGACGTTGCGATTTGGAAGATTGGAGGGATCGCCGTCGCCTTGAGGCTGGTGGAGCTGGCGAGCTCGGAGAAGCAGCTCGAGACGACAGTGCAGCTGTTCGTCGAGGTCATCGGGCAGAGCTGGCGGAATAGCGAGGATGCAGGTGAGTTGGTCTCTGATTCCCTGGTTCCGAATATCGCAGCTGACGCTCGTCGGCGTTGGAAGAACGGATACAGGCCTACGAGACCCTCGCTCACCACCTCAAAGCGAAGGCTTCGCTTATCACCGCCACCACCCACGACACCCTCCTCGCCTTCTGCGGCTTCGACTTCACCGCCCCGAGTCAATCGGTCGTCTCCAACGTCCTCGCCTTCCGCTTCCTCGTCCTCGACTTGGCCCTCTGGGGCGCCGCCGAATCGTCTATTCAATGGGCTCACTTTGACCGACTACGAGAACTCGTGCAAAGGAGCGAGCACGCCGAGTTCAACTTGCGACGACTGTCGAAGATGCGTGAGTGCTTTCGATCTGCCTCCCCTTCGTCCGCTGACCGGCTGCAACCTCGCAGACATCGTTCGCAAGCTCCTATTCTCCCTCCGCGCCGGCTACTTTGACGCCGCCATGCTCGACGAGGTCGTCGATTTGCTCATGCTCATCGTCAAGGCTCATTTTACTACCGAGTCGGTTCGCCATCTCGCCACTTTCCTCACCGCCACGCTCTGCCAGGGTGAGTGCCTCGGTTTTTCACCTCTAAAATTCCAGCTGATCATGCTTTTACAGTGCTCGACGTCTCCGTCCCGGTCGGCCTCCTCGCCGCCGCCGAGGAGAAGGGCGCCTCTTCGGAGGACTTTGTCGATCCTTCGGCCTTTGTCCTCGACGCACGCAAGGTTGACCCAGGCCGCTACAAGTCCTCGCTCCGCGTTCTGCAGGCGCTCCACGACTTGCTCATCTCACGGACGTCCGAGCTGCAAAAGTTCGCCAAGATCATCAGTGAGTCTTCTTTGACTCGCTGTCGGTAGCTAGAGCTAACCGATCTCTCTTTGATAGCCACCAAATGGATGCTCCTCTTCCTTCTCGACCGCCATGCCCCTCCTCTCGCCGCCGTCCTTGGCCTTCGCATCCTCGTCCGGCTCCTCCAGTCCCAGGGCTCCGCCTACGCCGCCAAGTTCACCAACTCGACCGATGGCTTCGTGGTCCTGCGAGGCGCCGTCCCGCATGTATGGAATTATGCCCAGGTCCACCTCGCCCTGTTCGCCCTTCTGCACGACCACGACATTTCGACCATCGGCCTCGACGCCAAATTCGCATCGACCACCTTCCTCTCGAGCGCCGTCGACTCGGCCGTCGTTGCCCCAGATGTGGTCCGAGTCATCATTGCGTGCTTGGGCAGGGGAGTGAAGGTGCTGGAGTCGAGTTCAGAGGAGGCTGGACCCGACGAGGAGAAGGCGTCGAACGACGAGGGTAGTCATCTCCAGGAATCGGCCTCTTCATCACCAACACTGAGTCTCAACAGAGGCTTCAGCGTCATCCTCGACCTGCTCGCTCAAGCCAACCGAGCGACGGGAACCGGCAACAGCCTCGTCGCTTCCCCCGTCGCCCTCGCCGATCTTGTCGCCGCCCTTCGACCCGCTCTTCGCCTTCCTGCTGGAGCAGAGTACCCGGCGACCGCCAAGCAACCTCCCCTTCCCATCCTCACCGCCCGTAACGGCTATCGCACCTCCCCACGAGACCTCACTGTCGCCGAGACTTCCGCCGAGGGCGACGTCCCGCTCACGCTACAAATCCCCGCCGGCTCGACGCCATCCTTCGAGGTTCCAGCATCACCACTCACCGCATTCGACGAGCCCGAGGAAGCTCTGACCGAAGCCGTCGGCAAAGATACGATTGGCCCCGCTGCCATGTCGCTACTGGAGTTCCTCAGCCAGCAGGTCACCCATCACATTACGACCCGACACGTCCGGAAACGCTCGCTCACTGGTATTGACTCGCTCTCGTCCACCGCCGAGCCTTCGCTGCAAGTCTTCCGCGAGATGCTCGACGCCGCCGCCTCGACCGATGTTCACAACCAAGCGAGCTCCTTGCTCGGCGTTCTCCCCATTACCGGTAGCTGACTCTCGCTCTATCCATAGGTCATCTTCCGCACTCTCCTGGTCAAGGACATCACGAGGCGACTCTCGAGAGCAAGCACGGCACCCCTCGTCTCTGGGCGCATTTCGACCTTCCTCGACTTTGCCGCTGATCTCGCTTTCCAAGGTGAGCTCGACACCTGATCGTTGCCGAAAGATCTCCCTTTCGACTCTGTTCTTGTACAGGCTGGATTGCCGATGTCGCCTCGCTGCTCGACTTCTCGCTCTCGTATCTCGAAAAGCTGCTCGACGACACCGCGCTCGGCTCGCCTTCCCAACACTCGAAGCCTCTCGGCGCTTTGTACAAGACAACGAATCGGCTCATCTTTCTCGCGTACGTCTGAGGTGTTTCTTTCTTCTGCCCCGAAGCGAGCTGACGACGACTCTCGCACAGTCTCTCGGACGACGAGACCGTGTCGGCCGAAGTGCTATCGCTTCTCGTTCGCCATCAACTCACCGTCTTCGCGCTTCAAAACGACGACGAAGATTTTGTACGCTGCCTCGTTCAGCGCCTCGACGTCCTCGCAAGAGCAGCGGACGACCCAGCATCGACCATCGACTTCTTCAAGCTGTTCATCCTTCAGCGCTCGTCGGAGATCGAAGCCGCTCTTGGTCAGCAGCCTCGACAGGCCGTCGAAGCTCCCTTCATTGCCGAGCTCATCGATACTGTGAGTGATTAGCTCATCGACCTCTCGGGCCGAGCATTGCTGACTTTTCGACGACTCGTAGGACAACGAAAGCTTCCTCTCCGTCCTCGGCAAGCACTCGGATCAACTCGGAGAGCTCGCACTCGCTTGGGATGCATTCGTCGCTGCCGAATTCGAACATGCTCGTCGAGCCGTCGAGAAGGAGCTGTCGCGCATGTCAGAGCACGCCAGCACACTCAAGCACCGCCGAGATGCAGCAAGGCGGCGAGTACGTCGACAGCGCGCCTCCATCTACGAGTGGAGCGAAGGGATCCACGAGGTCGAGGCTACGAGGGTCGCCCATGTGGGTCTCATCGTCATGCTTACGCCTCTCGCTCTTTTGCTGACCATCTCACTCACCAGACCCGTCAAGACCTACACGATCACAGCGAGTTCATCCAAACCGAATGGCTCGACCGAGTCCGGAGCCTCCAGCGCGAGCGGGGCATCTGGGGTGGCTCCGTTTCGGACGACCAGTGGGCTCTCGACTTCACCGAGGGTGATTTGCCGCGCTGCTTCACGTTTTTGAGAGCTTGCTGACTCTTGCTCGTCTTCAGGCTACCATCGCATGCGTAAGAAGATGCAAGCCGAAGCTTCGCAGAAGCCTCGACAGGCGCAAGCTCCCCTCTCCCCTCCGGAAGAGCGGCGCACCCGCAGCTTAGGGCCCTCTCGCAACGACTCAATCTCAGCCGCACCTCACACTCGTCCGTTTTACCCTTTTGACCGCCTGTTGGATGCCTGCTGATCGTTTCTCGCCTATGCAGTCGATGTGGAGCAGTCCGCTTCGCCAGTCTCGAGCCCCGTCACGCCTCAAGAAGAGTCGATCTGGTCCGAAGGCCTGAATGGAGGTGTGTTGAAGCGAAGAGGCTCCCAGACTCTCGCTGCTCCGGTGCTGACCCCACTCCTCGTCGCGAAGATGCCGTCGTCGTCGAGGAGGAGCCAGACGAGGACAAGAACAGGAAGGTTCGACGCTCGCTCGAAGCTGGAGACGTGATCGAGTCGGTTTTTAACGTCTCGCGTATCGTGGGACTCGATGCTTGCGGTGAGTGAAGGTCCTCGCCGAAGTCGTGTCGTCGACCCCGCTGACCACTCCACAACAGGTGGATTGCTGCTGCTCGCCAAGAAGAACGTCTATATCATCGACGGTTTTTTCCAGACGTCTACCGGAGAGCTCGTAGACGCCGCTGACGCTCCCCCCGAGGTAGGCTTTCGCCTTTCGCTCATCGCCCGAGCCAGCTCGCTCACGCAACGCTCTGACTAGGAACGTGACCAACACCTCCAAACTCTCGCCGACCTTGCTGGCCGTACAGCGAAGTCGCCGGTTGTCAACGTCGACACCGCTCATCGTTCGCGTCGATGGAGTTGGGCCGACCTGTTACAGGTGCACGAGCGCAAGTACCTCTTCCGTAACGTCGCCCTCGAGCTCTTCTTCGCCGATGGGCGAAGCTTCCTCCTCACCTTCGACAAAGAGCGCAGGGCGACGGCGCTCAGCATCATCGCCTCGAGGAGTCCTTCGGCGGTCGCTGTCGGCGCTCTCAACCTCGCGGCGTCGTCTTTCAGCGCCAAGCTTGTCGAGACAGTCTCCGGTCAACAGCGTACCAAGCTGGAAGTCATCACTTCTCGCTGGCAGCAGCGCTTAGTCTCCAACTTCGAGTGTGGGTTGATCGCCTCGCCTTTTCAGTCGCTGAGCTCACAATCGCTCCCTCGCTAGACATCATGTTCCTCAACACAATCAGCGGGCGTACCTACAACGACCTCACCAACTACCCAGTCTTCCCGTGGATCATCGCCGACTACGAGAGCGAGATTCTTAACCTCGGCGATCCCTCGGTCTACCGCGATCTCTCCAAGCCGATGGGGGCGCAAACTGAAGATCGCAAGAGTAAGTCTGGTGTCCTATCCGCTCTTCCCCATCGTTGCTGACTTGCTGCATCTTCGCAGAGGAGTTTCAAGAGCGCTTCTCGCAGCTTTCGGAGCTCGACGACGGGACTCATCCCTTCCACTACGGCACTCACTATAGCTCGGCTATGATCGTCGTCGGCTACCTCGTACGCCTCAAGCCCTTTACCGAGTCCTTCCTCAGCTTGCAGGGAGGCTCGTTCGACCACGCCGACCGCATGTTCTGGAGCATCCCGAAAGCCTGGGAGTCGAGTTCGAAGTGAGCCGTCTGTCAATTCAGCTCTTATTGAAATGCTCACTCTCCTTCATCACACAGACAAAGCCGCTCCGACGTTCGCGAGCTCATCCCCGAGTTCTTCTACCTCCCCGACTTTCTGCGCAACCCGAACGGACTCGACCTCGGTGAGTTGTAGGTGTCTTCGCTCGCAGAGGGCATCTGAGCTGACTTCTTTCGACAGGCAAGCGCCAAGAGAACGAGGCGAGCATCGATAACGTTGTGCTGCCGCCTTGGGCAAAGGGCGATCCTCGCCTTTTCGTCGAGCTCAACCGCGAGGTGGGGAGCTACTTTGCATCAACGTCGAAGCATTCACTAATCCTCTCTGTTCAATAGGCTCTCGAGTCGGAGCACGTCAGCGCCAATCTGCACCAGTGGATCGACCTCGTCTTCGGCTTCAAGAGCGGAACAGGCCCCGCCGCTATCGAGGCAGTCAACGTCTTCCACCACCTCAGCTACGAGTCGTCGGGAGTCGACTTGGACACCATCGAGGACGCCGACGAGCGTCGAGCCGCCACCAGCACCATTCACAATTTCGGCATGACTCCCAAACAGCTCTTCACCAAGCCTCATCCCGCTCAAATCCCTCCCCTCTCGGCCGTCGCCACTCGCCCCATCTTCTCTCCCGACCTCTTCATCGAGCAGCAAGCGGTCGCTCTCGTTGAATCCATCGTTCCCGTCCTCGAGATCGGCTCGCAGGTCTCGACCATCTACCCCTCCACGCCCGACAAAGTCCTCGCCACGCCGGCCCAGTCGCTCCTCATTCCCGGCGATACTGCACACACAGTCTCGTGGGGCTATGGAGATCAGACGGTACGCATTCACGCCAAGGGCAACTCCCTCCCCGTCTCGCTCTTCGAGAACTTGCACTCGGAGTTCGTCAGCGCCGCCTGCTTCGCCGACCCACGAACCTTTGTCACCGCTTCGACCGAGTGAGTCCTATCGCCAGTATTTCCTCTGCACGCTTTCGCTGACGTCCTCTCCAACAGCACCAACGTTTCGCTATGGCGATGGAGATGGCGCTCGGGCGGCAAGTCGCAAGGCCACTTCCAGCAGCTCGAATGCTTGCGAGGTCACTCGGACCAGGTCGCTTGCGTAGCAGCATCCAGGACCTACTCCATCATCGTCTCGGGATCGGATGTGAGTGGTAGCGGAAACCTTCGCCGAGCAAGGCTGACCTTGCCTCTCGGCCTCGCAGGACAAGACGGCCATCATCTGGGATCTCAATCGCCAACGAGTGAGCTCGAGGCTCTTGATGACTTGTCTTGAGAAGCTTCTTGCTGACCTGCTCGTCTACAGTTCGTTCATCTCCTCGCCGGCCACGAATCCAGGGTTCAGCTCGTCGCTATCGTACGTCGCTGCGCGCTCTCACAGCTCGAAACTCGCTCACCGCTCTCTTTTGTTAACTACAGAGCGACACCACGGGCGACATTGTGACGTGCAGCGGCGCCATTCTTCGCCTCTGGACGGTCAACGGCGAGCTCCTCGCGACTCAACCCACCAGCAACTTTGTCGACCCGATCACGGCGGTCGCCTTCTCCAAGGTGAGCTCGAGAGGTGGCGCTACCGATTGATAGCTCACTGACGCCCGCTCTTCCACAGTCCGAGACAGCGCCCATCATCGCTACCGGTCACCAAGGCGGACGAATCATGCTCTGGCGCCGAGAACGGTCGGATGATGGGCAAGGTGAGTACTCGCGTTGATTGATTCTGATGCTTAAGCTCATCGCTGAATTGTCTGACTCGTATCCCGACTAACATCGCTTCTCTCTTTTCAACAGGCTGGAAACTCTGCAACATCCACTCGCTCAAACATCTCGACCGCTTCGCCCCTCGCTCGGCACCTGAGATCACCTCCCTCGCTTTCACTCCTCGAACGCTCTACAGCGGTGATTCGGACGGCAAGGTCTTCCTGTGGAACCCTCCCGGCTCGGAACTCTTCCTCCCCGACTCGGCCAACGGAGGCTGTTGCATGGGATGCTCAAGCAAGTTCGGCT
The DNA here is from genome assembly GCA_003054985.1 of Leucosporidium scottii. Lineage (NCBI taxonomy): Eukaryota > Fungi > Basidiomycota > Microbotryomycetes > Leucosporidiales > Leucosporidiaceae > Leucosporidium > Leucosporidium scottii. The sequence goes on from MWVB01000079.1 coordinate 29,645, forward strand.
TGATGGAGAGTGGGTCGTTATCACTTCACCTTGCTCGAACAGACGCTGACCCGCTTGCTTCCCGCGACTCAGCTCGGAGAAGGTGCAGTGGCTGCGCAGGTATCTTCTGCGGGCTCTGCAGTACATCAAGCCTCGAGGTGGGAGGTCGGTTTTGCCGAGTTTGCTTCAAGAGTCTCTCTCAATGGGCAGTACTGTGAGGGATGGACGGGATGCGCCGGCGGGTGGGCGAGCGTGAGCGTGGGCATTTGGGCGTTAGACAGGTCTCGATGTTTTGTAAGAATGTTGTTCAGAATTCGCCTTCTCGATCGTCCCTCGGTTTCCTTGCGAGACACTGTCTGTGAGCTACCCTACGTCCTTCGCGGTCTCTGCTGCCTCTCTAATGGCGCCGAGCGCCGAACGCCGAACAGCAGTGCTGCAGCGTTTTCAGCGTGCTGCAAAAGCCTCGGATCAGCTTGATGTTGCGGAGGTGAGGAGTTCTTCTCAACTTGTAAATGGGCTGAAAAAGATAGCGGGATGAGGACAAGTCAAAGGGGGAGCTCGGCGCTGGCTTTGGGCTCGCTCGACTGCACTGGACCGTCGCTCCACAAGCAGAAGGCGCTTCCAATCCCAAGATTAACACTCTCCATCGGAGTGTAGCCCACCAACCTCGCCCCCCTCTTCATTCGACTCGCTTAAGCTCGAAGCGGCCGCTCTGCGCCGCTCTCCTTCCGACGCTCACCTCGCTTTTCGTCTTTCACCTCCGACCGCTCGCAATGGAAGCTCAGCCAGTGCAACAACCTACCAGCACCTCCCACGCCCGCCCTCAACAGCCTGCAGACTCGCCCGCCGCTGCTCTCCCCGACGAAACGCTCCAACACATCTTCGAACTTGCGATGGAAGACGACGACCTCCAGCAGCGGCAGAGCACTCGTGTGCTGTTCAGAAGCGTATGCATCACTGGAAAGCGGTCGTCCCCCCTTCCACCGAACACGCCGTGTCGAGCTCATCTCAAGCGAGGAAGCTAGCTCTCGCACTGTCGTCGAGCGAGGGAGAAGGTGCAAAAGTGCGCTTGCTGGAGATCAAGATCGCTCGAGTGAACAACCTGGAGCGCTCCGACGGCCTACCCATGCTCCTCGGCGCATGCCCCAACCTCGAGCACCTCGTCGTCGACCTCCAAAGCGCTCTCGCCAGTCCGATCTACTTCTCGAAGGATTTCGAGGGGTTTGGCGCAGACCTCTTCGACGCCATGATGCAGCTCCGGGGCTTGAAGGTGGTCGAGCTATACAAAGATGCGCTGATCACGAGTGACGAGATCGCCGAGTAAGTCTCTTCGGCCGTTCTGAGCCTTTTTCCTTCGGCTACGCTGACCATCGTAGGCTCTGTAGCATGATGTATGCTTGGCCTACCCTCTCCACGATGCGCCTCGACACTGCGTTCCACTCCAGTTCTCATCGAAGCCGACGATCGCCGCCAACTCAGGCGATGGCTCTTCGTGATCTCGACATACCAGCCGACTCGCGCCTGATCCATGCTCTTGTGTCTCACCTTCGCCATTCCCAACACCTCTTGTCAATGACCGCGCGGCAAAACAGGGTTGAGATCGGCACCTTCACAGGCATCGCCGCCCTCGGCGCTCTCGCCAACCGTATCGAACATCTAAATGTGGCCGAGCCTTGCGATTGGCCCGAGGAGCTGTTTGCCACCGTGCTCAAGCTCAATCGCCTCAAGACAATCGATCTACACTGCTACTATCTCCTCCGCGACCCCGATTACCGTCTCGATCTCCGACACCTCTCAGACTTACGACAAGTCACCATCCGCCGTCCCGCAGGGTCAAACACCCCAGTGACTGGGAGTACAGTCAAACACTTCTTCCCCTTCCTCCCGTCCTCCTGCAACCTTCTTCGCCTCGAACGACACCTCGCCAAGTTTTGGAGCGAGGAGGACAGCGCCGAGGTCGAGCGCGCTGCTGAGGAGATGCAAGTCGAGCTCAAGTGGATCTGAGGTGTGTAGTATTTTCTCTCTGATTCTCTCTCGACGCTTTCCTGACACCCTCCCACCTTGCCAGGTTGCGGTAAGGAGAGCTCGGCGCAGAGGCAACGGGGAGACGGTCGTTGGAGCTTGCTTGACGGTACCGCGAGAAGAGAGAGGTTCGACGATGAGTGCTGTGATGCGATGCTTTTGGCAGAAATACGATTTGTGATAGCCGAAGCCTGACACAGAGAGCGAAGCAAGAAGAGCTCGGCGAAGGGCAATGAAAGGGCGAACAGGCTGCCTGTACCCTCGAGCGGCGCCGAGACTGCTCATGAAGTGAGGGCAGGAGTCGTGTCCGCTCTGGGAGGTCTTTCATCTCACTTTTGATGTGGGAGGCTCCTCTGCGAAGAGCGAGAGCCCAGCGGCTTTCTGTAGGTCGTCTTTCGGTGCAGGAAAGCCAGGAAGTTCATTGACACTCGATCAAACAGCCCTGCACCCTTCTCTACTGCGCAGGCGAGCCGTAACGTCGCACAGTGAAATTGGCCTCGAGTCCTCGAAGACGACTATGCAGCTGCAGCCCCACCGCTTCTTGCTCTCTCACCTTTTACTCGCCTACAACTTCGACTCGCTTCTTTCGCCCCGTTCGAGCCTACAAAACCGGCTCGCTCGTCTTCTGTAGCCTAGCAGGTTATTCCTTCAACCTCAGCCTCAACAGGACACGCACCAGCCCGCCTCTCGTCTCGCCTCTCTCGCCCAGCTTTCTCTTTCTTCCCGTGCTAAAAGGTTACAGGAATCACGATGGCAGACGTCGTATCAGAGACTGACGCCTGTAGGTCATCCCCTCCTTCACCCCTTCTTCCTCTCCAACAAACACGCGGTGAAGGAGCTGCCGCTCGAACGAGCGGAAAGGGGAGCTCGCTCTCGGCGCTGGAGCGGCTGTCAGGAAGCAAACGACTCGCAGGGATCTAGCGCACTACATCAGCAGCTCTGTGCCCTGGTAGACGAGACGAGCCACCGCGCCACCTCGCCTGACTGGGGCGTCATCTCGTCGCCTTCGAAGCTAGGGCTCCAACTCACTCGGCTGAAGCGGTACAGAGAGCAGCGGTACATTCCGAGTAGTGTGGTGCTAGCGGCTAGCCTGTCGCTCTACAGCTCGGGCAGCGTATCACCTCCAGCTCCAGCGCGGCCCATCACCAGTTTGCTGACCGCTCTCTCGCCCTCGTTTCTCCGCTGCAGGGATCGCCCACTTGTCCGACTGCAAGCAGCTGACCGAACTTGACGTCAAGAGGCTCTGCGACAAGGTGAGCCTACATCTTACAGCTCATTTCTCGGGCGATACGGGCCTCAACCCACCAGCACACGCGCTGACTCTTTCCGCTCATCTCTCTCGCTTGAACCGACCCTGTAGGCACGGGAAATTCTCGTCGATGAGTCCAACGTACAGGCTGTCAAGTGCCCCGTTACCGTCTGCGGTGACATCCATGGCCAATTCGTGCGTTTTCCCCTTCGAGGTTCGAGTTGCGGCGGGCGTGGACGACGACGAGGTTGGGGAAGGAGGAACGAGAGAGCCTTTCGAGCTGTAGCTCAGCAGGGCTTGTCGAGGTCAAATCATCGTCAACTCAAGCGACCGTTGACCGCCGAACAGCTTCATGCCCTCCGCGACTCCTCGCTGACCCCACTTGCTCATACCAACAGCACGATCTCTCGGAGCTGTTCCGCATCGGCGGCAACTCACCCGACACCAACTACCTCTTCATGGGCGACTACGTCGACCGGGGCTACTACTCTGTCGAAACCGTGACCCTCCTCGTCGCGTTGAAGGTCCGCTACCGCGACCGAGTAACCATCCTTCGCGGCAATCACGAGTCGAGGCAGATCACTCAGGTGTATGGCTTCTACGACGAGTGCTTGAGGAAGTACGGCAACGCCAATGTGTGGAAGTTCTTCACCGACCTGTTCGACTACCTCCCCTTGACGGCGCTCATCGACGATCAGGTGCGTTTCAGCTCGCTCTCGCTCTGGGCTCTTGCCCTTCGTCCAGCCTACAGCAGAACTGACTTTTCCTCGTTACCCTTGAACAGATCTTCTGCCTCCACGGTGGACTTTCCCCCTCGATCGACACGCTCGACCACATTCGCTCCATCGACCGGATCCAAGAAGTGCCCCACGAAGGACCCATGTGCGACCTCCTCTGGTCCGACCCCGACGACCGATGCGGATGGGGCATCTCGCCGCGTGGAGCAGGGTACACGTTCGGTCAGGATATCAGCGAGGCGTTCAATCACAACAATGGTTTGACGCTGGTTGCGAGGGCGCATCAGGTGGGTTGCTGAGCTACATCATAAGGGAGGAGCTCCAGCTGATCCGTTCTCCTCTACCTCACTACAGCTCGTCATGGAAGGATTGTACGTTGCCTTTTCTCCCTCTCAGCGCCGAGCTCGCTTGCTTCGGAAAGCTGACTCTCCCTTCATAACAACAGCAATTGGTCGCACGATCGCAACGTCGTGACCATCTTCTCGGCACCAAACTACTGCTACCGCTGCGGGAACCAGGCGGCCATCATGGAGATTGACGAGAACCTCAAATACACTTTGTGCGTTTGTGCTCTCTTTCGCTCTCACTTCCTTTGGTCGGCGCAGGTGTGAGATGGAGATAACGGAAGCTGATTTGATCTTTTGATCTTCAACAGCCTCCAATTCGACCCGGCGCCACGAGCAGGCGAACCGCTCGTTTCGAGGCGGGTGCCAGACGTGAGTTGCTCCTCTCAACTGCTTTCCCTTCTTCATCTCGCTTTCGTTCGCTAACCTCGTCTACTACCGACGCGCAGTACTTCCTGTAAACGGCCTCCCTCGCCTTCTCACCTACCACCACCTCCCTCCCCCTTCTTTTCTCCGCCCGCCTCTCGCATTCCATTCTCTTCTTTACTACTACTTCACCACCACCGCCTCTCTGTTCCTACCCCTCCCTCGCCCTCCCCCTCGCTCTCCCTCGTCTCGTCTCGATGCCGTTCCACCCCACCATCTCCTCCTTCGCCGAGCCGCGAGGTTCCTCCGTTTCTCTCTGATGACTACCAAGAATGTGAACAGTGCGACCGCCCCCTTTTTGAAAAGAAAATCGATTTCCGTCTTTTGATATGACTCCTGTGGGGCGGCGGTCGGCGAGAGGGGAGCGCAGAAGTCGTTCAGCGAAGGGAAGGGCTGGCTCGAGGCGCAGGGCTGCGAGATGGGCAGGCTCGCTCGCTGCGTTCTATAGCTCTCGTGCTTCCTCGCCTTCTCTCGGTGCCGCAGTCATGCTCCCTCATATCCAGGCGCAACGATTCAAGCGTCCATTTCCCCCTTCTCGTCTCCCTCTGCCTCCCTCCCTTCTTCCGCTCCCTCTCCCTAATCAGGACGAGAACGACGACCGAGACATGAAGCTCCCTTGACTGCCATTCCGCCTCTTCTCCTCCCTCCTCCCACTAGGCGTCAACCGGCGAAAGACTCGGTCCTTCATGCTCCTCCTCTGCACGGGCACCTCGGTCCGCTCAGAATAGCCATCGTCGCTGGCGTCTGAAGCATGTCGCGAACGACCCCTACTCTGCCGCTTGAGCTCGGGGGAGGAAGAGGGCGAGAGGGACGACGTGGAAGAGTCAGAGTCGGCGGTCAAGGAGGAGGAGGTTCGGCGTTGAGGGGTGAAGAGGTTCAGGGGATCTCGGTGGTGGAGGGAGGCGAGGGGTAGAGGGGAGGTCGGGGAGGTGATGGTGAGAGTGGGGGCGCGGGAGGGAGGAGGCGGACTGGTCGCGGTCAAGTTCTTGAAATCTGCGCCGAGCTCGGATGGGAGTCAGCCTTTGTTCGGCACCGGGGCGCAGTGAACACCCAAGAAGACGAAGGCCCACCTTTGAATCTCTGCCTAGCTAATCGCGTGTCCTCGGGGAAATGGGAGATCATGGGAGATTGGCGCCAGAAAGGAGCGGAGGGGTCGACGTGAGAATGGTGGCCTGAGGCGTCGAGAGCGTCCGCTGTGTGTGTGGGAGCTTAGGATCACAGCGGCAGAGGTTTTTAGTATGATCAGAAAAAATAGAAAGGCGCACCGTACTCTTGGGAGCCTTCCTGCTCGAGGGCGAGGAGAAACCGGAGAGGAATGAGCGCCGAGGTTTAGTGGAATGGAATTCCTTCAGGATCAGGATGGGAAGAGCCAGCAGACTGCCGAGGGAACGCACCCATTTATTGAGCGCCTCTTGGAAGTTTGCGCGTCGCGCGCGGTCCGCCTTGGTGGGAGGCTGGAGGGCGAACAGGTCGTTAGCTGGCCTCGGCGCTGACTTCAGCGAGAGATACAGGCTTACAACGTTGCTCGTGTCCATCTCATGTAGCTGGTGGCGGAGGGCGTCGACCTCTTTGATGGGGTCTGTAGGTTGATCGGCAAAGGTGAGCATGACTGACGCCGGCGAAGGAGTCCGGAGCGAGGCTGGAGAGTCACCGAGCCTAGAGCTGTACCCGCTCGGCGGGAGGCTTTCACGGGGGCGGCCGTACATCCAAATCCACCTTTGACTTTACGAGCAGAATGATTCGAGAAGGAAAGAAGCAGAAAAGCGAACGAGTGAAGAGACGACGGTCCGAGGTGGGAGAAAGGAGCTGAGGCTGAGGCGATGAGCCAAGGGCAAGCGAGCAGCAAGCGAGCCCGCTCAGGGTGTACAGCAGCATTATCAAGTGAAAGAAGCGCCGAAAAGCAAGCCGAGACGACAGTGTAAGACCAAGAAAGGTCGGCGCGAGCTCGACGCGCTTTTGTGCTCCTCCGCTCATCTCGTTGAACTCGTCGGCTCGTCTACTTCGCTACATACTCGGCAGTCAATATAGAGCAGAATGGTGAGCTACAGCTCCCTCTCACTGCTGTACCGAAGCCCACCGCTGACTTTGAACGACAAAGGCGCCCGCTTCAATGCAGAGCGAAGGAGTGAGCAAGCCCAACGTACACCGAAGGATAGAGGCGCTGGCTACCAAGCTACGACGACGGTACGCTCCTGACTGTACCTCTCCAGCACCCTTTGCTGACTCTCTGACTTCCCACAAAGCCAACTCATCGGCTCCCGTCAAGTTGCGCTCGAAGTCGTTCGGCTGCTGAGGGAGATCGTGTCGGGCGCCAAGTTCAACTCGTTCAAGCAACTCGTCGAGCATCTGGAGGAGGTCGGCAGAGTGCTACAGGATGCTGGACCAAAAGGTGAGCTTCAAGAGACCGTTTCTCTGAGTCAAACAGGCGCGATGGCTGCATGAGAGCAGCATGATAGAGCGGACGAGTACGCGGATGATCTGGTGCATGTCCGGGGTGGACACATTGGCTACAGCGACCTTCAAGCGAAGCCAAAGCTGACCCTCCCCTTTGCATTCTCGCGCTTGCAGAGCTCGTGGTGACCAACATGACCCGCCGAATTGCCATGCTCATCAGCGAAGAGTACGCTACAGCTCTCACCAACTTTCTCGCCGACTCTGCCTCCTCCTCGGGCGGCGCAACCCCTTCTTCCATCCCTCCCACCCCATCCCTCGGCGGGCCCAACCTCGATTCGACCAACTCTTCCTTCTTCACGGAGGCGGGCCGTACTCGAGGAGGAGCATTGGGGAGCATTTTTGATTTGCTCGGTCACAAGACTACCAGCGCCGGTGCCATCAGCTCAGCCAGCAACGCCGCTTCCACCTCCCTTCTCGGCACTCCCTCGGCTGTCTCTTCCCCTGCCTCCTCCACTCCCGCCTCTCCTCAAACTCACTCGCCATCCTCTTCCACCATCCTCTCCCGCCCGAATCTACCCATGCGCACTCCTACTCTCGTCTCCCCTCATGTCCAAGCCCTGCTCGAGGACGAGTTCTCGCGCAAGAGCTTCTCGTTGAAGCCTTTGTTCATCGAGGCGATTCAAGAGTTGATGGATGAGGTCGAGTCGACGTACAGGAGTGTTGGAGAGCAGTCGATTGATCATATCCACTCGGGGTGAGTTTGGCAGTTGGGCGCCCGGGAAGAACAAGCTGACCTCTCTCTCCCTCGACAGCGAGTTCATTCTCACCATCGGTCAATCCAACACGGTCGAGGCTTTCCTCAAGGCAGCTGCCCGGAAACGCAAGTTCACCGTCATCGTCGCCGAGACCGCTCCTTCGTGCGTTCCTTCTCTCTTCCCTCCCTCGTCTCTCGCTAACCCCCTCCTTCACCCATAGCTTCTCCGGCCGCCGCACCGCCGCCTCCCTCTCCGCTTCCGGGATCACCACCATCCTAATCCCCGACTCCAACATCTTTGCCCTCCTCCCTCGCGTCTCCAAAGTCCTTCTCGGCCCTCACCTCGTCCTTGCAGACGGCGCCCTCCTCTCCATTGCCGGCTCCCTCCCGCTCACCCTCGCAGCCAACAGGATGCGCGTACCCGTCGTCATCGTGGGTGGCATGTTCAAGTTCTCGCCGCTTTATTTGGGCGAGGCGGATTGGGGGATGAGGGATTTGGGAAGCCCGGAGGAGGTGCTGGGGAGGGGAGAGGGAGCTGCCAGTGGAGAAGAAGAGGAGGATACAGAGGTGTTGAATCCTTACTATGATGTCGTACCTGCTGAGCTGGTAGATCTCTACATCACCAACCTGTGAGTTATCTTGCTCTCTCTCACTCGCTGAGGCTTGGCGCTGACCTTCCGTTCTTCGACTCGACAGCGGAGGTCACCCTTCTTCGCTGCTGTATCGCTTATTGTCCGAGACGTACGGTACCGGATCGGCGTAGATGGTCCGCTGCTCAATCGAATCAACGAGGCCTGCAGCGCTTCCGACAGTCTCGGCTGCGAGGGCGAACAGTACTCTCGCTCTCTCTGAGCTCTCGCTTCTTCGGTGTCTCGCTCTCAATGACGAGGAAAAAGTGCGAATCCCAATCTAAATACACCTCGATCACCGCTCAAACCACTCCCCACTCCTTCCTCGCGCCCTTCGTGTTGCCCGGCCCACTGCTCTGCTGCTGGCCGCCCCTTCCCATCGACTCCCACCTGCTCTTCATATTCCGCACACCCGCAAACTTCTCCTCCTCCTCCTCCTGCTCGGCCGAAGGAGGCTTAGGCAGAGCTCGCCCGCCGGTACTAAAGTTAGGCTGAACGGGGGCAAAGCTCTCCCTCTTGGGCGTTCCGGGAGGTCCAACAGGCTTGAAGGGCTGTCGGTCGCCTCCTCCTGCCCCTCCTACCCTTCCAACACCACCGAAGGAGCTCGACGCTGAAGGAGGTGTACTCGGCATCTCGCCCGTGAAATGCTGATCCAACCCTTCGGCATCCGGGAACCTCTGCTGGAAATGGTGCGGCGAGGCAGCCTTGGAAGCCCAGTGAGGACGGTTAGTCGCTGCTTGTCGATCGCTGGTGTTGGAGCTGAGCGAGTCGCCTCGGCGCAAGCTGGTGGGTTTGGCTGCTGTTGGCGGAGGAGGGCGTTTCGAGGAGGTAGCGGAGCTGCCGGTGGTGTTGGAACCGATGGTGTGTGAAGTGGAGTCGGAGGTGGGGCTCGTCGGTGTGGTGGAGAGCGTTTCGTAGCGGGAGACGAGGTTGGTAATCGCTGCTTGCCGCTTCGAAGAGTGAGGTTTGGGAGCGAGAATGGGAGGGCCTTGCGAGGTAGTAGGAGAGCGGTTGGAGGAGAAGGTTGAGCGAGGAGCGGCGGGAGGGGACCAGTCTTGCTGCTGAGGAGACGGCTGCTCGGCGACCGGCGCGAACTTGCGAATGGACGACAAGGCGGGGCCGAGATCGATCTCGCCTCCGCCCTCGGAAGAAGACATCGAGTCGAGTCGAGTTATGGGAGGAAGGGTAGACGCGTCGGAGGTGATAGGAGCGGCGGGTTGCAGCCCCGTCGAAGTCGATGAGGTTGGAGGCTGAGGAAGAGGCCTTCCATTGCCGTTGCCGACCTTCCGAGGAGCGAAATCCTCTGGCTCGTCGTCGCTCGATTCCTCCTCGGCACCCTCCTTCTCGACGATGGGCTGCCACGACTCGTCCTTGGATCCTCCCGTGCGCTGAGGCTCGGTCGCCACCTTCGGCGAGGGAGCGGGTGGGGTCGCATCCAGTAGATCGATGGAAGGGTAGCGCTTCTCGGCGTCCTCATCTGTCGTGCTTGCTGGTGCCGCCGACGAGGAGGCTTGGGGCGCCGAGATGGGAGCGGGCGACTTGGCGAGAGGAGGAGCTTCGGCGGTCGTCGGCTTGACGGGACGGAACTTCTCCCGCGTCGACGCCGACGAAGGTGAGTCGAAAGATTGACCACTCCCTCCGACGAAGGACATCCTCTTGCTCGCGACGTTGCCGGTGGAGGAGGTCGGGACGGTTTGAGTTTGAGTGAGAGGAGGGAGGGTCGAGGCGGTGGTGGGCTGGGTGAGAGGAGGAAGAGTTGAAGCGGGAAGAGTCGAGGGAGCCGAGGAAGGTGCGTTGATGGGCTTGGGAGCGAAAGCATCGTCATTGTCCGCATCGTCGCCGAGCAAGTCGAACGATTGCTGCTTCGCCTTGCTCGACGATCCTCCCGTCGCGAGACCTGGAAGAGCGACAGGCTCAGGAGAGCGCATGCTATCGTGCACCTCTGACTTGTTGAGCCTCGTACTCGTGCCGATTGGGGACCGCCAACCGGTGAGGAGGTGAGGCGAAGTCTGCGACGACCGACTGACGAGCTCGGGCTTGGAAGGCGCGCGAAGTGGGAGGGGTGAAGGGAGGGAAGGAAGGGAAGTCGTTTCTCCGACTGGCCGACGGGGGAGGGGCGGTCCAGCGTGGCCGGTGAGCTGTGTCGGTGCTGGCGAG
>MWVB01000079.1:40370-55464 GCA_003054985.1 Leucosporidium scottii
TGATAGTTCTAATATCGCTTTAGCGTCGCCGGTGAGCTGTGTCGGTGCTGGCGAGGCGGCGGGGACGAAGGCGGATCCGAAGGACGAGGAGGCGCCGGCGGGGGCGCTAGGGGCGGATTTGTCGGTAGGGACAGAGGAAGAAGTGAAGGATGAGCCAGGGAAGTCGTCCAAGCTGGGGTAGGTCGACTCGAACGCCGCCTTCTCATCGTCTTGAGCGAGAGCCTGTGAAGGTGGAGGCGCCGCCGAGATGGGCTTTGCAGCGGAAGACGATGGTCGGCTGCTCCATCCTTCAGCGCCGAGGCTCGTTAATCCACCGAGTTTTGACGAGGTGGGCTGCTGGGGCACCATCGGGCCAGGCTTAGGCGAGGAGGTGGCAGAGGGAGGGACGAGGTCGGCGAACATGGCGCCATTCGAGGAAGGCGAGCAGGAGGTAGTCGGTGGACTTGTCGCGGAAGGCGCAAACGAGTCACCGAAAGACGCTGCTGCCGGCGACGAAGCGGCTGCTGAGGACGAGGGACCGACTGAGAAGGCGTCGCCGAAACCGTTCGAGCCCGTCGAAGGCGCCGACTTGCCCGTTGGCCATGCTGATCCTGATCCACTGGTGTTTGATCCCATCGGCTCCCACTCTCGACCCGACATGGGCGCCTCTCCTCCCGTCTTGACCATTCTAGCGCTGTCGGCTTCGATGGCGGCGGCGGTGGGAGGTGCTAGACTGCCTTTGGTGGGACGGCCTCGACGCATAGGAGATATGGTCTCGGCTAAAGATGGTGCAGCTGGACCAGAGGGGACAGGGCCGGAGCTGAGAATGTTGGAATAGGCGGCCGACTTGGAAGGGAGCGAGGGAGCGGGCGAGGACGATGAGGCGTATTTCTGTGCGAGAGTAGAGGATTCAGACGAAGTTCGAAAAATCAAGACAAGCGCGACGGCTTACGTTCTCGAGGCGGACAGCGACGCCACGAAGCCGACAGACCTGCTCGTGCACCTGGTAGATGTTGGGGCGCTGAGTAGCGCTCTCCTGCAGCATGGCTCCAATGAGGCCCTTGATCGAGTTGGAGTAGGCGGGATAAGGCGGGATCTGTGGGCGAGGAGCGGTCAGCGAGATGTCCGAGTGAGAGAAGGTCTTGGGGTCGCGCTCACCTTGTACTGAGCGTTGAGAATGGCGAGGGGACCATGCTCCTCGAAGGGAGTGGTGTAGTAGCAGAGCTTGTACAGAAGTACTCCGAGGGCCCAGATATCTGTGCGAGAGACGCGTCAGCGCCTGGCTCAACCCAAGCGCCGAGCCCAACTCACCGATCTTCTCGTCGTAGCCCTTCCTACCCCACACATCAACCAGCTCAGGCGCACGATATTGCAGGGTAGTCGTCTTGTTGATCTCGAGCTCCATCTTCTGAATCGCCTCCACCGCTGTTGGCACCTTCTCCCTCGGCATGGGCGTTGTCGTGGAGCCAAAGTCGCAGAGCTTGTAGGTCTGAGGAGGGGTGAGGAGAATGTTCTCGACCTTGAGGTCTCGGTGGATGAGAGGAGGGTTCTGGTAGTGCATGTGGGCGACGGCCTGCAGTGAAGGGGCGGGTCAGCGTTGTTCGGCAAGTGCGAACTAGCTTCGGCGCACCTCGACGGTGTCGCTAAAGATCTTGAGAATCTCGGTCTCGGTCAGGCGGTTCTGTAGCCTCGTGTTCATCATGTCGATGATGCCTCCGCCTGGTATTGGGACGAGATCAGCTCACGCGCGCCTAATTGACTGCCCCGCCCTCGTCAAAACGCACCGGCACACCACTCCATCAGGATATAGATCTCGTAGCCCTTGCTGCCGTTGACACCTCCTGGAAGCTCGGATACCGAGGCCTCGAGCATATTGACGATGCGAGGATGATTGCGAACCAGTTTCTGGGGAGGCGGAGCGGGGTCAGTTTGGCAGGATTGAACTGCAGGGAGCAGAGAGAATGGAGGCTCACCATGACTTCTACCTCCTTGCCGACCTCCTCAACGCCCTTCTTGTCGGGAACGGCAATACGCTTCAGGACGTGTTTCGTGCTCGCTGACGGGGAACCGACGGGAATGGGAGTCGCCGAGTTGGCCAAGTAGACGTGCGCGAATCCACCTATCGATGCATCGAAGCATCCAAGGTCAGCGAACCCTCTCCAACGCGGTGCAGAGCTCTCCTCCGCCGAGCCAAGGCTGCGTCGTCACTGAACGAGCCCAGATGCAGCGTTCTGTAGGGACCTAAGGCGCTCGTAGCAGCGGGATCCAGATGATAGAGAGCTCACCTTCGGTCAAGTACCGCTCCACCCGTACTTCATACTCTCCTACCCTGACAATTGTGCCCGGCGGCAGCGTGCCCGCTGGAGCGTTGGCGACGGGCGGCGCTCCGCCAAACTGAGGCAGACCAGGCGCTGGCGAGTGCGATGGAGCTTGAGTGTGCCGAGCTGAAGGAGCGTAGGAGGTTGGGTAGCCTGCTTGGGCCATGCTGGAACGGGCTCGTGCTCTTGGCTGCTTCGGGCAGCGCGATGCGTCAGAGGGGAGTCGCTCTGTTGCTGATTAGACCGTGTAGATCTACGCTGCTAGTGTTGTAGTGCTTGAAAGCGATCCGTGTCGCTGTAGTCGAACTGGAGAGAAGACGAGGTGAGCGTAGGAGGGGAAGCAGCGCAGGTAGTGGGCGGCCGAGAGTCTCTCGACGTACATGCCATTCGATCGGCGTTGAAGCTGCGTGAGTAAACCCGAGACCGGTTTGTACCCCTCCAAAACTCTGAAAGGCCTTCGTTTGGTGGAGACTGCTCGGCGAACTCCTCTCGCCGAGGTCGTGCCCTCCGCTTGCATCGCTTTGCTCGCTATCTCTCAGCCAAACGCGATCGGTCAGTCGTAGAGTAGCTGTTATCGTATCGAGAGCGTTTTCATTCTCACGCCACTCCTCCAAGCAAGCTTTCGCCGACGCCTCGCCGCCGAGCTCTCGTCTCTCGGCCGAGCTCTCCTTCCTGCGACCTGCTGTGGTAGAAGCGAGTCAGCAAAGCGCTGAGAGGGAGTCTGAAAGCGGGCATAACGCACTTCAGATCCACTTGAGCTCGACTTGCATCTCCTCGGCAGCACGCTCGACCTCGGCGCTGTCCTCCTCGCTCCAAAGCTCGGCGAGGTGTCGTTCGAGGCGAAGGAGGTTGCAGGAGGACGGAAGCATGAGGACGACGTGTTTGACAACCTCCTTAGTCACTAAGGGCTCTGAATGCAAGGGGCGCAGGATGGTGACTTGTTGCAAGTTGGAGAGGCGGCGGAGATCGAGGCTGGTGCTGTGATTGCCGCGGAGGAGGATCTGGTCAAGAGCTCGTCGGGCGAAGCGCAAGGCTCGGCCACCATGAGGTGTACGATGCGGTCGGCGAGAGCGGTAAGGGCGGTGATGCTGCCGCGGGATACGCCGTCTTTGTGATGCCTCATGCGTCTCAAGGTGACTGACAAAAGAGTCTGGGAGCCTCGGAGATGTGACACAACAGCACGGATTAGGCCCTCCGAGATTTCGGAGAGCCTTTGCTTGTGTCGGCGGCGACTGTCGATGAGAAGTGGAGTTGAACGCAGTGTTGAGGCGCATCGTGTAGAGGCTAGGCCAAGCTTCGATCATGCTGCAGAGTTCTGGTCAGCCTGAGCGGAGGCAAATGGTTCGGAACGGCCGGAGAGACGTACTCGGCGATCTCGTCACTCGTGATCAGCGCTTCATTATACAGCTCCACCACCTTCAACCCTCGAAGCTGCTTCATTGCCTTGAGTAGATCTGCGCCGAACCCTTCGAAATGGTCCGACGAGAAGAAGATTGGAGTGACGAGAGCGGTTCCAAGGTCGACGACGAGGTGCTCGAGGTTGAGACAGGCGCCGAGGAGCATGGGTAGGCCGTCGGAGCGGTGTAGGTTGTGCACTCGAGCGACTTTGATCTCCAACAATCGCACTTTTTCACCCTCCCCCTGGCTTGACGACAGTGCGGCAGCCAGCTTCCTCGCTTGAGATGAGCTTGACACGGCGTACTCGATGGAAGGAGGGGCCATCGCTCTCCAGTGGTCGCATACGCTCCTGAGCAGCACGCGAGTGCTCTGCCGCTGCTGGATGTCGTCGTCTTCCATCGCGAGTTCGAGGATCTGTTGGAGCGTCTCTGTTGGGAGAGCAGCTGCGGGCGAGTCTGTAGGCTGTTGAGGGCGGGCGTAGGAGGTGCTGGTAGGTTGATGAACTAGCGGAGCTTCCATCGCGAGCGTTCGGAGGTGAGAGACGAAAAGCGAGTGAGCGTAGGAAGGAGAGGGCCAAGCGGCCGATTCGAGCTTCAGCGAATCGAACGAAGAGGGGGCGAGATTGGTGGGCTACAAAGTGGCTCGAGAACGTCGAACTTGGATTTCAAAACATTTCCAGCCCGCTGGACTACTAGCGAGTGCATCCAAGCGAGCCGAAACCCAACGCCGAGCTTGCTTTTCGACTCGCTCTGGCTTCTTGCCACTGCGCGCTCTCTCGGGCGGGCTGTTGACGAGACGAAGAGCACTGCCTTACTCGTCGCCTCGCTTTTATTATGAAGCGTCCGCCTTAAATCGCCCGAGCTGTCTTCGCGGCTCCCGCTCGCCGCTATCAACGACCGAGAGAAAACAGGGCGTGCTACAATACAGAGCTGAGTGAGTGAGAGCGAGAAGAAAGGGGTATCAAAGGCCCGTAATAATCGAGTCCATCTCCATCGAGAAGTGGGGTATTCTAAAGCAGCACGATTCATCCTTCTCCTCCTCGCTCAATCAATCCTCCCCCCCTCCCCCTCCGACCAGACTACTCGAGCTCCCTCCCGCCTCCTTCCTCCTCACCCCAAAATAATTTGCCGCCGCCAAATTCACCTGACTACTATTCTGACTCCTACTAGCCCTCAATTTGGCGCCCGACTCGCCGCCCATGATGCCCCCCGGACTGGTAGCGCCTCGACTCGATTCCATCATGGTCGTCCCTCCTCCTCCTCCGTCGATGATGGCGTCTCCTGGACCGAGGGAATCCCATACGCCGGTCGAGAGGGATGGTTCGGGGAAGAAGGAGCCTGCGCCGGACGAGTTGGAACGGCGAGGTTCGTCGATGGTGGTGGAGGGGGGCTCTCGACTGCGAGAGGTGAGTTTGCTGAGGCCGAGTGGTGTTCCCGCGCCGCGAGAGGAGGGACGAGAGAGTGGTGCGGAGGGGATGAAAGACATGGGAGGGGGAGAGGTTGTTCGAGGAGGAGGGGGAGGAAGAGGAGGGGCGGAGGAGGAGCTGAGAACGTTGTAAGAGGCGGATCGTGGGAGGAGGGAAACGCCCTTCTCCCGCTCCGAGAGATCGGGAATATCGTTCCAGTGTCCTGCTCCGCCGGTGGGGTTGCTGTGAGGTGCTGGTGGGCCGAGGTTGGCGCGGAGGAAGGGGGTGGATTTGGAAGGGCGAAGAGGGCGAGGTCGAATGAGGTCGGGTTCGTTTTGGTTGAGAGAGGCGATGGAGCGAGAGGTGGGGAGGAGCGAGTTGGAACGAGGTCGAGTCCAGGTGCGAACGGTGGAAGAGACGCGGAAGAGGCCGTAGCGAAGGGGAGAGAGGACTCGAGAGACGATGTTGGATGTCGAGCTCTTCCTCCTTCCTCCTCGTGGAGGCGTCCGTGTCCCATTCGACGACTCGCCACTGCTCGACGCCGCGTCGTCCTGCGAAAGCGGGAGAAAGTCGCCGCCTCTCCGCTTGTTGGCCGAGGAGGAGGAGAAGGTGAAGACGTTGCCAAAGCAAGCCTGCCGCCGTCTTGCCGAGTTGGAGGAGAGGAAGAAGAAGAAGAGGAAGGCGCCGATGACCGACAGGCCGACGAGGGGAAGAGGGTCCGTCTCCTTGAGCGCCGAGATGCTCGACCTGACATCGCCCGACCACGCTGGGATGTGGCCGGACCAGTCGAGGCGAGCCTTGGTGGAAGGTTTGACATCGTCTGGTGGGAGTCCTCCTGCCGCCATCGTGCCCTTGGAGACCTCGAGGACCATCTTGCCGAGGGTCCAACTGACCGCGACGTCGCCGACCTCGTTCAAGCTCTGAAAGCTCGGCTTCTTCTTAACCTCGATCAACCCCTTGTCGACTCCCTTCTTGAGCGCCTTGTCCGCGAGGTTCTTGCCATCGCCCTGTCCCTCATGATCGATGATGCGAGGGATGCCAATCCCCTCGTGAAGGATGTTGATGATCCACGCGGCCTTGAAGCACTGCGTCTCCAACCGCGAGAGCTCGACCGACGACTTCCACTTGCCCCCCTTCTTATGCTCGGCCATAATGTCGTCCCACTGCCTCCCACAGTACTCGATGGCGTTGCGCTCAAACTCGACGAAATCGTACACGCCGCCCATCGACCATACGTCCTGGGTCGAGTAGTAGTACTCGGAGATGCCGATGAAATGGTTGACCTCAAAGTCGATGGGAGGGACGTGGACGCCATTGAAAAGGCAGGGTTGATCGAGGCATTCGACCTCCTTGTTGAGAAGCGGTCCCGTCCTCCGTACGCAGGTGGCGAAGTCTCCCGTCCCTCGAAGGGTGTAGCCCGAATGCCTCGTCTCGGAGAGCATCAAACTCTTGGGCAGGCAGGGATCATCAACGAGCACGACGGGCCGTTCCGATCCCAAGCCCTCGGGGTCGCCCGGCCGATGCGCCTCGTCGCTCTGTCGTACATGCGCCTTGATCTGAGCGTCAATGTAGCGATTCCTCGCCTGATTGGTACCGAAGCCGAGCCACGTAGTGACAAAGACGGGATGGCGAACGTCCTTGCCGCTGAGGAGTCGGAGCTTGACTTCGAGGAGGTTGTCGGCGTGAGCGATTTGCTCTCGGTCCGAGGGTTCAAACGCGATCTGAGTGGACGCTCCTCCCATGTCGAGGAATCCGTAGGTCGAGCTGTGCTTCTTGGCCTCCCCGCCGACGGCGTGCTCGTGCTTGTCGAAGCCGTCCATGAGGTAGTTGACGGCGATCCAACCGTAGAGGCCTTCCTCCTCGCCGGTGATGATGCGGACGTTCTCGGCGCAGTCGGGAAGGGAGAAGGGGAAGGTGCGAAGGTAGTCGCAGGTGGCTTGGAGGACCTCGGATTGCTGAAGTTCGGGGAGGAGGCGCATGCCGGCGGTGGCGAGGAGGTAGATGGGCGTGTTGGGGAGCTCTTCGGCGGGGACGACCGAGGCGGCGAACTCGATGAGAGGGCGAAGGTATTCGGCTACTTCTTTAGGTCGACCGCCGAAGGTGGAGATTCCTGGTGAGAGGAGGATCAGCGAGCTCTCGGCCAAGCAGAATGAGCGAGCGACTACTCACCCGGCTCCACCTTCAAATGCCACCCATCCCCCTCTTGCACCCCCTTCTCCACCTTGCTCAACACATCCACACTCTCCCCATTGGCCTTGCGCGCCCGTTTGGCCTCCTCGGGATGGATCCACGAGTAGACTTGAACGCGTGAGCCACTCGAGCCGGCGTCTATGACGATGCCGTATTGACGGTTTTGGGCCCACGAAGCGGCTTTGGGGGCCATGTTGGGGTGGTAGGTGTGCGAAGCTGTGGAGCAAGCGGGAAACGAGGGATCAGCAAGCGATCCTCTCAGGACTGGATGAGATGATACACCGGCGACGAGTGAGCAGGGTACACAAGTACGCTACAGAATATTTCTGTACCCCTTTCTACGCCTCCCACTTCCCTTTCGGGCGAGCTTCCGTAGCCCTCCCGCTCAGCGAACACGCGGGTTACTCGAGCCTTTCTCTTTTGCACCTCAATTCAAGAAGCAGTCAGCTCACCTTGTCTAGACTACTACAACTCTTGCGTCTAGCGGTGCTCGATCGCCCAGCGAGTGCACGAGCGAGCAGCTGGATCCTCCGCGAGCGAGTGGGCTCAACTCTTTTGAGCTGTAGTCGATCGCAAAGAGGGGACGAGTGAGAAGAAGGAGGAGCTGCTAGAAAATGTAAGAGATTAGTTTTGTTCCCCTCCTTGCTCTTTCCGGCCCAGGACGAAGGCCAGCGCACCTCTCTCTCTCGCTGTCCCGCCTGCACGCCCTGAGCTCTTGCCTCGCTGCCCGAGCGCTGAGAGGGTTCGTAGCCGAGTCTTGAGGTACAGCGGTAAGGAAAGGTGCTGCACGTGTTGTAGAAGTACGGGGAGTCGAAGTTGAAAGAAACGAGGTGAGATGAGAGAGAGAGACAGCTGTTCACCGGCGCGAGCGACGACCTGGAGGTTGGGAACCCCTCCCTCGGCGAATGATCGTCACTCTGCAACCGTTACTATAGATTAGATTGAGCTTGAGCGCGAGTTGAATGGAAAGCTGACTGCCCTACTACTCAGCCAGTCAATTTTGAACGAGTCTCGGCGCTTCCACTGGCCAGCTCCGAGTCTCGTCGCCGAAGGAGCAGTCGACTCGAGGAGCGAGACGAGGTAAAGTGACGTTCGAGTGTACTAGTTGCGTCAAAGAATACCGAAAACGAATCACTTGAAGCCCAAGTAGCTCAGCCGTCGCCGTCAGGCTGCAATCCCTTCAGCCCTACTCGGCCAACTCACTCTTCCATCGCCGAGTTGGCACCTCTCTCGCCCGGTCCTGCGGACGTTCTTTCCGCCCCATGTACTGTGGAGGATCAGTAAGTCTTTGACAGTACTGTACGCTCTCTGTCTCGTCCCAAAGAGAGCCCAGGGCGAGAGCAGCCTCAAGCCAGAGGCTGCCAGTCCTTCAACGAGAACCGAGACTTGTCGTCAACGGGGAGCGGCTTGTAGCTTTCTCGCTGAGTGTTGTAGGCTAACCTGTTGCCACCTACGCCCTCCGAGCCTGCGTTGACCCCGATGAGATGGCATTGGACCCTCAGATGACTGCTCGGAGAAGGGTTTCGGAGGCCAGGATGAGCGGTAATGGGGAGTAGAAGTAGTATACGGTTGCGTTCTGCGTTTTTGAATTGAATTGACCTCGTCTTGCACCCTTTTATAAAGGCTCTTCAACCTTCACAAGTAGATGGGAGGGGGGCGAAGAGGGCTGCCAGTGCCAAGTCCGAAGGTGAGCTGCAGAGGTGCAGCAAATTCGGGCCGGGTGAGCGTCGGTTGTGCTACAGAATGGGCTACGGAACAGAATAGCCGATGAGCAGCAGCAAACAGCAAGTTGTAGTCGAAGCTCTCCTCCCTCCCCTCCCCTCTCGCCTCCCTTCCCCTCGGCCAACGGGGCGCGACGAAACCCAAGCTGAGGCCGCTCTCCCCTCTTGCGCTCACCCTCTTCAACCGGCTGTCCAAGAGTGAGTGTTCTGTAGCCTCTCAATCGCTCAGCTCGCGTACTGACCATTCTGTACCACAGTGATTCCCACCGCTCCCCGGTTCTCTGGCAGTGAGTTGGAGGCAGACAGAGAGCTAGCCAGAGCGGCTCGATTCGCTCTCAAGCTGGGAGAGCTGAGGCTGCAGACTGACGAGTTGAATGACCTACAGTGCCCACTTCTAACGCTGTCAAGCACCCCTGGGTGAGTCTCTCCCTCCCTCTATATCATCCTAAAGCTCTTGTTGAAGCTACAGCCCGCTGACCCTGTTGTTTCCCTTCTCTGGCGCCCGTGTGTAGATGGGATGGTGGGGAGCTGTACGTTGTTCCCCCAAGTCGAGACTCACAACAGTATCATGTTCTGTAGGGTACTGACCCCTGCTCTCTCTCTACACGCTTCACTACAGATGGGCGGCCCCAAGCAAAAGGGAATCACCACCTACAGTGTGTCCTCTCTCTCAGCGCCGAGCTCCAACGCCAAGCCGAACGCCGAACGCCGAGCTAACCTACTCTGCTACACAGTGGTCTCCCCTTTCCGCCAAGCCTCGATGCGCGGTGCATTCGCTCACTGGGCCATCAACGGTTACAAGCGCGTCGCTCAGCAGTCCATCTACTTTGCCGTGCCTTTGGGCGTTGGTGAGTTTCTTTTTCGATGATGATGTCTTGTAGAAGGCTACAGAGAGAGGGTTCTGAGCTGCTAGTCGAGGGTTGGTCGCTGTTGACGCCCGCCGAGAAGGAGAGCGGAGACGCCCGAGTAGCAAGGATCGCTGATCATCTTGTTCGCTTGCCTAACCCTCTGCACTATTCCTACGTCCCATCCCGCTGCACCTCGTCATCACCGTCCTCTTTTCCCCTCGCCACCTCTGCTACACCGTCCACCCTCACTCCCTCCATCCAACGAACCAGGCTACGCCATCCTCAACTGGGCCATCGCCGATAACCACCTTCGTAACTCCAAGGCCGGGCACATTCAGGGCAAGTTTGCTTGATCAATAATCTGGCTGTGCGCTGTTGGTCGGATAGAATTGCAGAGGTACGGGTCGGAGGAGGAGGAGCAAGACGGCGCAATGACAAGCGGGGGTTTCAGTGCTGAACTCTTTGGGGGGTGAGAGTGGAGAGTGCACCGAATGAGAGAGGGCTCTAAAGGGGCCGAATGGAGAAGAGCGAGTGGGAGAGAGAGAGAGGGCGAAAGAGCTTCGGCGATGGAAGTCGGTTCGGTCGGGAATGGTTTCGGCGCTTGTGTGGACAAAGAGAGAGACGGCGCTGTGAAGCGATGGTGTCTATCAGACGGGAGACTAGTGATTTGGCTGTACTCGACTACACCGCTCTTTTCTTCTTTTTTCTCTCGACCCTTCATTCCCCCTCGTGGACCTTCTCCCCCTTTCTCTCGGCTACTCTTGACTGCTCCTCTTTGCTCGTCCGCTTCTTCTATCTCTTGGTCTCTGCTTCTCGCTCTCTTCTCTCTTCCCTTCGTCAAACGTACCACCATGCATCCAACACCCCTCCGCCTACTCACTCGCTACAGAGCCACCTCCCCCTCACTCTTCACCGCCCTCCACTTCACCCCTCCTCCGACGAGGACGAGGTACTACTACTCCCCCTCTCCTCCCTCTGCTGCTGCTCCACCAGTACTAAATAAAGCATGGCAAGACGGTGCAGCTCTTTTTGGTCTCCTGGGGCTCTTCCTCGGTGTGAGCTTTGATTCCCTCCTCCGAGTCGGCGTCGACTCACGGATCGCTCCCTCCTTCTGACTACGATGTACATACCAGAGCGGGGTTGCTTGGAGGGAAGAGCTAGCTGCAGAGGAGCAGCTGCATCCATCGCAGACGAGGTTGAGGATCATCCCCTTGGACGAGCTGAGACGACACCGAGTGGGAGGCGAGAAGGAGGAGGGGGAGGGGGCGAAAGGGGAGGGAATGAGCGGGAGGAGATGAGTTGATGAAGATGAAAATTAGACAATGTGATGCAGTTCGAGTAGAGTGTAGATATAAGAAGGAGGAGAGCTGCAGAGACTTGCAACTTCTCTCGGCGAAAGACTTTCGGCTCAGCACCACGTCTCGCTCATGATGCTCACTGTGTCATCTCTCTCTCTCTCTCTCTCTCTCTCTTTCTCTCGCTGTGGACTCACTGTCGACACCGATACTATCAAGTCCCTCCTTCAATATGGGAAGCCTAATCTCACGCCCCTCCAGGGCGCTCTCGGCTCCGGCTCCGAGTCCGAGCGCGCGTCGAAAAGCAGTCCTGCAGTGCATGCAGCGTGCAGCGGAAGCGGTGTTTTATACTTCTCTCTGATAAGGCGCAAGATGACTGGGTGCAGCGAGCAAAGGCAGGAGCGAGCAGACGACTCTCGGCGCTCGCGATCGGATCGGCTCAGTAATTCTAAAGCATCTGCGGTGGGGTCGTGAGCAGGCGAAAGAAGCTCGTAACATGGCGAGTTTGCTTGCCCCCCATCCTAGCTCACATAGCAGCGTGTCTGCGAGGCGATGTTAGCCAGCAGGAGAAGCAGCGATTACTCCGACCTGTTTCGATTGCGCCCTCTCTCTCTTCTTCCTCCTCGCAAACCAGATGACCGTGCGAAGCCGAGAAGCACAAAAGATTGCAAGTGGGTTACTGCATCACCGTCCTCCCTCCCTACTCGCTCGCCTCCTTCTCCTTCTCCTTCTCCTTCTCCTCCCCCTCAATCCCCCTCCTCCTCCCCTCCCACAGCGGCACCAATTCCACCACCTTCACCCCCTTAGCCCTCTCCACCTCCTCCCTACTCAACCCAAACACTGCCCCCGCAGCCAGATACTCCTTAGCCCTATTCATTCCCGCCTTGATGCCATTCCTCTCCTCCTTGGTCCTCCCCCTCGCCTCGTTCTTCCCTTCCCCCGAAGGAGGAGGAGGAGGGGAAAGAGCAAGGTTCATGGAATTGATGATGTATTTGGTGTTACCGAAGGGGTTTCCTACGGCGAGGGAGAGACGGAGGAGGAGGGGGATGACTGAGGTGATGGGATCTGCTAGGTGAGGTTCCAATTCGAGGAGGAGGGGGGGTTCCTCGGCCTTGGGGGTCGAGGTGGAGGGCGCGGCGGGTGAGAGAAGTGTGGTTGGGAGGGAGGAGAGAGGAAGGGCGCGGAAACAGGAGGGGTTGGCTTCGGCTCCGCGGGCTATCATCATGGAGGTGACGCCTAGTGTTGAGCGAGATGGAGTGGTGGAGGATGAGATCCGAGGGGGAGGGGAGTAGCGGGTAGCGAGGAGCAGAGAAGAAAGAAGGAGAAAGCGAGAATCAGCGCTCCGAGCGAGGAGGGGGGGGGAGCAGTCTCCTATAAAACCCCACCAGTAATCTCCTCAATCTTTCTACGATCCTGCACGCCGAAACAATCCCCATTGGCAATGACGGGAACGTCCCTCCTCTTGCCCTTGTCGGGTCCTTCGGCCAAGACGATCCCACCTTGGAGTTTGACGAGGTTGACAATCTCGCGCAGGCGGTGCAGGAGGGCCGCTTCCGAGGAGCGCATGTCCTGTGTTGATGTGAAAGAAGAGAGGAGGAGGATAGGAAGGAAAGAGAAGAGGGGGAAAGAGTTCAGTCTCGGCGCTCGGATCCGTCTGTTTTCTCGCCTCCTGCCCTTCCGTCACGGCTCTCAACAAAGACAAGAAAGCTCACCCTTGTCCTACAATGCACCGTCAACGCCTGAATTCCCGTCCCCAAGATCTTCTTGACCAGCTCGAGCGTCGGAGGCTGCTCGGGTAAGAGGCGAATCTTGGCGTCGACAGGGACGGAAAGGGAGGTGGAGAGGGCGGTGAGGATCTAGAAGAGCGATGGTATGAGCGAGTGTTCGTAGGGTGTGTCCGAGAAGGGAGTAGAGCTGGCTAGAGCAGCCGACAAGGGGGGGGGGAAGGAGAAAAGACCCACCGAGCATAACCTCTCCGGTTCACTCAACAATGCCGCTCCCATCCCTCCCTGAATACTAAAACTCTTGGGACATCCACAGTTCAATCCCACGCCCGCTACATCCTGTTCGATGATTTTGGCCGCTTGGACTGCGAGCACGGGGTCGGCCGAGCCGAGTTGGAAGATGAGTCGGGATCGTTCGATCGGGTGGGTTTCCCAGATGGAGCGACCGTTCTTGATGTAGCGGATTACGCCGGAATGGGCTGCGTTCGTATAGAGTGAGGGAGAGGTTGAAGTCAGCAATGTCAGTAGATTTGAGAAAGCCGAGAAGAGCGGGGGGAGAGCAAGGCCATTTTCTCACTCACCGTCCACTTGTCGTACGGCGCCGATGATGGCCTTGTCGACGATTTCGGGACCCCAGACGATGGAAGCGCCGTACTCGAGGGCTGTTCAGCCGAGTTCGAGATTGAATCAGCCAGTGCGAAGGGTCATCAAGCTCTCGACGAAATGAGGCTGAAGTCGAGGAGCGAAAGACGTACAGAGCAGGCGCATGGGAAGAGTCCCGATGCGAACCATTGGGGCGAGGTGTAGGCCATGAGCGTAAGGTAGCGCGGGCTGTACGGCTCCCGACGAGACGGTTGAAGTTGGAGGTGAATCCAAGCGCTGTCGTTTGGCTGGAGGAGAGCCGGGCGTTGTAGTGAAAGGGGGAGAATGTACACGATTGGTACTGGTACTGGACATGGTTCTGCAGGGTATCAGACGAGTGAAGCAGCTCGAGCGCATTCAAACAGAAGGGAAACCCGCGTTTCTTGGGTTGGGCCCAGCTCCCAGCTTTTGACCTTTCGCCCCGTCTCCAGTCGTCTCGCTCAGAACTGAACAAGGCTACAGGCTACAGGCTACAGCTCTTTGATTGAACAGCTTCTACGCTCCTCATCCTCACCACCAACCAACCAACCAGGCAAGTCACCCGTCACTCGACTTGAGCGTGTAGCCAACCCACCTTTCTCTTGCATTCTTTTGAAGGCTGACTCCCTCTCTGACTTGTGCACCCTTACAGCTCTCTCTCTCTCCCTCC
Organism: Leucosporidium scottii; assembly: GCA_003054985.1. Lineage (NCBI taxonomy): Eukaryota > Fungi > Basidiomycota > Microbotryomycetes > Leucosporidiales > Leucosporidiaceae > Leucosporidium > Leucosporidium scottii. Next base: position 54,540 of record MWVB01000079.1, read on the forward strand.
CTCTCTCGTACAAGATGCCACCCAAGAAGGGCAACAAGGATCAAGGTCCAGCTAAAATCAAACCCGATCTGGTACGCTACATCTCAGCTTTCTAGCTCAGCTCTCCGCTTTGGCGCTCACTGACGTCTGCTCCTGTTCGCTGTTCGCTGCTCTCTCACTTGACTGTGCTGGGGGTGTAACATTCACTACAGACCTTTGGACTCAAGAACAAGAACAAATCTTCCAAAGTCCAACAGCACGTCAAGGAGCTTCAATCCCAAGCGGCCATGAGGGGCAAAGGTCAAGCGGAGAAGGACAAGCAAAAGGAGAAGGACGCTCTCGCTGCTCGCAAAGCCGCAGAGCAGAGGAAGAAGGATGAAGTCGCTTCCCTTTACACCCCTATCGATATCGTGCAGGCCAAGGTGCCCTTTGGAGTTGGTGAGGAGCTGTGGGATGGGATGGGATGGGAGGAGAGAGAGCGGTGGTGGCTGACCTACTTCACACTACACTACACCCTAGACCCCAAGACCGTCCTCTGCGCTTTCCACAAGGCTGGAAGGTGTCAAAAAGGTGAGCTTTGGGCGGTCTTGTCCGTTTCGGCTCCCGAGCTCGGCGCTGATCTTCGCCCTTGGCTCACTTGAAACCAGGATCCAAGTGCAAGTACTCGCACGACCTCGACCAGGACCGCAAGCAGACCAAGGCTTCCATCTACGCCGATCAGAGGGACGAGTCCAAGGATGCTGGTGAGGCGTTCGCCGCCGAACTCGGAAACGAGAGGAGCTGAGCTAACGATGCCGATTCCCCCTTCTTCTTCTCCCGTTCGCTGGCACCCTCGTCCAACTCTCCCTTGCGACCCTCCTCCCCACTCCTCGTTGCCCTCCTCACGCTCTGCCCCCCTCCCACTCCCCCTCGGATTTCCCTCCTCCCTCTCCTCCCTCCCTCCCTC
>MWVB01000079.1:63605-99291 GCA_003054985.1 Leucosporidium scottii
CGTCTGATACAGACCGCCCGCCGCCGCCCCTTCGCCGAACTCGACCCACGCCGCTCCTTCCTCCGCCACGACGATGCAGCGCGCCCAAACCCTTCAAGGCTACGGAGCAGCAGCTCGCCCTACTGCTACATCTCCTCACACCACCCTCCTCGCTACCCCTGGCGTCTCGCAACTCCCTCCGCCTTCATCCCAACCCTCTGCCCCTCCGCCTTCCGCTCCTGCCCCGCCACATGCTGTTTCTCAGACAACCTACTCGTGGGCCGAAAAGAGTACACCCCTACAGAGCATGAAGCTCGAGGATTTTATGCGCACGATGGTGCAAGTGGACGCGGAGCGAACCGAAGGGTACACGGCGGCCTATCCTTTGCTCAAGGAGGCGATGATTGGGGTGAGTCCTATCCCTTTTAGGCCGTCGAGATGTACGCTGATCTCACCTTTCTCGCAGCCCGATATCATGCTCGAACTTGGCACTCAAGGCTTGGTGAGTCGAGGTCCGAACGAGCGCCGAGCGCTCTTCGTTGCGCTGTGAGCTGACCGCGCTCCTTTTCCGTCTCCCCATCGAACAGGCTCAGTGTGGCGTCAAGATGGGATGCGCCGTCAAGATTATCATGGCGTTGCGAGGGGATCTTACCAGGGCCTGAGGGAGCCCTGCTCGGCGAAGGTACATTGGGCTTGGAGCGGGAGGCGAGGGGGAGGGGGAAGGGTCGGAGTGGCTCATCGCATGTATAACTATGTCTCTGCCAATTCGTTGATTATGCTCAGTATCCTCGTTGCGTTGAACCGAGCGAGACCGCCGAAGCTCATCTCCGAAAGGCGAAAGGAGCGGTCTAGGGAAGTCATGAGCTCGGGGAGCTGCTCCGAATTCGCTCGAAACTTGTTTCACTGAGTGCCCTCACGAGCCACTACGGCCCGACTCGACCTTGACCTTGGAGCTCGAGCCCCGCTCGTCCTTTGTGCTTCGACCTCATTTTGCTCGTTCTCGTTCTCCGCCGTCACCAAAGCACTACAGCTCCCGAGTAGCTCGCAACTCGTCTACAGGCCACAGCTAGCTGCCTGGACCTCCTCGACAAGCAGGATACAGCGCTGCGCCTTTGCGTGTGCTCAGTACGTGAGCTGCTTCGCTCTTCTCGTGGCCTACAGTTCGAGCTGACCTACCGAGCTACAGGTCCAGCTACCTCTACAATGGACCGGGAACGACATGGCCGCTCGTCGTCCAACTCGTTCCGCATCAGCATCAACCGCACCGGCTCCCCTTCTCGCGACTCGCTCACCGGCCGGAGATCGAAGCGGCGAGGACACGGCAGCAATCAAAGCGCTCTGAGCAACCTGGTCGAACTGCTGGAGGATGTACGAGAGTGGTTAGGCGGCAGAGTGTTTGGGCGGGGAGCGTCAGGTGTTCGACGGTGGACCGTCCTCGTCGGCTTTCTCGCCCTTTTTACGCTGTGGAGGACGTTCGTCAGTGAAGGAGAAGGGATTTTTGGAGGTGGCCAGGCGCTCGGCGACGACGTCGTGCCCGAGGTGGACCGGCTCGCGCTCGACAAGCTACGGCTTCTCGAGATCCATTTCGGCGCGGATGAGGATGGCCAGGACGAAGCAACGGTAGAGGGAGGAGACGATACAGCAGCACGAGTGGAGGAGCCCACCGTCAAGTACCAAAAAGCGCCCGAACACGATGCCGATGCGCCGCCCCTCGTCGCCGAGATTCCCAACGTCGTCAAGCCGGATCCTCTGGCTCCTCTACCACTCTCCAAGGTCCCCGCCGACATTCTCGACGCAGAGGTCTGCCCTGATCGAGAGGGAGAGCCCTGCTCATTCCTCATCCCCGCCTGGCTCGGTCAGTTCTTCGACGTCTACTCTCGGATCTTCGCTGACCTCTTGATTTCGCAGGCGAACAAGAGACCAAAGCTCAGCAGCACCTCTACCAGCTCGGACTTCTCGCAGTGTCTCTGAACCGCACCCTAGTTCTTCCCAACGTTCAAAAATCTCGCCTCGGCACCTGCTACGCCAACCCCTTCTCCTTCTACTACTCGCCCGACTCGCTCACCAATCTCGGCATCCCCACCATCTCGTACGCCGAATTTGCGCAATGGAGCGAACGGAGGGACCCGCCGGCCTCGGCGCAAGTCGTCAGCATGGTCTCGGCAAAGGCGCTCTACGCGCAGGGAGCCATCGAAATCGACAGCGCCTCGGATCCCAACCTCGTCCCCAACAAGCCGACTCGCAACCTCTGCCTTCGACCACCACGGACTCGTCTCGATTTCTCAGGCCACTCGCCGCTCGCCATCTACCCGCCCGAGGGCTACCACAAGAACGAGGCAGGTCGAGTCGGCTTCGGTGAGAGCGTTGTCAATACGCTCAAGAGCGAGGAGGTCGGCTCGAAATCGTCCCGCGCAAGCGCATTCATCAAGGCGGCCTACTCCCTCCCCAACGTCTACGCCTTCAACTACGAGCTCCGCTTCCCAATGATGTCGCCCGCCGTCGTAACCTCCTTCGCTCCCGACGCTGAGCCTCCACTCCCCTTCTCCCACTTCCCTTACTCCTCCACCTGGACCGACCTCGCCGACCTCGTCATCGAGAATCTCTCCCCCTTCATCGCCATCCACTGGCGCACCGAAACCCTCACGCCCGCCAATCTCGCTCCCTGCGCCTCTTCTCTCATTCGCAAACTCGTTCTCCTCAAGTCCAAGTACCCCGAGATTACCAATGTGTACCTTGCTACCGACTACCCTATCGAGGAACTCGAGTCGCAGGGAACTGGAGGTACGCCTCATAGTGGGACGTTCAGCAAGGTCGTCACCGAGCAGCATCACACGGCCTTCCGGGCTTTCCTTCGCGACTTCAAGAAGGTGAGTGACTATTCTCCACTCTTGCTTGCTCTCTTGCTAACTCCCCTCGATTCTACAGGTCAAGGGACTACGCCTCACCACCTTCTCTAAGGAGCAGCAGCGACTCGAGCTTCCCTCGGAGCTTCGAGAACGTCTCGCTCTCTCTTCCAGCGGAGGCGACGACGACGATCGCGGCCTCGAGTCCCTCGATCCGGGTCTTTATGGCATCCTCGACAAAGCCATCGCTGTCAAAGCCGAGATTTTCCTCACTGGAGTGCCCGGCGTCGGCTCCTCGACGGTTGGGGCTTGTTCGAAGCTGAGTAGCTTCACCAATCAGCTGATTGAGACACGGGAGGGAGTGAGGCTGGCGCAGAATGGTGGGGAGGAGGTGGTGGATGGTGAGGAGGAGGAGCGAGTGCCGGGCAGGCTGTGGAACTCGGTTAGTCATTGGGCTTTGAAGGGTGAGACGGATGATTGAGGAGTGTAGCTACATCCCTATTATACCTAGACTGCAGATTGATACCCCCAACGTTCGCCAGCAGCGCGTTTACGGAGCTTCCGAAGGCAGTTGGCCGTTGGATCCCAAATTCGGCGCAAGATCGACCGAGTTGCGCGCCCCAAATTGAGCTGTAGATTCTCAAACGGTTGGAAAAGACAGACCAACGACCTCGCTTGCACCTTGCCTCTCTTTCCCTCGCCTCTCTTCACCGTCTCTCGCCCTCAATTTTTAGCCCGAGACGAGAGGGACGGCCGTGACTTCTCCGGATTAGAGCGAACGTCGCTTGTTCTTCGACTTCATTCGCACTCAACGCCTCGCCAGGATGCTTCCCAATAGCAGACAAGACATCTTGGAGGGTGCTGTCAGCCTACACTACACCGCCCCTTCGCCCAGCACCTCGACTTTCTCGTCGCCTTCGCCGAACCGCTCTCGTCGTCGCGCTAGCTCAACGACTTTCCTGCTGGACAAGATGGCTAAAGGCGGGGTAGGATGGGATTCGAAGGGTAACCTGAGGAGTAAGGTGAGTCACTCCAGCTTGAGTACAGGCTACCAGATGAGCGAGCTGACACTCGTCTCGTCTCATCTCGTGCGACAGCTCGTGCAAGGTCGAGGACAACGAGTTGTAGCTCTTCTCCTCCTTCTCGGCGCGTGTCTCCTCCTAGTCCAGCAGTACTCCAACCTCTCCCTCTCCTCCCCCTCCGCCGCGTGGCTCTCCGACTTGGCCGCCTTCCCCTTCCCCGAATCTCTTTCTTCGCCGAGTGATTTCAAGACGCTAGCTCTGCCTGGAGAAGCCGGTGTTGAGCTTTCATCTTCTCGAGTCGTCAATTCGACGTTGGATGAGCTGTGTACGACTCGCTCGTGCTCTTTCCTCTTCCCCGTGCGCATCGGTGAGTCTTCGCCGAACCGCTCGGTGCTCCCTCCCGTACGCTCAGGCTGACCTCATCGCTGTCTACGCCCCCTGCTCTTCTTCTTCCTTCATCGATCAACAGGCGAACAGGAGACCAAAGCCCAACAGCACCTCTACCAACTCGGCCTCCTCGCCCGCTCCCTCGACCGAATCCTCGTTCTTCCTCAATCCCACAAGTCTCGCTTCGGCGCCTGCCTTCTTCATCCTTTCGACCACTACTACCAACAAGATGCCCTGGAGAGGCTCGGGATTTTGACTGTGCTGCAGTGGGAGTGGGGAGAGTGGATGGACCGAAGGAGGGACAAGGAGGTGCAGCTCGTTCGCTTCACGACAATCAAGGAAGGGTCGGAGGGCATGTCGGGGACAGTGATGGATGATGTGGAGCGGGAGGAAGCATGGGGAAGAGCTACGTGCATGAAGGAGCAGGGTGTCTCCCTCAGCGACCGCCGAGTCGACGTTCAAGTTTCGACAAAACCCTGGACTTGGCCCGAGCGCCAAGACGCCTTTGCCAGGCTCGTCATCGCAGGTCTCGCAGAGGAGAAGCACCGTTCCACCCTCATCGTTGACTACGACCTTCGCTATCCCTTCCTCCCCGCCTCCATCGTCACCTCGGCCCGGGCGCCCCTTCCCTTCTCATTCTTCCCACTCCAAGCCCACTACACCACCCTCGCGTCCAACCTCGTCACCCAGCTCGGCTCCTACCTCGCCATCCACTGGCGTATCGAAACCCTCCCTCTGGACCGCCTTCCCGCCTGCGCCTCCTCCCTCATCGACCAACTCGTTCAAGCCAAGCGAGCCAACCCCTCCCTCTCAAACGTCTACCTCGCTACCGACTATCCTATCGACTCGCTCATGGACGGTAGACTACATGCGGGACATGAAGCTCATTCGGGGACGTTCACCAAGAGCCTGTCGGCGGGGCATGAGAAGACAATGAGGCGCTTTCTGAAGGAGTTTGATTCGAGGGCAAGAGAGGTGGGATTGAGCCTTACTACCTTCGCCCAGGAGGCTGCGAGGCTCGGTCGAGGGTTCGAGTCCGAGTCGGAAGCTCAGGACCACCGCTCAACTCTCCCCCTCTCTCCTTCGACCTTCGATACTCTCCTCCGCGATTCGGCGACCTCGAGCATCGTCGACCTCCTCGTGGCTCAGCAAGCGGACATCTTCCTCGCCGGTCTACCTAAGAGAGCCAGAACATCCAATCGAGGATGTGGAAAGGCGTCGAGCTTCACGAGCAGGATCGTTGATGCTCGGCGCCAGAGGGAGAGGCAGAGCTCGGCGCTGGAGAAACCGATGGGGCGGGAGTTTGCTGTGAGGTACTTCGAGGTAGAGGTGGCGTCGGACACTGATTAGCCTAGAGATCTTTGTAGTCGTGCTTGCTTGTCGCCTGTAGCTTATGCACTTCATCATAAAATCGCCGAGATTTGACATCGCCGAGCCGACACTTGGCTCTTCTCGCTCTGCTGCGGTGTAGATTCCTGTAGTCGACGCCTTACGCTCTGCTTCCTACTGCCAGCTTACTGTATCCCATTATTTCGGGATGAGAGCTCGACCCTCTCCTCCCTCAACGACGCTCGGGCGCCGCTTTCTTCTCCCTTCGTCCTCTTCGTTTTCCATCCACCTTCTCGGCTTTAGCGATCCGTTGAAGGCTGCTGCTGCTGCTTGTTTAGACTACATGTCATCCTGTAAGTCGCTGCTGCTGATTAGCCCACTGTCCGTGCTCAAAACGCGTCTCTGCAACAGCTCCATCTAGTCCGCATCGCCGTACCGCTTCCACCAACCACTCAGCAGCAGTAGCAGCAGCAGCATCACCATCTTCATCTCCCCCCGCTGTACGAATCACGATCCGCTCCCCTTCGCCGATACCGCAACCATCCTCCTCATCCTTTTCGCCTTCGTACCGCATCACCATCCTACCAACTTCATCATCATCTTCGCACACCTCCGGAAAGGTCTGGAGCCGCTTCCTCAACGATCAGCCAGAACCACGGCATGGACTGCACGAGCTGTGGAAGGACCGATTTAGTGGACTCGGCGTTAGGAGTAGGAAAGGTGGGGCGCTGCTGCTTTTGTCTTTGGTGATGTGGGTCATGTTGATGTACTCTAAAGGCCAGGAGGAAGGGTACGAGGAGATGGGAGGGGGAGAAAGGTAGCTCGGCGGACATGGGGCAGGGCTCGGCGCCGAGTTGGGTAGCGGGAGATGTAAGTGCTCACCGGACACTGGCCAGAGAGACAAGCGCAGTTTTTTTGGATTCGTGCTACCAACGCGAAGAAGGGAGAGCCTCCTCGCGGCTGATCCCTCGTGAGGGGCTTCGCCGAACTGGAGAGTGCGAGAGTCTTCGCTTGCTCGCAGCTTCTTTCGCTCGGTGTAGGCAGTCCTTTTGAGCTTTCTCGGAGTACACGCGAAAAGGACTAGTGGACATCTTGAGTCTTCATAGACAGCCCGTCAAACCCTGCCGTCCTGGCAAGCCAGGTTCCGCCATCGTCTCGCCGCCGACCTCCCGAGAAGCTGAGAGAAGCTGAGAATCAGTAAGGAGAGAGAGTGTGGAAAAGAGAAAGCAAGGGACTCACCCTCACGTCCACGAGAGCTCGATCTGCATGTTCCTAGCAGCGCGCTCGACCTCGGCCACCATCTCCGAAGTCCAAAACTCGGCGAGGTGACGAGACACAACGAGAAGAGTGCACGTCGGCGGGAGAAGGCGAGTAAAGTGGGCAAGGGTGCCGCTAGCAATTGCCGGATAGTCCTCGCGACGGCAGAGGACCGAGACCTGACCAAGGGCAGCGTGGTTGTGCAGATCCAGGATGCCCTGCAGCCCCGACTCGAGGTAATTGTAGCGCAGCTCGAGCGTGCAAAGCTGACCCATCGACAGAATAAGTTGCTGAAGGTCGCCGAGGGCCCCGTCTTGATTCTCCTGCACGCTGAAGTGTTCGAGCTGATCGGCCACCGAGTTCAACGCACGGCGGAACAGGCCAACATCGCGATCCTTGCAGCTGAGCGAGCGTCGCAGGACGAGTGCGAGGGCGGATTTGGGATCGAGGAAAGGCTGTAGCGAGGCGAGCGAGTCGAGCGGAATGTCGAGATGACGGAGCGTCGACGGGCGCGTGACGGGGCCGGGCTGGCAGGGGATGGAAGGGAGGGGGTTGCTGATACTCAGGCGGAGTGAGTGAAGCATAGGCCAAGCTTCGACCATTCTGTGCATGCACGGCGGTCAGCAAAGTCATAGGTGAGGCTCGGCCGAGAGAAACTCACTGGTTGGTCTCTTGAGGAAAGGTCTTGACGTCGTTGTACAGCTCGAGCACGCGCAACTTCTTGAGCTTTTTCGTAGCCTGAAACAGGTCGTCGCCAAAGCCTTCAATCCGACTCGTGAAGAAGATGGGACTCGCCAGCGCCGTCGTGAGGTCGATGGAGAGGCGTTCGAGGTTGGGGAAGGCGGCGAGGAGCATGGGAACGTCGTCGGAGCGATTGGGATTGTTCACGGCTTGCAATCGCAGCACCAAGGATCGCGCCTTGTCGCCCTGCCAGGCCTTTGACTCCCTCAGCGTGCGTGCCAGCTGCCCCGCGCTCGAAGTGCTGGTCACCGCGAACTCGGTGGGCACTGGGACAGCGTAGAGCCAGTGTCGGGAGACCATGGTGAACGACCTGCGAATCTGCTGCTGCGAGAGCAGGTCCTCCCCTTGCAGCGCGAACTTCAAGATCTGCTGAAGCGTTTCGACTGGAAGAGCAGGCGCAGGCTGTCGAGGGCGGGTGAAAGGAAGTCTGATTGGTTGATGAGACAGTGCAGCTCCCATGGCGAGCTGCTGGAGCCGAAATACGAAAAGCGAGATGAGCGTAGGAGGGCAAGAGGCGAGGGAGCGAGTCGAGCTGAAGTGAGGGACCGTCGAGTGGAGAGGTGTCACTTTTTGAGGTACAAAATGGCATACAAGAGTCTTGCAGCGCGTTTGCATGACTTGGCATGACCACGAACGAAGCCCCTGCACTCACACTGGCTCTCACCCGTTCGGCGCTGGCAGGAGAGCTTAGAAGGTGCTTGCTGAAGAGCAGGGAGATCTCGAGCCGCTCTCGAAGTATCACGCTACGCTGCAGTGTACTGGCGGATGCCCCGAGCCTTCAGAATATCTCGCGGCTCGCTCAAGCTCCCGGATGTCCGGCGACCGAAACTCGGCTTCAGTCAAGCAGAGGTGTGAACCAGCGTTTCATGGCACGGGGATCGGCTACATACTACAAGAACTGTGAGAGAGAGTTGTAAGATCAGCTTCTGCTGACAAGATCAGCGCCGAGCTCTCGACGGCAGACTCACCTTGGAGCCACACTTGACGAGCACGCCACGCTTCTTCGCCGCCAGCGAAACGCTCCCTAGTTCATCCCAACTCCAAGCGAGTCCCATCCGTCCGGGGAGCGTCAGGTTCCTCAAAGCCGGCGCTTCCTCGATGAACGTAACCGCCGCTTGCGCCGAGAGAGGTCGGAAACGGTCAAGGTCGACCTGTGACTGTGCGCCGCGGTCGACGTTCACCGTGATGGAGAAGGTATGGAGGAAAGCGAGAGGCTGTAGGAGGGTAAAGATGGTGGAGAGGTCGTAGCCGCTGATGCCGAGGGAGAGGGTTCGGACATCGCGCAGCGCGTCGAGGGTGGCGGCGAGGAAGTGGCAGGTCGGAGGAATGCCGTCTTGCTCGATCCTGGTGATGTAAGTGAAGCTTTGAAGCTGGGGGGCGACGCTGGCGATGACGGAGAGGTCGGTAAGGGAGAAAGGGGGCGTGAAGCCGAAACTGCTCTCCACCCATGGACCGAGCTTGAGGTGGCGCAGTGTCGGGAATGATGACATGATGAGCTTGTTGATGGTGTCGAGGTTGGCGCCTGTCCCGTCGCCGAGACCGAGGTGGAGGTGGTGAAGAGGGATGGGGTTCGGCAAGATGATCAGGCTCTTTTCGGACTCGGCGAAGTGTGCCCAGGCGTTGCATTCAGGGATAACGAGCTCGGTAAGGCGGGGCCAACTGGAGACGAGTCTGTAATGGAGGACCGAGATTCAGTGGCTGGTAGCGGCGGGAGAGAGCAGGAAAAGACCTACGTGCCGAAATCCGCCAGCTTGGGAAGCGAGAAGACATTGCGACTTTCGAAACGGAAGCGCTCCAGTTTCGTGAGGCGCAGGAGGGCGGCGAAGAGGGGTTTGCCGACGCTCGTGTCTGCGCCGAGATACACGCCGTTGGCGGCGCTGAACGCGAGCTTCTCCAACGAGAGGCAGGCGACGACGAGCCCAGCGAGCCGGTTGCCTGCACCCGCTGGGGGTTCGCCTTCGATACTGAAATGCAGCGACCTAACGCGGTCCCTCCTTGGCTTGGCGCCCTTCGCTTTGAGCTGCTTGGCGACCCAATCCGCCATCGTCGAATCCTTGACCGCCAGCTCCCTGCCAAAGTCGGCCAATTTCCACCAGAGGCTACAGACGCGTCCAAACTTGAGCCTCGTGCTCTGCCGAGCCCAGGCCGTCTGTCCCTCGAGCGCGAGGTCCAGGATACGCTGGAGCATCTCGACAGGGAGAGCGGCCATGGGAGAGTCTGCAGGTTGTTGCAGGCGGCCGTAGGGCGTCCTACTAGGTTGATGAGCTGGCTGAACTTTCATTGTGAGGTGTTGGAGGTGAAGAGCGAGAAGCGAGATGGGCGTAGGAAGGAGAGAGGCGAGCGAGTGTTGGAGCTGAAGTCGCGCGCCAGTCGAATGAGAGGGTTTGGTTTGATGGAATACAAACCGACTGGAGAGCCTCAAACTCGAAGTAAAAGCATCTTCGGCCCACTGATCCGTCTGCAAAGCGTTTTAAGCGAGGTGAAAGCCAGCGCCGAGCTTCAAGCTCCCCGGCTTGTCCTTTTCCTGCTCTCGTTCTCAGCCCGTTCACAGCATGAAGACCTTGACGGCCTCTCGATCTGTGACACCCCTCCTCGCGCTTCGTCAAGCACTACAGCAGTGCCCCTCGGCCCTCCCAGGACCGTTCCGAGTCGTTGAGAGAACTGTCTTCTCCTTCTGACGTCTCGTCTTCCTACAGACATTCACTCTTGCCGGCCAAGGGCGTAAAACCTCTCTGCTACGAGAACTGCAGCCGGTCCGTCCCATTTCCCAGCGCCCAGGCAGATTTGCTGCCTGCTTGACAGTGCTTCCGCCGTGCCGAGCAACTTCCCTGTCTTTTCTCTTTGATGACGAGGCTGACTTACTCGCTGATCGCAAGACGATATTCTTCTGAGCTCGAACTCCTATGGCCTTGCCCATCATCACCTTCCGTCTCTCACCAACAGGCAAGCTCGGCGCTCGGCGCTCGGCGCTCGGCGGGTTCGGAGGGCGAGTTGCGGGGGCCACGGGCTTCTTGATGGAGGGGCGTGGCAAAGAGACGAGAAGAATCAGACCACCCGGATTGGATGCAAATTCGGATGCCGTTGAGGCTAGCCCCTCGAGCTCTCGTTGCCTAGCAGCGCGCATCGCAAAGCGCGCGAGCAGCCGAATGTGGCCAGCTTCATCACACATGACAGCACAACATACACGCAAGTCAGCCCTCTACCCACAACTCATCAACTCTCAACCCCTCAACCCGCCCAGCACTTCTCCCCCATTGCCCTCCGCTTCCTCCGGCCCACCCCTCGAGAACCACCTCCCAAAATCCAACCTCAACAGCAGCTGCGGCAGGAATTCTCGGCTCATCATCTCTGCTTCTGTACGAGCGACAGCGAGGAGGGGATGTTGCTGGTTTGCGCGGGACGATGAGCGGGCGGAGGTGGAAGTGTAGGAGGAGCGGGGGAGAGCGAAGGAGGTGGCGGTCGTGGAGAAAGAGGTGGAAGAGGTGGTGGTGCGTCGAGGGTTGGTGGAGGCACTGTGGAGGAAAGGGCAGGAAGTCAGCGGTTCAGGTCGCAAGTTCTCGGCGAAGGGGGGGACGGCGAGCGGCGGAGATGAAGGGAGAGTGGTAGAGGGCGCGAAAAAAATCGAGATGCTCACCTTGAGAGCGCTTCGAAGAACTCGGCGAGTTGGGCGTGGAAGGTCTGGCGAGCGAGCCGAGCGAACCGTGAGGGAAAGGAGAGGAGAGGGAGAGAAGTCAGCTCTCGTTTCAAGTGTCTGCATCTGGGCGAGAGGCTGAAAAAGCTTACCTGACTCATCTCCTGCACCAGCGCCTGCCTCTCTCCAAGTACTGTCCTCGATTCAAACTCGGTCAGCTGCTGCTCGGCGCTCCCGCTTCTTTAAGACTCACCTTCTTCCTGCTGCCTTTCCATCCGACCTCCGATCAGATCCTCTCCACTCCACCCTCCGACAATCCTACAAACCTCCTCGCACGTCTCCAACAACCCCACCAGTGACACCTGCAGCTCGTCGTTCGTGAGCAGCAGCCCGATTTGAAGAAGCGAGAGGTAGAGAGTATGCAGGGATTGGAGCGTCGTGAAGTCGAGCGGAGGTGTCGTGGATGGTGGGGCAGAGGTAGCTGGCGATGCTGGGTCCTCCTCGGCGCTCCTCCTCCGCGTTCGACTAGCTTCCTCCAACCGACCCCTCAGTCCACTCCAAGCTCCCTCGACTACGGCACCCATGAAATGACCAACGAGGGAGTCGAGTAGCCAGAGAGCTTGGCGGACGAGAGCCCAGGTCGAGCGTTGAAGAGATTGGAGGGCTTCTCGGGCTTGGGCGTCGGCGGGGGAGGTGCGAGAGGAGGGAAGGGACGAGGAGGAGGAGAGACGTGTAGAGTGGGAAAGGCTGGCCCAGCTATTGTTTGAGGAGCGGTCGGTTCAGTGAGTAGGCGGAACGAAGAGCGGTGAAAGGTGGTCGGTCAGCTTCGCTCTGGTTCGGCGAGTCCTTTCCTCGCCTTCAAGAACGAAAGGAAAAGGCTCACCAACCCCCTACTCTCCTCTGAGCACCCTTGACAGCTATCAAAATTCCCCAACACCCTCGATAAGCCGCCAAAGCTTGCTCATCGACGAGCAATCCGAGCGCTGGCGTCGGCGGGGTGTAATCGAGGGCAAGAGGAATGCCAAGAAGTCGAGTAGCGAAAGGTGCCTGCTCATCGGTCGAAGAGGAGGAAGGGAGCGAAAGCGAGACAAAGTCCAACGGATCCACCACATCGGCTCCCAAGTCCTCGAGCTCGGTCCCCGCTCTCGCCCTCCTCATCGCCTCATCCAACCCCTTCTCGTCCACCGCTCCAAGTCTCCTCCCGCCTTCACGACCTGCTCCTCGACCGCCTCGAGTTCGGAGTATGTCGAGTTCGCCGAGCAGGTTGGAGGCGAAGGAGCCGAGACGGAGGAGGTAAAAGGAGGAGAGGTCGGTTAGGGAGTGAAGGAGAAGGGAGGGAGGCAGATGTGTAGTGAGAAGGTGGGTGGAGAGTAAGGCTGTTGTAAGCGAGTTGCGAGCGATTGAGAGCGTTAGCGGTTGGGAGCGGAAGAGCTGCGCCAAGGAATCACTCACAGGAGATAGCAGCGACTCTTGTGCCAAAAGTCTCCTCTCCTGGTCCGTTACATCCTTCTAACCTTCCCTTCAATTCCTCCCTCAGAGCCCTCGGCAGTTGAGCGCCGTCTTTCCTTCCTCGAGCGCCGAGAGCGCGCTTGCCCGCCGAGGCCGAGGTGGAGGAAGAGGGAAGGGTATGCAGCACTTCCAGGGCTTGGCAGACGGCTCGGAGGGAGACGAGGAGGGCGGCGCGGGTTTGAGGGGTGGAGAGGGTAGGAAGGAAAGGCAGCTGCTCGGCGGGGAAGGTGTACTTGGCCCCCTGTCCATCTTCCTCGGCTCGGACGGTGACGAGCGCTTCGACTCCCTCACTCCGACCCCAGATGACGAACTCGCGGATGGAGGTTAACCATACCTTTTCGAGCGCCGAGATGGTGAAGAGAAGGAGGGAGCGGAGGGAAGGGTCGCCAGTGGAAGCGTGTCGATGTAGGAGGGTGAGAAGTGGGGAAGACGTCCATCCCTTTGCTTCCGAGGGAGCTGATGGCGCGTCGAAGGTGGAAGATGAAGGCTCGGCGAACCCGACTCGGCGACCTTTCCCGGCTCGTTTGGGCGCTGCTCCTTCCTCCAGTGCCTCGACTCCTCGCTCCAGATCATCCAGCACCCTCCCAACGCCTCTAAGCCTACCCTCCCAAGGGCTCATCTCGCCGAGCATAAAGCTGAGCGGGAGTCCTCCTCCACCGGCGCCGATTTCACCAGCGAGGATCTCCCGTTCGAGCTTGAGGACCGAAGAGGTGTAGGGCTGTAGAAGATGGGTATGAAGAAGCGAACGTAGGGTGGAGAGTGAGGTGGTGGGCTGTAGGTCGTTGGTCGCTGCAGCTGAACCGTCGACGCGTCCGGCTCTTGCGCGAAAGGGCGGTGTTGGAGTACAGAATGATTTGATCCTCGTGTGTAGGTGAGCAAGTTGAGAAAGGCGGAGGATCGACTCCTGCTCGCCTGGATGAAGGTGTAGCTGAGCAGCGCTGCTAGACGCGCCGTTGGATTGAGAGAGGAGGGGCGAGGGATGGCCCGAGAGGAGGAGTAGCAGCTCGTGCTGTAGTGGATCAGTAGTGTTGAGCTACATACTTGGCACAGCAGCAGAGCCAAGACTCACCTGCATCTCGTTAGCCGCTGAGAGCCAAACGCCGTCCGAGAGAGAGCGAGCGGTCGGAGCGCGTGCAGAGCTGTAGTAGAGTGGATGTGTAGGGCGGTAGCGGATCACGCGCTGAGTCGGAAGTGAATTATCTAGAACCGAACTGAATTGTAAGAGAGCAAGCCTTCAAATTCTCGGCCTGCGCTGCCTTCCCCCAGCTCTGCGAAATTCCTAAGTCCTCAGCTTCTCGCGCTTCGCTTCTCTCCCTTTTCGCCCACCTCTTCGTCTCTCGTTTCTCGGCGCTTTAGCGGGCAGCTACAAGGGTACAGAGTAGTCAGGCAACACTCTCGCCTACGCTACCGTCCTACAGCTCTCGCCTACCCTCTCCTCCCACCTTCGAACCGCCGTCAAAAAGAGCGTCCAGCTCTCGCTCGGCTCGTCTCGAGTTCTGTAGCACAAGATGAACGTCTCTACGCCCATTTCGTCGCAAATCTCGTCGATTAGCTTTAGTTACCTACACTCCCAGGATATTCGTCGCATCTCGGTCAAGCAAGTCGTCAACCCCTTGCTCTTTGACAACTTGAACAATCCCAATGCTGGAGGCATGTACGATCAAGCCTTCGGGCCTAGGGGCTCAGGAGATGTGTATGTATATCACTGTTCATTCTGCAGCCTTGCAGCTGACCAGCTCGCTCTTCTACAGCTGCGTTACCTGCCGGCTCTCTTCCTACGACTGCCCCGGCCATTTCGGCCACATTGAGCTGCCTTCGCCCGTCTTCCACCCGCTGTACATGACCCAGGCGTTCCAACTCTTACGCGGCACCTGCACCTACTGCCACCACTTCCTCACCAACCAAGTCTCGGTGCGTTTCCAATTCCGACTTCGCGGCTTTTTGCTCGAGCTTGAACGGGGTCTGTAGCGGATGTGCAGCTCGCTAACCTCGCCTCGCGCTTCTATATAGATCCTCAAGTACATCGCCAAGCTTACCCTGCTCGAACACGGTCTCGTCACCGAAGCCGACCGCATCGACCAACTGCACCTCCGCGCTGCAGTCGTAGCGGGTCCTTCCAAGGGAGCCGCCGCCAAAGCCGTCGACGCCACGCTTTCGGACCAGGAGGAAGGCGAGTCGACCGAGGAGCCCGGAGAGACGATCGAGGAGTTCAAGGAGCGGATCGGCGAGGTCGTCAGGAAGACGTTGGCGAGGTTTGGGCAGCAGGGGAGGGACGAGTACAAGAGGAGCGGCAACGTCTATGATCGGAGGAAGAAGGTCATCTCCGAGTTCCTCAAGAGCTTGACCAAGAAGAAGTGCGAGCACTGTGGAGCGTGAGTCCCTTTCGCTGTCCCGATTCGGTCGAGGCTGAGGTAGGGAGCCGAGTCCCAGAAGTTAGTGTGCTGATGTTCCTTTCTTCGTCACTTCTCTCACTTCTTCACTTCTGCACCTCCTGCCACTCCACCCGCCTTCGCTCATTCATCTCGGCTCGGCGCTCTTTCCTCCTCACCCCTCCCTTCCCTCCGCTTTTCCCACTCGCCTCCAATCACTCTCCCACCCTCTCCCTGCGACACCACAGCTACGCCCACCGCCTGCGCAAGGAAGGCCACACCAAGTTCGTCGAGTACTCGCTCGTCGCCAAGCAGAAGGCCATGCACAAGGCCTCCGGCATTCGCAAGCACAACGTTCGCACGTTGCACGCTATGGCCTCGCGCCTGGGCGAGGAAGGCCTTTCGACCGTCGCCAAGTCGAATGGCGAGAAGATGGACGTCGAGGAGGAGAGCAGCGATGAGGAGGAAGCCGAGGAGGAGGATGCCATGGACGTCGACCCTTCCGCCTCGGCATCAGAAGACGACGCTGATGGCGCTTCTTCGGACGAGGAGGTCGCCGCCCGCATCGCCAACGACATCGGCTCGGCTCGTCAACGCCAAACCGAGCGCATCATCCCCGCCGACGAGGTTCGCGCGCACCTTCGCCTCCTCTTCCACAAGGAGAAGGACATCGTCACCCTCCTCTACGCCCCTCACGGTCCTCTCGCCCACGCCGCCACCTCGAACGGAGAAGGCCCTCAGGCCAGCGCCGACATCTTCTTCATGGACGTCGTTTCGGTCCCTCCCTCTCGCTTCCGCCCCGCCTCCACCATGGGCGACCAAGTCTTCGAGAACCCACAAAACTCCCTCCTCAACGCCATTCTCCGCCAAACCTTCGTCGTCCGCGATCTCAACAATGCCCTCGCCCTCGCCAACACCAAGCCCGCCGACCCTTCCGCCGACGCGCCCATCGTCGACGCGGCAGAGCTGTACAAGCGCTTGCTGCAGAGCATCATCGATCTCCAGATTAGCGTCAACAGTATGATGGATAGCACCAAGAACCCCATGGTCGTCAAGCAGGGCAAGCTTCCTCCCGCGGGAGTCAAGCAGGTGCTCGAGAAGAAGGACGGACTGTTCAGGAAAAACATGATGGTGCGTTCCTGGCTTCTCGTTGCTCTCCCTTTCGTCTCGGTGGACCTCGACGGGAGCTCGAGAGCTTCAGGAGCGCTCGCTGACCCCTTCACTCCCCTTGCTCCTCCCTCCCTCTCCCCTCTCTCACACACGAACAGGGCAAGCGAGTCAACTACGCTGCCCGTTCCGTCATCTCCCCCGACGTCAACATCGAGACCAACGAGATTGGAGTGCCCCCCATCTTCGCTCGCAAGCTCACCTTCCCCGAA
The DNA here is from genome assembly GCA_003054985.1 of Leucosporidium scottii. NCBI lineage: Eukaryota > Fungi > Basidiomycota > Microbotryomycetes > Leucosporidiales > Leucosporidiaceae > Leucosporidium > Leucosporidium scottii. The sequence goes on from MWVB01000079.1 coordinate 80,052, forward strand.
CCCGTCACCGCTCACAACGTCAACCTCATGCGCCAACTCGTCATCAATGGACCCAACAAGTACCCTGGAGCGAGTTTCATCCAGATGGAGGATGGTCATTTGCTCAGTCTGGTGAGTTTCGAGGCGAAGGGAGGCAGGAGTTCGGCGAGAGAGGCGGAGAAGAGCGAGGTAGATTCCACCGAACAGTGCGCTGACCATCCTCCATCTTCGTAGGACCGCCTCTCCGAGGAAGAGCGCACCGCCCACGCCAACAAGCTCCTCGCGCCCGAGTCGTCTCGCATCTCCTCCTCGCTCGACCGCCCCGACGTTGGTATCCCCGCGACCAAGACCCCTCAGATCAACCGCAAGGTCTACCGTCATCTCTCCGACGGCGACATTGTCATTCTCAACCGACAGCCGACGCTGCATAAGCCGAGTATGATGTGCCATCGCGTGCGGGTGCTCAGGGGCGAGAAGACGATCAGGATGCACTACGCCAACTGGTGAGCTCTCTCTCTCTCAGCTTCGAAGGAGAGAAGGGCCCGATGACTAACCCTCGATTCGCCTACAGTAACTCGTACAACGCCGACTTCGATGGAGACGGTTCGCTCGCTCTCTTCTCTTTCCCTCGCTCCGCCCGCTGATCTCTTCTTCTCACTCCCAAACAGAGATGAACATGCATTTCCCGCAATCGCTCATCGCTCAAGCCGAAGCTCGCCTCATCGCCAACACCGACAACCAGTACCTCGTCCCCACCTCGGGAAATCCACTTCGCGGTCTCATCCAGGATCACGTCGTCTCGGGCGTGTGGTTGACCAACAAGGACACCTTCTTCACTCGCGAGGAGTACCAGCAACTCATCTACGGAGCGCTCAGGACCGAGGACAACTACTCGGGAGAGGGCATGATCAAGACTCTACCGCCAGCGATCATCAAGCCTGTACCGCGGTGGACCGGCAAGCAGGTCGTGAGTAGCGCATCTGCGATCTCAAGAGAGGCCGAGCTAACGCTTCTCCTCTCGACCAGATCTCGACGCTCATGAAGAACATCACCCCTCCCAACGCCGGCGGCATCTACTTCGAGTGCAAGGCCAAGGTCCCCGGTTCGGCATGGGGCGTCCACCAAGAGGAGGAGAAGGTTCGCTTCTTTGACGGCGAGCTCGTGCACGGCGTTCTCGACAAGGCGCAGATCGGAGCCTCACCGTACGGTCTCGTCCACTCGGTCTACGAGCTCTACGGCGCCACCATCGCCGGCAAGCTCCTCTCCATCCTCTCGAGGATCCTCACCAAGTACCTCCAGAGCCGTGCGTTCACGTGTAGGATGGACGACTTGCTCCTCACCGAGCAGGGCAACGCCGACAGGAGGAAGATGCTCGAGGGCGTCAACGAGAAGGGACTCGGCGCGGCGATGGAGTACGTCGGACTCGGCAACGCCGACAAGGAGGATCCAGCAACCGCCGACGACCTGCGGAATCGACTCGAGGAGATCCTCCGCGACGACTACAAGCTCGCCGGACTCGATGCCACCGTCGAAGGCGAGACGAACGGCGTGACGACCAAGCTCATCAAGACCTGCCTTCCCGGAGGACTCGTCAAGCCCTTCCCGCATAACAACATGCAAACGATGACCGTCTCGGGAGCCAAGGGATCCAACGTCAACGCTTCGCAAATCTCGTGTCTCCTCGGTCAGCAGTCGCTCGAAGGACGACGAGTACCGACCATGGTTTCGGGAAAGACGCTCCCTTCGTTCAAGCCCTTCGAGACGGCGCCTCGCGCAGGAGGATTCGTCGCCGGTCGTTTCCTTACCGGTATCCGGCCGCAGGAGTACTACTTCCATTGCATGGCCGGTAGGGAAGGACTCATCGACACGGCCGTCAAGACGTCTCGCTCGGGATACCTCCAGCGCTGCCTCATCAAGCATCTCGAGGGTCTTCGCGTCCACTACGACCACACCGTTCGCAACTCGGACTCCTCCATCCTCCAATTCCACTACGGCGAGGACTCGCTCGACGTCACCAAGCAGAAGCATCTCACTCAATTCGAGTTCGCCGTCCGCAACACCGCCTCCCTCGTCTCCCGCTTCCAACCCGCCACCCTTCTCGGCCGCGTCGACGACATGGGTGAGGGCTATTGGAAGAAGGCGCTCAAGCACGCCGACACCCGCGTTCCCGTCCTCTCCCAACACTCGCCTTCCACCACCCTCGGCGCCGTCTCGGACAAGTACGCCGCTGAGGTCGAGAAGTACATCGACACCAACCCTCATCGCCTGCTTCGCACCAAGAAGAAGCACCGCGTCGGGTGGCCCGAGTTCGCCCAGAAGACGGACAACCTCATGACTGTCGAGCACTTCCGCTCGCTGATGTACATGCGGTACATGAGGTCGCTCGTCGATCCAGGAGAGGCCGTTGGACTGATGGCATCGCAAGGGTGAGTTTCGGCTTTTGTTCGTCTGGAAGAGCTCGAAGAGCGAGAGCTGACCTTTTTCTCTTCCTCGCTCGCGTACAGAGTCGGAGAGCCGTCTACTCAGATGACGCTCAACACCTTCCATTTCGCCGGTGAGCCGTCGTCTTCTCGCTCTCCCTTTCTTCCCTCCTCTTCGCCTCTTCTCTCTCGCTCCCCTCCTCCCTCGCTGCTTTCCGTCTCGTGTCGCTCTTCTTCACACTCGTTCGACTTGCTCACCATCTCTATATCGTGTACAACAGGCCACGGAGCCGCCAACGTCACCCTCGGAATCCCTCGTCTTCGTGAGATCGTCATGACCGCCTCCCAGCACATCAAGACGCCCACCATGGCCCTCCCCATCCTCTCCACCGTCACTCCCACCGACCTCACCAGGTTCTGTCAAGAGAACACTCGCCTCACCCTCTCCGAGATCGTCGACGAGGTTACCGTCCAGGAGCGCCTGACCCCCAAGACCGCCGAAAACAACTACTCGCGTCAGAAGCTCTACACCGTTCGCCTGCAGCTCTACCCTCGCAAGGACTACACCTCGGAGCACTCGATCACCCCGGAGCAGATCCTCGACGGCGTTCGCAGGACGTTCGTGCCCCTCCTCGACAAGGCCATCGTCAAGGAGATCAAGCAGAACGACAAGGAGGCCAAGAGCCAGGCGGGCGATATGGGCAAGGCGAGGAAGGTGTCTGCGCGGGATGTGATGGACGCGGCGGAGGATGCGGAAGATGGGGCAGACGCGGACGAGCGGCCAGTCGGTCGCGACGCTGGCGAGGAGGAGGATGGCGATGCCGACGATGCGAGGAGGCAGAGGCAAGGCAAGGATGAGAACGAGTACGAGAGCGAGGATGATGATGAGGAGGAGGAGGATGAGGAGGCGGCGTTGGAGCGGAAGGCCAGGAAGAACGGCGCTGCCGCCGCTGCCGCCCCCGATTCGGACTCGGATTCGGACGAGGAGCAGCTCGATGGCGAGGAGCTCAGGAAGAGGAGTGCCAAGGAGTTGATGGCGAGGATGAAGCGGGTCGAGGCCAAGCTGGCTCTCAGCTCGCGCTACGTCGAGAAGGTCAACTTCGACAAGGAGGAGGGCGAGTTCTGCGAGTTTGAGCTGAAGGTGAGCTCTCTGTACCCTTGTCTTTCCGCCTTTGATTGACGCTGACTTGCTCTTCTCGACTACAGTTCCCCTCTCGCGCTCACAAGCTGCTGCTCGTCGGTATCGTCGAGGGCGTCTGCAGGCAGGCCGTCATCCAGGAGGTTCCCGGCATTGCTCGCTGCTTCGTTGCCAAGGCTGCCAACGAGAACGACGCTGCCAACGTGCGTTTACTCATTCCACTCTCCTTCACCCTGCCTCTCACTGACCCCTCTTTCCGACAGCGCACCGCCGTGACCGAGGGAGTCAACCTTAAGGAGTGCTGGAAGTTTGGCTACAACAAGGTCGACCTCAACAAGATCACCACCAACGATATTGGGGCCATCCTTCGCACCTACGGAGTTGAGGCGGCGCGTACCTCCATCATCAAGGAGATGTCGGGCGTCTTCTCGGTCTACGGAATCGGAGTCGATTTCCGCCATTTGACCATCATCGCCGATTACATGGTGCGTTCTGACTCTTTTCGACTGGCTGAAGAGCTCTCGCTGATCCCCTTTACTTGATCACAGACCTGCGAAGGAGCGTACAAGCCCTTCAACCGTACGGGATTGTCCAACAACTCGTCGCCCTTCCTCAAAGCTTCCTTCGAGACGACGGCCAACTTTGTCGCCGAGGCTGCCCTCTTCGGAGATTTCGACGATCTTGGAACGGTACCTCTCCTCGTCTCTCCTTCTCCACGAGCGACAGAGCTGACCCTCCCCCTCCTTTCGCTTCTCGCAGCCTTCGGCCAACATTGTGCTTGGAAAGACGCCAGTGAGCGGTACGGGAGTGTTTGGTGTGATGGCTATTGCCGAGGCATAAGGATGCGATGTAATCTTAGCCCCGCTGGAGGGGCGCTTTCTATAGATCTCTCGGGCGAGAGCTGTGAGCGAACGCCGAGCAGCGAGACGGGCTTGAGAAGAGGCTGCAGGTCTTTGGAGACTGTTACTGTCAGCTCAATGTAGTGCCACGAGCGCGTTACTAAGGGCCAGCTTCAACTAGTTTCGACTGCTGTCGGAGAGATGACTTGGCGCGCCGCGAGACGGTTCGCTCTTGCCCTCTGCCGTATCGCTCGTCTCTCTCTCGACTCGTCTAGCTTTTACGCGGAAAGAGCTACAGACTCTCTCGACTCTGCACGTCCTCATTCCCCCAGCTCCGCCCTACTCGACAGCAGAGCGCTTCTCGTTCTCGTCCAACAAGCCCGCTTCCAGCTCGTTCTGTCGCTCTCTCGATCGAGGGCCGAGCTCGTCTAGCAGTACACGATGGCCAAGAATGCGGTGGATGCACATCGCAAGTTGCTGAGGAAGAAGGAAGTGGCCAAGAACAAGCAGGATCGCAAGAAGGCGCGCGAGATCTCTGTCGTCAAGAAGGATACGAGGTGTGAGTCGGGTGCAGTACCGTAGCCTCGAGAAGATGTACGGTTGAACTCTGCACCCCTACAGCCCTCGAGGCCAATATTAGAAAGCTCTCGGGACAGGCGCAACAAGGCCCTCTCTCTGCGGCCGACAAGGAGGAACTCGCTTCACTACGAGCAGAGCTCGCACGGATTACCAAGGCCAAGACCGAGTGTGAGCTGTGCTGCAGCTTCCTCTGCTGTAGCTTAAGTTGATCCTCTCCTCGAAACAGACGTCGAGGCGCATCCTGAGCATCGCAAGTTCGTCTTTCCCGAGCGCCCTGGCGAGAAGGAGGTCAGTGTGGGACCGCAGGGAGATCCTCCTGGTCTTTATGGCCGCGATGGCAAGCTCAAGCGCCCCGAGCGGAGCATCTACTACGACCCCGTCTTCAATCCGTTTGGAGCGCCGCCGCCGGGCATGCCCTACAGGGAAAGGCGTGAGTTGTATAGCGTTGCAACCTGAAGAGCTGTACTGACGGCCTGTACATCACAGCACCGACGATGGAGGAGATGGCTGCCTTCCAGCCCGTAGGAACGCCGATGGACGAGGATGATGGTGAGTCGGCTTTCGCTGTAGCCTTCCGAGCTCTCGCTGATCTTGCGCCAATCTTGACAGACTCGGACGATGATGACGAGGACGACGACATCGTCATGCCTGCTGGCCCTCCTCCCGGCTCGGACGACTCTTCGGACGATTCGGATGACTCGGACGGGATTCAGATGCCCGAGGGACCACCACCACCTCGGCCGCAGGAGCAGACTGGTAGTGAGTATATGTACTTTGATTCGGCAGGGCCCTGCTGACCACTCTCGTTCCCTCAGACCAAGCCTACGCCAACCGAGTCGCCATTTCTCGACCGCAACGAGGTCCTCGACCTCCACAAGCTCTCCCTCCCCGCCCCCAGTTCGCTCAACCCTTCCACCCCGACCCTCACATGCGCCACGGCGGTGCACCCCCTCCTCCCTTCCGCCCTCCCCCTCCCTTCGGCGCTCCTTCCGGCCCTCGCAATCCCAACCTTCCCGCTCGTCCTGCTCCAGGACAAATCCAAGACCCTCTCTCCGATGCTCCTCATCAGACCTTCCAAGCTTTCCAACAAGCTCGACACCAACCCGCTCCTCCAACAACAACGACAGCAGAGGGCTCGAGCGGTCCTCAACTCCCCGCCGGCGCTCCTCCTCCACCGCCGCCACCAGGCCTTCCCGCTCATTTCGCCGGTACCGCCGCAGGAGCAGGAGCTACCATCTCTGCCGCGCCCGTCCTGCGCGACCTCAAGAAGGAAGCGACGGCGTTCCTTCCCTCGCACATGCGCAAGAAGAAGGCCGCTCCTGCTCCCGGCGCTTCGGCGGGCTTGAGTACTATTGATGCGACGAAGGGCGCGGGGGAAGATACGGGGAGGGAAAGGGCGAGCTTGATGGGTGCGTTGAAGGATGTCGGGATCGGAGCGGCCAAGCCTGGGGCAGCGACGAAGGCGCCGGCGCCCAAGATGGACAAGGGCAAGGAGGATTACGAGCGCTTCCAGAAAGAGATGGAGGGGTTCTTGTAGTGTGCTAGCAATGCCGTGCTTTTCGGTCGCGTTTGGACGGCTCGTCGTCGCTCATTCGGCAAAGGGTCCAATCGCCGCGACGAGCCAATTGGACGGGAAAAGCGAAGGAATGGGCGCACGGCCCAATTCTAATTCCGCTTACACAATATCGGCTCAACTAGGCGTGATACTCTTCTCCTCCTTCTGCTCCTTCTACTCCCAGCGCTCTCTCAGCTCGCCCTGCGAAACCGCCGAGCGCCGAGCTTGCCTCGTGGTGAGAAAAGGGACGTGACGGTGCGCGAGACTCTGCGAGGTGATGGTCTGTAAAGAATCATCGGAGGTGCATGAGTCAGCCAGCCTCATTATCGCAGGAGTCGGAGAAAAGCGAGCCGAGCTGACCTGCCCCGAACCGAGAGTCAACTGCTGGTAGACCATGCGCACGTTCTGTGGATGAGATAGGTCAGCGCTTCGAATTGTGACCTTGAAGAGGAAGCTGCTCTGCTTGGCAGTACGCAACAATTCAGCTCGGAGTCGGACTCACCTCGGCGTAAGCTTTCGCTGCGAGGACGACTCGAGCTTTCGTGTACGGATCCTACACATTTGAGGTGGAGTGAGCACTCGAGCATCCAGTGAGACCATCTGTCTTCACACGACTCTGGAATGAGAAAGTGGAGCGTCTCATGCCCACGAAAGCTCGACCGAGGTTCGAAGCGGAAAGGAAAGCCCGCCGAGCTGCACTCACCAGCGTTCTCCAGTGCTCGTATCCAAGCCAGACCGTCTCGGAAGCGTTTGCAGGGTTCCTTATACAGGCGACCGCCATCTTGCGAGCAACGAACTTCACAAGGCCGTACATGACGGCCTCTAAGAGTTGGCCGAAGGCGCGGCGAAGGTCAACGAAAAGCAGGCGCTGGGCTAGATTGGGCTCCCTCTCACCAGCATCATCCCGTGAAAACAGCTGCGGGCGGATAAGTCAGAGGAGAGCACGTGTATCAAGCTACGAGGACCCACTCGAGCCCAGGGACGGTTCCGGTGAGGCGCCGCCGATTCGATAGTGCTTTTCATCGACTCGGTCGTCACCTGGCCTCCATTTTGCTTCGGCCTATGAACGATTTCTCTTTGCTGTACACCTTGATCAAGCACGGCTCTGCTCCCACGGCAAAGGGGATCAACAAAGCGACCTTTGGGGGACCAACGACCAACGCCGAGCTTACTGACAGATCCGTTCCACGTCTTGTCGATCCTCGAGGAGGATCCGTAGGCCGTCGAAAGAAAGGTTTTTCATCCAAAAACAAATCGACGAGGTGATCCCGAACCGTGAAGGCCGCCCTGTAGTCGTCTCTCTCGGGGCGCTCGGGGAGGGGTGGGAGCAGGAGCGAGAGATTCTTGTGAACAAAGTGTCGACGAAGAAGGGCCTCAGCGATCTCGGAGCTCATGACTGGTGACAGAGAAGAAGGAAAGCGACAAGAATTGCGTGCGCCCTTCCTCGAAGTGTTCGCACCGAGGCAAACGCCGAGGAGGCCCCGTCGTTCGCTGATGAGGGCCAATACAGGCCCTGCAGGAGCCTCAACGAGCGAAGACAACTGGTGCACTGGCTCATTCCCTTGCAGCAGCACTGCTCAAAGCGGACGCCCAGCGACGCTCCTCCTCCGAATCCTCGCTACTTGCGCCGAGACCTCCCCCTCCTTCGCTCGCTCGATGAGCCCTACGCTCGCCCTCCATATCCTCGGTGACGACAGCCGGAGTTCTCACACTCCCTTTCGAGCCTCTGAGCGAGAGCACTCGACGAGGCTCCCTCGCCGGAGATGCCACGCCTTGAGCCAGCGGAGCGAGTGCCGTTCGGGGAGGGGGTTGGGAGGCCGGGCGAGCTGGTTCGGGCGAAGGGAGGGCTGTGAAGGCAGTGGAAGTCGGGGAAGGTAAAGGGGCGGCAGAAGTGAGAGAGCGGCGAAGGCGGAGCTTGCGGCGAGGGGAAGGAGGATCAAGTTGGCCATGGCGAGAAGCGTGGGCGAGGTTTATGGCTGTATGAAAGAGAAGGAGGGAAGTCAGTCGAACTGATTGCAGCAGGAAGAACGTAACGGGAAAACACTCGCCATTGATACGCCATTCGGCCTCATCCGTCTCATTTCGGAAGCTTTGTCCCTCCTCAAACTCGGCGCCGAGCACCCTCATCATGTCCGAAAAGTCCCTCGCATTCCTCGCACGAATGATGCACATCTTGCGGTCGCCAAGTCCAAGGATGATGATTGACTGGGAAGGATCAAAGCTCGTCTCGTTGGGCGCCGCGAGGTTTTGAAGCTGAGCAGCTGTTGCCGAGAAGAGGTCGGTGGGAGGGAGATGGTACGAGATGGAGTAGGAGGCGGAAGAAGGAGGTCCAATGTCCTGTAATGCGAAGTATTGAGGTCAGCAGTAGCTTTTAGAACGAGCGGAACGCGCCAAGATCTGCCAGCGCCGAACTCGCCTTGAAGATGCTGAGCTGACGATCATCGGCTTCGATGATACGTGAAGTCCATCGACTGGGAGAGGAGAGCCATTAATCAAGACTCGTTCAGCGTCGAGCAGAGAGTGACCTCTTACCCCGAAATTTTGGCAGTCATCGCGGAACGAGCATCGTGAGGCCCACTTGACGACGGCTTGAAGACGAAACATCGTTTGCGAAGGAAGGGTCGGTGGTAGTCGGAGAGGGGTGGGTCGAAGTAAACGTTCTTGCGAGCGAGCTGAGGTAGAGGGCGTCAGTGAGAAGACCGAGGAGCCAACTGATGAAAGAGAGAAAGAGAGTAGGCCGCACCGTGAGAAGATCGTACTGGACTAGCACCTTTCCGACGATCGAGCTCTCTTCGAAGCGGCAGCCCTGCCGGTGGGTGGAAAAGAGTCAGCGCCGAGCCTCACAGCCACGAGCATACACCAGAGTCACCATGATCGCATTTGTAAGGCTGTAATCCGATTCCCTCGCGCTTCTCGCCGAGCGCGCATCGTCGATCCTCTTGTAGTCGGGGTAGAGCTCGCTCGTCGTTCCGGCCCTCCCTCGTTTCGGCTGGCTGGTCGAAGACGAAGAGGTTCCGCCCCCGCCCGAGAAGCGCTTCGAGGACGGATCGTCGCGGATTTTGATGACGGAAGCTGACGTTCCACCAGAAGGATGAAGCGAGAAGGGCGTGATGTCGACGCTTTGGACGCTCGAACGCCGAGAATGTCGACCGCCGAGGGAAGGGGATGGGGAGACGCCGCTGGGGCCGGAGAAGGTTCGTGTGAGCTCCAGGTCATCGAGTGAGTGTTGAGGACGCGAAAAAGTGGGAGCGGAGGGTGAGGTAGAGGGGTGAAGAGCCGAGGTGGAGCTCGAAAGCGCCGAGATAGGCGAGATGTCGGCTAGGGCGGGGAACGAGCTCGAATGCGGGAGCTGTACGAGGGCGAGCCAGGGGTCAGTCTTGCTTCAGTGTCTCTGCGAGGTAATGCAGCTCGATCAACTCCCTTGGTGCCCATCCGCTGGGCAGTCCACTGAGAGCTCAACGCCGAGCAGCACCTTGCCGCGACCAGTCGAGCCTCAAAGCCAGGGGAGTCACTCACAGAGATGTTCAACACCTCCTCCTCCTCTACAGCTACCCTTGTCTTCCCCTTCGCCTCCTCAGCGCCAGCGGACGCACGAACGCCGCTCTTCGACTCCCCCAGCAGCAGCCCAAAGCGCTCCATAGCCTGCCTCTTGACGCTGCTTAAACGAGCTTCCTTCGGTACCTCCAGCTCGATGAACCGGTCAGCGTCGAGGTGTCGGACTCGAAGGCGGAGGTGAGTCGGCGAGGGGGGAGAGGAGGGGAGAGTGAGCGGGACGGTAAAGCTTGATGTCGGTTGTTGGGAGGGCAGCGGAGGCGGTTGAGCCACAGCCGAAGCTGTAGTAGGTGCTCTCGGCGTGTGGATGACCTCGGCTGAAGTTGTGACTGCCACTGTAACCCCCAGCGCTGGCCTCTCCGGCTTCTTTTTCAAGCTCTTGAAGGGCATGCTGAGGTGCAGAACGGAGGTCGTAGCCTGAGCAAGCTCCTGCTGTAATCCTACACGAGATGCGACGAGTCGAGAGATGTGACGAGGAAGCGGTAGGAAGTCAACAGAGAGGCCCGAGCGGGAGATTCGAGAGGGCAAGGCGTGCACGGACGAAGGTGGCGTTTCATGTGCAGCTCAGTTTCTGCAATACATCAGGTTCAGCCTCATAAGACTGACTTTCTTCAACACTCTCAGTGTTTACCATCCGATCCCTGTCAGTTCCGCCCGACAGCAAAGCTCAACGCTCGGCAAGGGGTCAACTCGGCGAAGGTTCTGCTGCCCATACTCGCGGTTGCAAGCAAGTCCCAATCATCTACACACTAAAATGCACTGCTCTATATACTACTCTATGCAACTCTAGTAACGACATGCCTGCTGCTCCTCCCCAAAAGGCTACCTCGGCGCACGAGTCAAGTCCAGTCCTTGCGTAGCAGCGGTCGCCCAGATCCGAATGGCACGCCAGTAGAGCCACAGTCCAGCAACGATGGCGACTGTAGAGATGAAAGGAAAGTCAGCTCAAGGCTCAAAAGCTCTCCTCCAAAATCTCAGCTCAGCGAAGGCTCGACTCACCATGCCAGAGCTGATGCGAGTGGCCAATCATGTCGCAGCGGCCCGGACAGGCTCGCTCGGGAAACTGCTTGGCGTAAAAAACGAGTCCGGCCGTGAAGGCGAGGAGAGCGGGGCCGGTAGGGACTGAGAGCGAGAAGAAGGAAGTCAGCTTAGCGCCAAGAGAGAAGGAGACAAGGCAACTCACTGAAAAACCATGCGAGTGTGCGGAGGAGGCCATGCAAGAATGAGAGATGCAGGATGGGCATGAAGGAGGTGAAGATGGTGGCGAGGAAGAAGTTGATCCTCCAAACTCGCTTCTCGGGCTTGGCGAACCAGGGTTGCTGTGAGAGGCAGAAGGGATCAGCAAAAGGCGGAAAGGGAGGACAGGGAGAGCACACTCACCCAAGGGATCACCAAGCCGATGAGACCCATAATGGCAGTGAAGGACATGTAGAAAATGCGAAGACGAGGATGGCCGACCATGCCGTAGAACTGCGAAGGGACGGGTCAGCTCTCGGTCTACAGCAAGTGAAAGGCATCACCACACACCTCAGCGCTCAGCACACTGGCAGCGATGAGCCCACTGATCCCACAAAAGTCGGCGCAGGTGGCGGATAAGCGAACTGCTCGGGTCGAGCAGCCGTTGAGGAGGTGGTAGATGGCGCTGGCGATCATGCACTGAGCCGAAAAGAAGAGGAAGAGCCCTGCAATGGCTTGGTCCGGGCGAGTTGGGAAGGTGGACGAGGTGGAGGAAGGGAGATGGTAGATGGCGACGTAGAGAACAGAGAGGAAACCGAGGAAGTGGGACCAGATGTTGATGGTCTGTAGACTGGTCAGCGCTGAAGACGTAGAGCGCAGCACGGAGAGAACTCACCTCATTATGCCACTGCAGCGCCGAGAGGAGGAGCCGAGGGTCCCGATGTCCGAAGAATCGGTAGCCTCGAAGGATGTAGGCGTTTCCGCGCCATTCGTGTGGTAGCTCGTCGTAACACAGCAGCACACCCTTCCTCCCACGCTCGACCGCTAGCGCCCAAAGCCTCTCGCCTTCGTCCACCACTTCCTCCAATCGCTCTTCCACCCAATCCAACGCCGAGTCCATCATTCCTTCCTCCGTATCGTCTTCTGTAGCCTCATAGCTTGAATCGCGAGATGCTCTGGTCTTACTCCCTACAGATCCGTCCCTCCGCTCCCTCCCATGATCATTCGGCACGCGCCGGGGAACGGGCCCTCCTCCTTCGTCACTCGAGCTGCTGTCGTCGCAGGTCGACTCGGAGGGAGAAGCGGGGCTAGCGAGGTGTCGACGACGACGGAATGATTGATTGGTGAGGATGCGGAAGGGGATGAGCGAGGAAAACGACTGCATGACGCTGCGCCCAACGCGTTTTGTCGAGATAAGCTTGTGTAGGCTGATGGAAGGTGGAGAAGGAAGGGGGCGTTGGCCTGCGGGGTAGATCGTACTACAGCTTTGGAGCTGCTGCTGTAGCGTATCGGAGGCGAAGCGGCGAGCTGAACGAGTGGTCGAAGGGGGAGAAAGAGAGAGCGAGACCAAGCGTCGATCGACCTTCCCTAATGAGCTGCAGATCGCTGCAAGGCGTTTGAATGGATAGCATTCACTCCTCCTCTTCCTCGTCACTAGCTACAGCAATCCTCCGCTTCTTGTACGAAGCGCTCGGTACAAACTTGGCCTCCTCTTCGCTCTCCACCTCCTCCTCCTCCTCAATGACGACCACATCATCATCCTCACTATCTTCCGTCTCGTAACCATCCTTCGTCTTCCTCGTCTTGCCCTTGGCCGTCGTCTTAGCCTCCTTCGGCGTCGATCCCTTGCTCGGCGACTCCTTCTTCTTGGGCGCCGAAACCTTGGCGAAGGAAAGCGTCGTCTGCCCAGCGCTGAGCACTCCCTTCTTCTCCCCCCCTCCTCCCGCCTTCCCACCCGCCTTCTTGCCCTTCGAAGCAGACGCAGAAGGAGGCAGGCCCCTCCTTTGCCGCTCCCTCTCCTCCCAAATCTTGCCCACTGCGCCTCCGGTGTTGGCCCCTTCCACCTCGCTCTCCTTGACCCACTTGCCTCTACCAGCGAGGGATTGGACGGGTCCGTCCTTGGCGTCCTTCATGTCCGACGACGAGGAGGATTTGAGCCGGGGGAGGGAGGAAGAACGAAGAACGATGCGAAGAGGGTGGTAGGTCGCGTGAATGTGAGAGTAGATGTGAGTGACGGAAGGGAGGGAGTTTTCCGAGATGATATGAAGGGAGGCGGTAGGGGTCCAGTCGGAGGAGGAGAAGGCGATCGAGTCGTGGAGGAGGTCGCCGAGGAGGGATTTGACGAGCTTGCGGCGAGAGGACGAGGTGGAGAGGGAGTCGGAGGGGGGAATGTCGACAGCAGGGAACTCGTACAGACCGGCGAGAAGGCCTGTTGCGAGTCATCGAGATCAACTGGCATTCTTGAGCAGAGATAAAGAGCTAAACTCACCCTTCTCCGGTCGCTTGACCAGCAAGACTTGCTTCTCGCCGCCTTCACTCGACTCCCACTCGAGGACACAAACTGCCACCTCTTCTTCCCTAGCCTTCTTGCGCTCTTTTGCCATCGGATAGGTCATCACCGAGTGGCTCGAACGCTCGAGATCGTCGATGGTGGAGCAGAGGGCGCAGAGGTCTTCGATGTCGGGTGTCGAAGACGCAATGGGAAGACGAGAAGCGGCGTAGCGGACCTTTAATGGCGAGAAACAAGTCAGTCTCGAGAGGTTCCAGCGGAAGGAGAGCACAACTCACCTCGGCAAAGGCCAAACACTCGTCGCTGAGAGGGCACTCGCCGCACTCAGGTGCCTTGGGAGTGCAAACGGTAGCTCCCAGCTCCATCAACGCCTGATTCCACGCCCCCGGCTTGTTCGGTCCTCCGACCTCGAGCTTTCCCTTCTTGCTCGAGTTGGAAGGGACGAGCACGTCGGCCAATGCCCAGATGAAGTTGGTGGTCAACTTGGCGGTGGCATTGGCGTGAAGGGTGGTGAGACGGGAGAGGACTCGTTGGACATTGCCGTCTACCATGGCCGAGCGTGCACCGAAGGCGATGGAGGAGATGGCGCCGGCTGAGTAGGGTCCGCTGAGGTTGCAGAAGCGAGGCAAGGTCAGCAGGGCAAGGTTGACGACTTGAGACGAGGTATAAGGAAATGAACGAGCCCGACTCACATGCCATCGACCTCGAGAAGACCCTCGGCGGTGTCTGGGATCTCTCCGTCAAACTCTTTGACGATCTTCTTGGCGCCCGAAAGAAGCCTTGAAGCCCTCGAGTAGTATCCTAGTCCCTTCCAGACCTCGTTGACCTCCTCCTGATCCGCTGCAGCGAGATCGGCGACCGTAGGAAACTTCTCCATCCATCGAGTCCAGTAGGCGATGACGGTGGAGACTTGAGTTTGCTGCAACATAATCTCAGAGACCCAAACCTGTGGTGCGAGAGGTGAGCGACTTTCAAGAGACCACAGACGAGGCTACAAACTCACCTCGTACGCTCGCTGCGTGAGCTCGGCCTTGGTCATCTTGTCGACCTCCTTCTCTTTCCTCCAAGGCATCGAACGCGAGTCTTTCACCCCATCATACCACTCCAAGAGCTTTTCATGCAGCACACGCGCTTCCAACGGCGATTCGACGAGCTCTGGAAGCGAAGGCGCGACGCGTGCTCGCTTCTTGCTTGAGCTTGACGAAGAGGTGGAAGGCGTAGGGAAGTAGCGAGAGGTGATGAATGAATGGTAGCTGCTGCTGTGCGGGTGCCCTTGCGTGAGAGCCGCCGGGATCTGAGAGCGCGACGGGTGGGATTCGTTTGGCGGGGGAAGGGGAGCACTCTTGTTTGGCGCTGTAGCTTTGCGAGGAGCCATATGGATCGATCAGGACGTTACTGTAGGCCTATAGCTTTCACACGGGCGGCGGAGGCGAAATGTCGAGACCTTTGCAAGAGGGAGACAAGCGACGCGTCGGATCCAGTTCAAAATCGCTCGTACAAAGGTGTCTGATAGACTAAAGCAAGACAGAGCAGCAGCCAGGCTTCAAATTGTATCTAGTGGTCCCCTATTGTAGTGCAAAGCAGACTGCAGACCGACTTCGCAAGTTTCCCCTTCGGCCGAGAGCACCGAGCAACGAAATTACGCGACAGAGACTATCTACAGCAACAGATTCACGAAAATATACACGCCAAACCGAGGTCAATTCCTTACGACACCACACACTTGTCCTTGCCCTCCTTCTTCTCCCTCTCCGACTTCCTCTGCTTCATCGCCATCTTCTCCCTCTCGGCGCCCGTCACGCGCCTCTCCTCCCTCCCCGCCACCGCCTCGGGCCCGACGCTCAAGGCGCCAGGGAAAAGGACGGCGGGAGCCCCCTCGGCGGCGTGCAGTCGACGGAGGCGCGAGTCCTCTCGGCGCGCGGCGCGAGACTCTTCTTGAGCGAGAGCGTGCTCCTCGTTTTGGAGCTGTTGGGCGAGGGCGTAGCTGTTGGGGGGGGCGAAGGTCAGCGGCAGTCTGGAAGGTAGTGAGTCGAAGTGAAGGCTCACTCGTTGTCCGCTCGGTCGCTTGATTGCTCATACCTCGTGACCTCCTCGACCGCCGAGAGCGAGGGGCGGCGCTCCCCCTCGAGAGCCGCCGCCGTCCTCTCGCAATCCTGATCCCTCCTCTCCTGACTGATCGGCTCCTCTTCCTGCCCTCGACGCCTGACCCAGTCTCCACCCCTCACCATTGATCTCCTGAGCGCGCCATCATAGAACTCGCTCGCCCCTCCTTCCACGTCCTCCAAACTCTCCCATACGACATCCGGCTCGTTGGCGAACGATTCATCCGTGACGAGAGTGAAGAGTGTGGGTCCTTCGTTGCCGAGTTGAGGAGTGGAAGAAGGAGTGGGGGTGGAAGGACGGCGGAAGAGGACGGAGAGGTGAGAGTGCCGGAAGAGGGCGGAGAGGGAGGAGGGAGCGAGGTGGGAGGAGAGGAGGAAGAGGCCGTGGTAGGTGAGTTGAGTGCGGGAGGAGGAGAGGAACCGTTGGATCAGATGGGCTGTGGGAGGTGAAGGGATGAGTTTGGCGCTGGGAAATTGCGAAGGATGAGACTACATACCCTGTTGAACCTTCTCCTCCTGCTCGGGTGTCCACAAACTTCTCGCGGCAACTGCCTTCAACAACTTCTCCTCATCCTCTTCCCCATCCTCGACCTGCTCGCCTGCAATGATCTGGCCCTCAACAATCTTCTCCATCGCGGTATCGTAATCGCCCGTCTTCTCCACCATGACATCCCACGTCTGCTCGTCCTGAGGATCGACGACCCATCCGTGCAAGAGCGGGACCTTGGACATGGCAAAGAGGGCCAACTCGCCCGAGCCTGCCTTGCCCTCGGCGTTGGCCTCGCCAGACTGTCGAAAGCCGTCAATGTGACCGAAACGAGGGTTCAGGTCCAGTCCGTAGCGAGTGGAGGGGAGGATAGAGAGAGCCGCTTCGAGGGACAAGGGCGAGGTAGGCGAGGAGAAGCGGAGGAGATGATCGCCGACGAGGGCGGAGAGGAAGGAATAGGTGACGGAGGTGCGGGAGGGAGGAAGGATGTGGATGTCACCGCGGAGGATGAGGACGTTGCCTATGTGAAGAGCGAGTGTGAGCTTCGTTTGACCTCGGCAGAGAGAAGACAGAAGCCGAGACTCACAAAGGGCGATGAACGAGCACGGTCCATTCAGATTTTGGCAGACAATCTTGATAGTAGGGCCCATCGTCTCGATCTGTTGATGAGGTGAAGAGGGCGTAGGCGGAAGAGGCGGCCAAGAAATGCTCTTGAGAGGCCATCGCTCTTCCTGAGCTTCGGTCTCGGGCGGAGGAGGGGCCTCTTTGGGTAGAGGCGCAGGAGCGGTATTTTCGTCGATGGGCAGGGGAAGAGGGGGAAGAGGTGCATCCGAGTGAACTGGCGAAAGCTCGACGGGCGCTGGGAGACTCGGCGGAGAGGCGGGGAGGGAGAAGGCCGAGAGCGAGTCGGCGAGCTGTCGAGCTTCGGCGTCGTAGTGCGGGTCGGTCCGTGGTGATTCGAGAGGCTTCAGGTCCTCATTCGACGCTGCCCCGGTCTCCTCCACTGCTCGCCCTTTCCCCTTCTCCTCCGCGCTGAAACGTCCCTCGTCTCCTGCTGCATGCGAGTCCTCCGTCAGGTGCTCGACGTCTGGTGCAGCAGCCACCGTATCTGCCGTAAGTTCCGCCTCTACTGGCTGCTCGGCGGAGGGAGCTGAGACGGTCGGAAGAAGGGGCGGTTCGAGCTGTGTTGTGGGGCTGGATGACGAGGCGGTGGTCTCGTCTGTAGGCTGTTGGGTTGTACCAGAGTCCATACTGCTAGACTCGAGTTCTGTAGCTGATTCGACGCTGCTCCGAACGGGTCGAGAAGGCCCCGAGAGACGAGGTGAGTGGTAGAAGAGAGAGCGGGAACGGGCCTGCTTCTCTCCCTTTGACCGCTCACTTGATCTGTATACAATTCGGCTTTACCAGCATTACAAGTCGTTCTATCAAGAATGCAGAACAGCTCCTACATTCCTACACCACCCGCCTTCTCCCCACCTGGCGCTTCACCAGCTTTCAACCGCCCATCGCCCGCTGCTGCTCGTCAACAGCTGCCTGTGCCGCCTGCAGCTCGTTCGCAGCGGGCACAATCGACCATCTCGCAGGCAAGGAGCGGTGTAGCGTTGAGCTTGGACGATCCTGTAGTGGAAGCCAGGAAAACGGTCGCACTGCTGCTGGGCACCGGAGCTGGAGGCGAGGGAGGGGTGTTGGGGCAGCTGGAAGCCGAGATCGCGCGGGTGTACAGCAGATGGGAGCATGCGTATGAGGAAGGTGCAGATCCAACTGCCTGTAAGTGCTTTCCTCGTCCACTTTGCGCTCGCTCGGTGCTCGGCGAAGTCTGATTTAGGTCTGTTCGATCTCACAGCCCTGGAAACCCTCAATACTCTCCTGCAGCGACTCCTCACTACTCTTCAGTCCTCTCCCGTTGGTGGATTCCCTATCCCCACCCCTACCTCGACCAACCTCACTCTTCAGCAGCGCATCGAAGTCGCCCAGCCCGTCCCCTCTCGGCTGCATCAGGATAGGATGAGGATCAAGGAGGGGGTGGAGATTGCAGGTGGGGTGCTGGGAAGTGCTTGATGGGCAGGATCAGCTGGGTTGAAAGGTCGGGCAGCTCGGCACTTCCACGTCCTTGGCAGACTCATCTTTCGAAGGGCTGTACGAGGAGCGAGTCGCTAGTTGCTGCCGAGACCTTCCGGATGCTGTCTACTGTCGGCAAGTATGTCTCTGCTGCTCCTCTCCTCTCCTCTCACGCTGATCAATTGTCCTCCCTCCGCCACTCGCGAATGTCGTCGCTTTTCGCACTCAGATCATTACTCTCCCCTGCACCGGACACTCCCTCCTTCTCTCCTCCTTCATGTTTTGCTCCTCCCATGTCATCCCCGCGTTTTGTCAAGGAATCGCACGTGGAGCACCGAGCCGTCGCCGAGATTGGATGAGGGCCGGCAACTCGAACAAGAGTTTGCGCGTGAGGTGGGTGAAACGAGCAGAGTGAGAGTTGTGTATAGGGGAGATTGAAACGTCTCTGTAAAGCCTTGACATGACAGCTTGATTCAAGTTGCAAGGCGAGCAACAAGTCAGCGAAACCGAGTGAAGTCTGGTCCTTGCACTTCACAGCAGCGGCAAGCGGCTCAACTCAGACATCCCCTGCTATGCTTGAACTGCCCAGCCTCCCAGCTTGAGCTTCAACTGAGGCGGGACACCTACTCGGCGGGGAGCACAGCGTGACATTGACTCGGCGAGGTCAAACACTGGCTTGGCGAGGCAGTGAGCACGACCCCGTTTTCAGCTCGCCGAGCACTCCACTGCACTGTAAGCCCACTCCCGTAGCCCCGCTGCAACTTTTCACTCGCCCGGGAGTGCACGACTTGGCAACTCGAGGAGGGGGAGACCGGGAGCCGAACTTGCGTGAGCTGCTGCCGGGCTACAGAGCAGGAAGCGGGTGCAGTACAGAGTGTGAGCCGTGTAGTACACGCAACACTAGTACTTGAGACCCGTAGATTGTGTTTCAAGGTTGTACAACAGCACAGAGAGCAACTCGACTCGGACTCGGGGGCCAAACTTGCGGGAGGCGCGGGGAGAGAACAGAGAGGTGCAACGAGTTGCAACAAGGTGTACTGCGCATTTTAGACACCTACCTTTTCC
>MWVB01000007.1:0-35122 GCA_003054985.1 Leucosporidium scottii
CCGTCGCCAAAGTGTGCCAAAGGGCTGCCAAAGTCGCCAAACCCGACCAAGAACGGTTTCTAGGGGGCAGCTGCACGCGGAGGTGGTCGACTGCCAAGGGGGCTCGGTCCAGTTAGATAGAGCTCTGGAAAGCTGTACAAGAGCATCTGAAACCGTTTCGTCCTTCTGCGGAGACTACCTACTCGTAGTGAACTCTTGCCGAGACTCACCTTCGCCTGCACCGCCCGCCTCCACCTTCTCTCTCTCCGTCTCTTCTGCTTGCTCTATCATCGCGATCTTCAGCTTCTCGACGCGTCTGTAGGACAACACAACTTTCAGCTACAAGACCGCACCTCGCTCGCTGTTCCTATCGCACTACAAGCTCATCAGGCGCCCAAGTCGTCATCTCGTTCGCTCGGGGCTCAGAACAACAGAAATGGGTGCGTTTGCTCGCTGGGAGGCTGCAGGCTCACACAGAGCTCTGACCAATCGTTTTGCTCTTTAGACTTTTGCATCTGCCTTCAAATCGGCTGCAGCAACTCGTTGAAGCCTGAGGGCGACGGCCAACCGCGCCAATGTCCTCGATGCCACAATCCTTCGGTCATTCAGGCTAAGGATCAGAAGTGCTTGGAGGTGAGCCCGTTACTCTGCGCCGCTCTGTATCATCGCTGATCCCTCGTTACGGTCAGATTTGCTGCATCCCGCTCGTTCCGCTGGGCAGCAAGCACGTCTGGCACTGCTCCATCTGCTGTACGTCGCAGTACAGACCTCGGACATCTCGCGAAACGTTCACTGACCCTTTACCAACCTCCCACTCGCCTCCCCTTCCCCCCCTCCGAACCCTCAGCTTGGCAAGCTTCGCAAGACGGCCCCGCCCCTCCACCAGCCGGTCAAGGCTACGGACCACCTCAGCACCACCAAGGCTACGCACCAAACCCAGGAATGCACCAACCTGGAGGGTACCGTGAGTTTTCGTCGATTCAAGCTCTCGCGCTCTTTTCCGCCGAGAAAGCGGATTCGCTGATTCGCGGTGTGCTTGGCTTGCAGAACAGCAACCTTATGCGCCGGGCTATGGTGGTGGTGGATACGGTCAGCCGCAGCAGGGATACGGGCATTGAGCGGCGGCGGCGTGGAGAAGGGAGGGGGTGCGCCGAAAGGAGCGCGCTTCGAGCGAGTCGCAGGAGTAGTGAGCATGAGCAGTAGTAGTAGATTAACGAACACTTAGGGCTTTCTTCTTGTCCACACGAGCGTATTGAGCAGCTGGGCTCTTCTCCCTCTGAGATCGTTCTCTTCGGCAAGCGGCTCTCGGTGTAGCCTAGCCCTCGCTGGACGTCCGTCACGCTGCTGCAGAAAACGATACAAAAGTCTTCTTGATTCAGAGCCCAAGATATTCTACTCGATACAACAGATTTTGTGCTAAGCGCGAAATGACCAACGAGCTCGGCGCTCCTTTTGCTCTTCATGCCCCTTCACCAGGCTCCTTGAGCCTCCCAAAGCCAGATCCTTCACCCTCCGTTTCCCACTTCTCCCGCACCCACATCAACCCGCTCCTCGACCTCGAGCTCGACGACCACGCTACCCTCGGCGCCCTAGGCCTCGGCCAAAGCTCACGCGCTCACGGCTCAGCCCACTCTTTATGGTACAGCCTCGGATCCAATGGAGCGGGACCTTCCTCCTCCTCGACCGACTCAGCCCGGTCTATCCGCTGCTCGATGTGCACAGCATAGTCGATCACCTTCCTCGCGCCATCGTCGCCGAGTCCGAGTCGGTCCTCGCCAGCGGGGCCGGGCCAGCTAGCTGTCGAGCCGGGTGCGGCTGAGGTCTGCAGTCCCCGAAGAGGAAAGATGACAGAAGGGATCAATTAGCTTGGAGCATCTCATCAGACATTTTCGCTACGCCTCACCTGCGAGCCCACGACCTGCAGTTCGGCGCGCGAAATGGGCCGACCGTGACCCGACGAAAAGGAGGTCGGGAACCGATGGAAGGGTGTAGCGAGTCGCTCTCTTCTCAGCTTTAGCTGTGATGGCTTCTCGCGAGTTGACTGTCGGGCAAAGGCAAAAAAGGTTAGCTCGTCGCCGAAAGCTCGAATGGGGCGTGAGCCTTACGCGAGAAGAGAATGGAGATGCCGTAGAGTGGTGGGACACAGCTTGAAGGGATAGTGTATGCCTGAAGGGCATTCACTGTGTCAGCTCGTGCTCAGCAACCGAAAATTGGTCGAAGCTCACCTCGGTCGGGCTCACGACGAGCAAGACGGCTCCCACACAGCAGAAGAGGGTTGGCAGAGCACAAGCTTGGGCAGTGACTAATGCTAGCGATCCTAATAAGTCACTAAGCCTGCGAGAAAAGAGGTACACCTGCAATTAGCACCAGCGTTAAAGCTCGGCGAAGAAGAACTTGCGAGAACAAGAGCTCACCGAGCGTCTTTGACCTTTTGACGCCTTCTCAAAGTGAAGGTGATGAAAGCTGCTGCTCCGTAGATGTCGGTGGCATCGGAGAGAAAGACGACTGCTGGGATATAGCTGCTGAAGGCGGTCGTCATGAAGTTGGGGTCGTCGGCTCGAGCTTGCATTCGGATGGGAGGGATCAGCGAGCCTTCACGAGGGAAGAGAGGATCGATGTGCTCACAATACATGAGGACAAGAGTCACTACTCCTAGCACGAGCGCAGCCAAGCAAAGGAGAAGCCCCACCGCGACCGCCAGCGCCGAACGCGAGACCTGCGAGGCCGAGTCGTGAGCTACAGTCCGCAACCAAGAGGGGAGATTTACTCACCATGAAAACCCGATACATTAGCCAGAGCTGGCACATGGTGGCCACAACAGTGCTGAGCACTAGATTGACGACGAAGAGGGTCTGGACGAGCTCGCAGTGCCTGCCGACCTGTACGACCTACAGAAAGATGACAGGTTAGTGTGAGCTTTGAGTCTCGTTGCTATACTCACTGAGATGTAGACAATGGCGTGTGTAGTGATGACGGCGCCGAGGACGAAGAGAAGAAGGCAGGCAACGAAGAGTTGAGAACTCCGAGGTTCTGTCCGTCGGCGCAGACTGCTTCAGTACGTCACGGCGAGCGTAAAGACTACTCCCAAGAGTATAGAGCCGAGCAACGCCCCGACTACATGCGGTCCTGCGTCGAAACGAGAGACTGTGAGCCGGATTGGGGTCGCTTCGGCGCTGGGTAAGCAGTGGGTCGAGTGAGGAGAAGCTCACCTTGCTCGAAACCATCGCATGATTGAGCAGTTGGTCTGTTCAGCGACATGCTTGAGCTGCCTCACGGCTCTGATCCTTCTGCTCCTCCCGATCGTCTAAGGGCGCGCGCCGGGCGAGTGCGCCAGAATCAAGAGCAAGAGGGCGCCTTTGGTGGGCGAGAAGCAGAGCGAGGAGCGAAGAGACTGAGCGCTCTGCACAGGAAGATTGCTACTGTGTGGGAGGGAGAAACGTTCGACCCTTATTTGGAGCGCAGAAGGCGAGACGCGCCTGGCACTACTTCGCCCTTGGAGCCTGGCCGTCCCGAGTTGCCGGCTCCTTTGTTCTTTAGTTACTCGCTGTCTCGCGCAAGGCGACGAGCGAGTAATCCGAGTTGACAAGTGAAGAATCACATGAAGGTACTTGCGACTCGAGATCGAAGGTCGAATGTTGGCTGCAGCGAGTTCAAGTTCGGCCGAGGTTCCAAGTTCGCAAGCTTTGCTGACTCTCGATCCGGACAGTGACCTGCTACAATGCTTACAACAATCTATGAACAATGTACTACACCCCTCTAGCCTACAAGGTCCCCTGCTCGAGCACTACTCGGTCGGCTCGGCCCAATCATGCCAAAGCCGAGGATCCAACGGAGGGCCTTCAACCTCTGCAATCGACTCGGCGCGGTTGCTGACCTTGTCCACCTCAACTGTGTACTCAATAGACTTGATGCCAATACGATCGCGATGACTCGACGAGGTATGAGGCGAGATGGGGGTGGTCGGCGCCGAGCAGAAGCCCGAGTCGGAAGGAGAAACGGGCTCGCCTGAGGAGAAGACACCGATGTTGGGGTCGGAGAAGTTGAGGTTGGGAATGGAGGGCATGCGGTAGAGGGTGTCCTCCTTGTCCGCTTTCGTTCGGATCTCGGTTCTTGAGTTCACTGCGAGAGCGGAAAGGGTCAGGTTGGCTCTACAGCAGACGGCACGGAAGGGACGTACAGGTGAACAGCGCGCTCATGAGGTACAAAGTGGGCGTGCAGATGAGAGGAACGAGATAAGCCTGCGAAGAAAGGCGTCAGCGAGCGTCGGGCGAGCGGACACGGAAGACGAGTTACGTACGTTGCTGTACGGGTTCAGCACGATAAGGAAAGCGGTCATGAGACCGCTCAGCGCAGGGAGGATGCACGCTTGTATGGTGAGAATCGCGAGGGACTTCAAAAGCCGCCCCAGCCTGCAAGCGGGAGAGAAGCTCAGCGCCGAGTCGCTCTGAAGCGGGCGTAGAAGTGCTCACCTGGCATCTTTGACAGTCTTCTCCCGTCGCAAGGCGAAGTAAATCAGGACAATCCCAAGGTATAGCTCAGTCGCAGCCGACAAGAAGGTGATGAGGGGAATGTAGGTGCCGACGCCTTTATGGATCCACGCCGAGTCGTCGGGGAGCACTGTAGAGATTGATGAGCAACTTTAAGCTCGAGACGGCGCTGAGTCAGCTTACCAGAGAAGAGTACAAAAACCACGATGCATAAGATGAAGGTCGTGAGCCATAGGAGGGCGCCAAAAGCGACAGCTGGTTTGTTGCGCTCGGAGACCTGAGGCGAAAGTTAGTCGAGGGAGCAAAGAGCCGAATCAAGGAGGGGGAAGCCTCACCACCCATACTCGGTGGAGCATCCAAAAGTTTGACAAGGTCGTGATGACCGACCCGAGAAGGAGAGCCGTAAGGGCTTCGATCCTCAGTACTGCACACGAGGTGGCCAAATTGACCGTGGCCTGTAGGGTTCTGTCAGCTTTGCTCAACAACACAAATCAAGACTAGACAATTCACCAGCTGGTACGCAATGGCGCCCTCGAGCACGGTATGAGCCGCTACCAGCAGAAACGACACCCCGACGAAAGCGCGAAGGATCGCCGAGTCCTTACTCCCTTTCCTAGAGAGATAGGTGGACATCTGCGAGACGATCAGACCAAAGAAGAGGAAGGCGAGGAGTCCTCCGATGACCCTGGGGGCTGTGAAAGCGGGTTGGAAAGAATCAGCTAGGCTTCGGCGGAGATGGGAAGGGATGTAAGCTCACGAATCTGGTCGGGTTTGCAGCTGGTCTCGCCCGTGGAGGACATGCCAGGTGTCGTATCGTAGTCCATCGTAATGTCGTGAAGCTCAGAGAGGATGTTATTCTTCCTTTAACGCAGTGGGCAGCGAGCGCGCGAGAGGGAAGCTTGAGCTCGACCGAAGGGTCGCCGAGGGGCCGACAGAGGCGCGGGCGTTGCTGAGGATGGCAGATACGAGATACAAGAGCACGGCAAAGGAGGAGCAAGACCCAGGAAGATGCTGCAAACGAAGCATTCCCCTCCCACTTCGCTTCCCTTTGTAGTCCTCACTTTTGTCGGGCTGCACGCGATCGCAGTTACTGTCTCCGAGCCATTAACGGCTATCACTAGAGACTTGGAGTCGCGGAACAACGCGCTTTGATCGACTGCAGGTCGCGTCAAACCCATCGAAGCCGTCAATCAAGCTCGACGAGCGGCCAGGAGGAGCGAGCGAGCCGAAGTCGAGGTTGAGAAAGATGGCCTAGGGGTGCTGGAGGAAAGCAGGACCAGCTTCTTCCTTATACAAGTCTGTCTGAGTCGAGTTGCAAGTAGAAGTGAATGGTCAAGACCAGAGAAGCGAAGCCGTCGTGGCTCTGCTCAGCTGCCTCTCCCCACACAGAGCTCGTCGCTCGAAATGCCGAATCTCATCACTGTAGCGACCTGCAGTCTCAACCAATGGTCTCTAGACTTTGATGGTACGTACTTCACTACAGCTCACCGCTTGAGATTGAGAGCTGCAGGAGCTACTCGTCGTCGCTTGCCGCTTCAGCGCGTTATTGAGCTCCGCTGATGCTCGCACGTCCTACAGGTAACCTCGAGCGCATTTTAGAGAGTATCAGAATTGCCAAGGATCGCGGCGCTAAGCTTCGTATCGGACCAGAGCTCGAGATCACGTACGTCTCTGCTGAACGGGCTTGGAGGTCTCTCGCTGACCCTTGAACGGCTTCATCCAGCGGCTATGGCTGCCAGGACCACTTCTTGGAAGGTACGCCCTACTTCAAGGCCGCTCGGAGACCCTGCAGTACCGTAGGGAAGCTGATCGGCGCCCGAACTTGTTGACTCTGGCAGGCGACACTCATCTTCACGCTTGGGAGGTGCTAGCCAAGATCATCGAGTCCGAGGAAGCACAGGATATGGTGGTAGACGTCGGCATGTAAGCTTGTCGCTCCCCTTGTCCCTTAGCGAGCGATTCGCTGAGGCTGGTCCTCCCCCTGCCGCTCCCTTCGCAGGCCCGTCGCCCACAAGAACGTCATCTACAACTGCCGAGTCATCATTCACAACCGTCGCATCCTCCTCATTCGCCCCAAGATGTGGCTCGCCAACGACGGTAACTACAGGGAGCTCCGTTGGTTCACGCCATGGGCGAAGCATCGCCAAACGGAGGAGTTCTACCTACCGAGGATGATTGCAGAGATCACTGGTCAGGTGAGTGATTTGCTACAAGCGGTCTCGGCGACCTCGCTGTGCTGCTCAGAGCTCGGCACTATCTCGTCTCGAGGAAGCTAAACGCCGAGCATCCGAGCTGACCGCCTCTTCGCCCCGTAACAGACCACTGTCACCTTCGGAGACGCTGTAGTGTCTACTGGCGACACCTGTATCGGAGTCGAGATGTGCGAGGAGCTCTTCACGCCTGGAGCGTACGTTCTCTTCATCACTCTCGCCGAGGCTCCATTCGCTGAGCGCGATCCTCGACAGACCGCACATCGACATGAGTCTGGATGGTGTCGAGATTTTCACCAACTCGAGTGGATCACACCACGAGCTTCGCAAGCTCTCGACTCGCATCGAGCTCATCAAGGAGGCGACCCTCAAGGTGAGTCCTTGACGCGCCGAGCCATCCTTCTTTTCCCCGTCTGATCCTTTCCCTACAGGCCGGTGGTATCTACCTCTACGCCAACCAGCAGGGCTGCGACGGCGACCGTCTCTACTACGACGGCTGCTCCTTCATCTGCCTCAATGGCAAGGTCATCGCTCAGGGCTCTCAATTCTCGCTCAACGACATCGAGGTCGTCACCGCCACCATCGACATCCAAGAAGTGCGCGCTCACCGTAGCTCAAGCTCGAGGAGCATCCAAGCGTCGCGGACTCCTCCGTACGAGCGCGTGAGGACCGAGACGAGGCTAAGCAGCGACAAGGCGGGAGATCTGGTCGAGTGGGAGGTGACCAAAGCGGGAGAGTTCAAATATCACACACCCGAGGAGGAGATTGCGTCAGTCGACTGCTCGCTTGGAGTTCCCAGCTCGGCGCTGACGACCCTTTTCCCGCGCAGACTTGGCCCTGCGTGTTGGCTTTGGGACTACCTTCGTCGCTCGAGGACGCAAGGCTACTTTGTCCCTTTGAGTGGAGGTATTGATTCGTGCGCGACGGCCACCATCGTCTACTCGATGTGCTTGCAGGTCTCGAAGGCGGCGGCCGAGGGCAGTGCGTTGGCCTCTCTATTCGCACTCGCTCTCTTTTACTCTAACAGATGCTCACCTCTCCCATCTCGCAGATCTCCAGGTCATCGCCGACGCTCGTCGCATCGCTGGAGAGGCCGAAGGATCCGACTACCTCCCGACCGACCCTCGCGAGTTCTGCGGCCGCATTTTCCACACTTGCTACATGGGAACCGAGAACTCGTCAATCGAGACTCGCAAGCGCGCCAAGGACCTCGCCGAGGCTATCGGATCGTTCGTTCTTCGTCTTTCTCTTCCCTTCGTCGACCGCCGCTGACTCGGCGCGCCTTGACCCACAGCTACCACGTCGACCTCAACATGGACACAATCATTACCTCCATTCGCACCCTCTTCCTCTTCGTCACCAACAAGAAGCCCGAGTTCCGCGCTCACGGTGGAAGCAACGCCGAGAACCTCGCGCTGCAGAACATTCAGGCGAGGCTGAGGATGTTGTTGGCCTACCTCTTCGCTCAGCTGCTACCATGGTGCAGGGGAAAGGTCGGAGGACTGCTGGTGCTCGGAAGTGCGAATGTTGATGAGAGGTGAGTTGCGCCGAGTTGGAGGGAGGGGAGGAGACGAGAGCTGACGAGGTTTTTGCTCCTTTAGTCTTCGAGGCTACCTCACCAAGTACGATTGCTCGAGCGCCGACGTCAATCCCATCGGAGCCATCTCCAAGACGGATCTGAAGAGCTTCATCGCCTACGCTCAGCTGGCGTTCAACTTACCCGTCCTCGAGGAGTAGGCTCGTTACCTCTACAGCTTTCGAGACTCCTGCTGACCTTCCCCCCCTCACAGATTCCTCGAGGCCGTTCCTACAGCAGAACTCGAGCCCATCACCGAAGACTACGTGCAAGCCGACGAGGCGGACATGGTGCGGTCCTTCCTTTCTCTTTCTTTACGCTACAACGCTGACCTCCTCTCCTGCTCTACAGGGTATGACTTACGACGAACTCTCGGTCTACGGGCGTCTGCGCAAGAACGAGAAGCTCGGTCCTTACGGCATGTTCACCAAGCTCGTCACCGAATGGGGTCACAGGCTCAGTCCTGTCGAGGTGCGCTCGTATTTCGCCTTGCGTTGCTATACTCGAAATCGGCTGATCTTTCCCTATTCCTCGCGCCCTCTTGCTCTCTTGCTCGGTCCTCCACCGCTACAGATCGCCGAGAAGGTCAAGCTATTCTTCTTCGAGTACGCTCGCAATCGTCACAAGATGACCACCTTGACGCCGTCATACCACGCCGAGGCCTACTCGTATGTCGCCCTCCCTTCACCTGCCCCGCTTTCCTTGTTCGCTGACGCTCGCTTCGCCCAACAGTCCCGACGACAATCGCTTCGACCTCCGCCCTTTCCTCTACCCCTCTCGCTTCCCCTGGCAGTTCCGCAAGATTGATGCTCTGGCTGCTAGCATGCCAGATCGGTCAAAGTCGACCAAGGCGAAGAAGGAGTAGTTTTTGGTTGTCGGAGCTCGCCGAGTGATGCGACGGCAGGGAGCCAAGCTGGCAAGACGCTGAATCTGTAATCATGAAATTACAACGATGCTAGGAAGGTCGAGCGAGCTATGTACTGATAGAGGGACTGCTAAGAGTGATGCGAAGAGGGTATGAAGGCGAGAAGGGGGTATCGAGCGCCGAGATGAGGGTGAGGACTACTTGGCGGGCATCCTCGTGAAGATGGAGGGCGTCTCCGGTTCCGAGACGATCTCCGACGAGACTGTAGATGAGGGAACGAGCGTCAGCTTTGCAGAGGGAGCGAGAGACAGGCAACGTGAACTCACCTTTGCGCTTGACGCTTTCCATGATGTCGTTGACGGCTGAGCGGTCGAGGTCGTCTCGCGCCTTCATAATGGCTTCTACGAAGGCGAGGTTGGGACCGTACTTTTTGCGGAAGGGCCAGAACTAGGGGGGAGAAGGGTTGTCAGCTCGGCGTTCGTTCGTTCGTTCGTTCGTTCGTTCGTTCGTTCGTTCGTGCTTCTCAAAGAGTAGCGAAGGAAAGGGAGAGAGAGAGAAGGAGACGAGCGAAGGAAACCAGCTCACATCGAGGAAGACCATCATCTTGCTAGCGCTAACGAGGGTGAGGACCGACTCGAGGACATCAAAGTACGCCTCGAGCTCCTTCTTGCCCTTGTACAGCCCAAAGAACTCCTTCGTCCTATCAATGTCCTTCCTCATCCGATCGACCGCCTGCGGTACCCTCAACTTGGGACTCTTCCGCACGGCAACGAGGTAAGTGATGAGGAAGCTGTCGATGATGTCCTCGATGAGCAAGTCGAAGAGGTTGGGGTTGAGATGCGTTTGGTAATCTTCGACCATGTAGTCCTTGAGCGTCTCGATGATTTGGACCATCGGTTCCTCGGTGTACCACGCCGATTGGAGGAGGAGCTTGGTCGCGGGCTTGAGATCGTTGAAGACGACGTCGATGAGGACTTGAACGCATCGCTTGGCGACATCGAGGTATCCATCCATCGCATCGTTGAGCTTGTCGGCGATGACCGTCTTGTACTTGTTGCTCACGAGGGGCTCGAGACGTAGGTTGAGGGCCTCGGTGAAGTCGGCACTCTTGATCTGGTCGTTGGCGAGGGCCATGACGTACTCGACGAGACCGCCGGGAACCTCGTCGGGCTTGTCGACTTGCTTCTTGAACTCGGCCTCGAGGAGTCGGAGCCATTGCGATTGGACGGAGCGCATCACGCGGTTGGCTTCTTCGACGACGCGGGCGAGGATGGAGCCTTGGTTCGAGTCGAGGGCGAGGTCGACCTGGAGTTGCGCACGAGGTGAGGTAGTAAGATTTAGGAGAAGTGGGCGAGTCGACAAGGGCGGTGAATGAGCGAGGGGTGAAGAGGAAGGACGGGCAAGGCAGGGCGAGAGGACGACGGAGAGTCAGGGACGACGAGGCGGCGAAGACGAGGAGCAAGAACAGCAGAAAAAGAAGTGAAAGGAACAAGGTCAGTGCATGACCGACAACGAGAGCCGAAAGATCAGTCGGCAGCTCCGCGAATGCGACGAGGCGAATCACCTGCTGGTTCAGCATCTGGAACAGAATCACCGCCCCCTGCATGCCATACTGCCCATCCACATCCACCTCTGGCGGCTGCTCCCTCTGCACAAACTCGTCCACCTCGGTCTTCATCAAATTGCTCGTCCACTCGTCCATCTTCTTGACGATGAGTTTGAAGTAGTCCTCGATGAGGTTCTGCTCGTTGCCGTCGAGGAGTGGGGGTTCGAGGAACTGGGGTGGGACGTCCAGCTCTTTGATCATGGTCGTTTTGTACTCTTTGGTGAATTGGGCGAGGCGGAGGAGGGAGCCGGCGGAGGGACCCGAGGAGACCCAGAGGGTGATGAACTCGTAGAGGGCGCGGTGGTAGCCCTTCATGCTGTTGAGAAGGAGAGGGAGAGTCAGCAATAAAGCTCAGCAATAGAGCAAGCTGATACGTACTAGACGTCGAGGATCTGTCGAACGAGAGGGGAAAGTCAGTTTCGGCGTTCGGCTTTGAGCTCGGCGCTGGAGACTCACCTTCCAATCTGGCGGGAACCTCTGCACCAACTCCTTCTCCACAATAACAATATCCTCATACACCCAATCGAGCTCCTCCAACCACCTCACGCCGTCCTCTCCCGCCTTCTTGAAGCTCGACTCGACACTCGTCTTGCACCCCTCCCGAATCGCATCCAACACCCTCGCCCGATAATGCTTGAGTGTCCTCGCATCGGCTTGCAAGCTCCTAAACCTCGCCGCGACGTCCATATTGCCACTCTTCTTGATCATCCGAATCGCAATGGCCTTCTCATCCCTCGCTCCCTCAACCTCGGCAATCTTGGCAATCTTGACCGCCACCGCCGCGTTCCCCTGCCTCGTCAACTCGAGCAACTCCCTCGCCAAGCGAAAGTAATGCGCCTCGAACGCCTCAATCATCGTCCCCAGCTGCTCGAAATACTGCTCGAGGGTCTGGAGGGCTCGGGCGCCGGATTTGCCCTTCTTGGCTTGGGCGAGGGTTTCGTTCCGGAAGGTTTCGAGTTCGGTGAGGTGGTAATGGATGGGAAGGAGGTTGGGGGAGGGGCCGAGAGGGTCGGAGCGGTCGGAGGAGAGGAGCGAGGAGATGTGGGAGAGGCGGGTGGTCATCCCTCGGAGGGAGGTGACCATTTCGAGGGCTTGGGTGAAGCGACGGTGGATGACGGAGACCTGTAGATGATATCTGTAGGTCAGCGAGGGGGGTACAGCGAGAGGAGAGAGCGAGCGCACCTCGACTAGCTTGCCGAACCCCTCGATTTGACCTCGTGGGTCTGCCATGTTGTGCTCAATCTCCTTCATCCCTTCTTTGACTCCTTCGATACCATTGCGAGCCTGTCAGTGTACCGCAGAACATCAGCTTGGGCTTCAACGCTCAAAGCGAGTGGGGGGAAATGCCGCACGTCTCGTAAGTTCTGCAGGCCTTCCCGTACAGAATCGACCTGCTCCTTGGCGCGAGCAGAGAGGGAGGTCTGTAAGGAAGCGCGCTCCTTTTGAATACGCTGCCGAAGCAGCGGGATTCGCGTGAGAGTTGGAGGCGACGAGAGGTGCTGTGTGTGGAGCGTGTGAGCTGTGTAATCGACTGCAGAAAACGAGAGCGCACCTCTGCTACTGTACTAGCAGCCGTTAGCTGTTGATGACCGCTCATGGTCTCTGTAGGCGAGCAGAAGCGCGAGAGGCCCGAGCCAGCAAGGAGACGGTCAAAGGCAGAGGAGAGAGCATTCAGGCTTGGCCTCTTACCACGTCTTTGCTCGCTTCTTTCGCTTCGACTCTTGGGCCGTTCTACCCTACTACAGCGCTCACTAAGCCTTTCAGCCCTCCTACCGTGCTACAGCAGCGCATGCTGTTGCTCGTCCAGCGCGTCGCCCGTCACCACTCTACTTCGACCCTAATCGGCTCGAGCTTCAACCAGCAGCGCACGTCGTATTTCACCCTCTCGCACACCTACAACCCTACATCCCGCCTCAGTACTCTCGTCATGTCCTCTTCTACTTTGCGCCAACGCGCTCCAGCCAAATCCAACGCCGCACCAGCCTCCCCACCTTCGCCTTCCCGCGCTCACTCGGGTCACTCGCATTCCCACTCGCATGGCGGTCATTCGCATGGAGAAGAGGAAGCTACAGCGCTCCTCTCGGCTCTCTCAGGCAAGACCGACCCCGGCTCTCGCATCACCCTCATCGGACTCGCAGCAAACGTAGGCTTGACTGGCGTCAAGGGAGCCGCTGGATTGGTCTTGGGCAGCGCTGCTTTGCTGGCCGATGCAGCTCATAGCGGTAGCGACTTGCTCGCCGACATCGTCACCTTGACGACCTACCGCATGAGCAGGAAGCCCGTCTCGGACAGTCATCCGTACGGTTACGGAAGTGAGTCCTGCCAAGTCCAGAGCGATTGGGCCGAGCTGACATCACGCTACAGAGTACGAATCTTTGGGATCACTCGTCGTCTCCTTCCTCCTCATCGGCACCGCCTTGGGTATCGGTGGGCTCTTTCGCCTCTTCAAGCCCATCGCCGAGACTGACGACCCTTTCGGTGCCCCTTCCCTCGCTCCCCATTTTCTCCAATCATTTTCTACCCCACAGGACTCCACTCGTACCATCTCCTCCTCACCACCCTCTCCTCCATGCCCCACATGAACGCCTCCATTCTCGCTTCACTCGACGCTCTACCGCACGGCCATTCCCACGGAGGCGCGGAAGGCGCGGGCGACGAAGCCGAGATTGTTGATCCTAGGGCAATGTGGTTTGCGGCGGGTAGTATCGTAGTCAAGGAGTGGCTGTACCGAGCCAGTGAGTTTGGTGCTCGGCTTTCTGATCTCGGTCCCTCCGCTGACCTCCATCTTCACGCTCGCAGCCCTCAAGGTCGCCAAGCAGGAGCACTCAAATGTCCTCCTCGCCAACGCGTTCCACCATCGTTCCGACGCGTTCGGATCCCTCGTCGCAGTAGGAGCCATCAGCGGCGCCTGGCTCGGCTACCCCGTCTTGGACCCCTTGGGAGGCTTGTTGGTCTCGGGAATGATTCTTAAGCAAGGAGCTGGAGTTGGAATCACAGCGTTAAAGGAGCTGACTGGTAAGTCTGCTCTGTTCGCTTGTCTCTTCTCGTTTCGGCGCAGCTCTGACCCAGCTTCGACTTGCCCGGCCTACCAGATCAAATCACCGACCCCACCCTCCCTCCTCGCGTACACACCCTCGTCGCCTCCCTCCGCGACTCGACCCTCCCCCCTCTCCCACCCTTCACCACTCCCTCCTCAACCTCCCTCCTCTCCGCCCCTTCCTCACCGACGACCTCCACTCCCGCTCCTCCCTCTTCCACTACCGGCGCTCTGCCCATCCTCGCCATCCCCTCCATTAGGATCTTCGCTTCGGGTCCTTCGTTGCTACTCGATATTCAGCTGGTCTTGCCTAGTGGATTGACGTTGAGGGAGGCCAATCGGGTGGAGAGGGAGGTGAGGGAGAAGGTTGTTGAAGAGCTGGGTGGTCAGAGGGTTAGGGAGGTGGTGGTGAGGCTGGTGGGAGAGGGGGAAGAGGTGGATACGGAATAGGGAAGTCGACGAGGGTAGTGAAGGAGGCGGAAGGATTTGACGAGTGCGACAGCGTCGACTAGGAGAGGGCACGAGGCGAGTTGAGGCCATTGTGGTACATATACATTGCATTTCGGAGCATCGCTTTGCACATTCAGTCCTCTTGTGCACCTCTTCACGATACTCGAAAGCCCTCGAGTCTCCACCGAGACCTCGCCTCCTTTTCCCTCATTTGCCATCTCGAGCATATTACATCGCTACATCTCAATAAGGCAACGTTACCACCACGATTATCTCCGGGAAGCAGATTTCCAGTCCCATTGCGGGGACGCCTCGATGGGAACTTGTTGCCGAGCGGCAGACGAGCTCGTGCAGGCTCAAAGGGGGCTCCGATTCTCACCCCGCTATATATCCTGTCGAGTCGCTCTTACTCTCCTGCTTGTCACCCTCGCACCTACACAAACTCAAGGCAACATCATGCAAGTACTACAGAGCCTTCTAGCGCAAGCCGGACTCAACCACTCAGATGAAGACGTCAAGGTCGCCCTCGCCGCCGTTCTCATCGTGGCGCTGGGCTACGTGGGCTCCAAAGTCATAAAGATGGGGTCGAGAGAGCCTTTCCTACCCGTGAGTTCATCTACCCTGGACCCGGCAGCAGCTGTAGCTGATCCTCGCCCCTCTCTCTCACTTCATCTCAGCCCGGTCCCAAGACGATCCCCATCCTCGGCAACCTGCTCCAGCTGCCTCTCGAATACACTCATCTTCAAGTGAGTCTCTTTCTTCTACCATCCGCTCTATACCAGCCCTACTGACCTCCCCTTCGAACGCTGAAGATGACCAAATGGGCCGCCGAGTTCGGCCCCATCTTCTCCCTCAAGCTCGCCAATCAAACGATGATTGTCCTCACCGGTGCGGCGGAGGTCAAAGAGCTTCTCGATCGTCGGTCGGCGTCCACGAGCGATAGACCGCCTCTTCACGTCGCCAATGAGGTGATCACAAACGGCCGTCATCTCCTTGCGATGCCGTACAACAATAGGTGGCGACTGGTCAGGAAGATCATGCATCAGTACCTAACGATAAGGATGTGAGTTTCGCGATCATGTATCGCTACAACAGCACCGGGATGAGAGTTCGGCTCAGCGCTCTCCCGGCGCGCGCCCTCACGACTTCGTGGCTTGCTGGCTTGCTGAGTGACTGACCTTGTTTTTTCTTGCTCCTAGGTGCGAGGAAAAGCATCAATTTGTACAGGCCGCCGAGTCGACTCAGATGGTAAGCTCCGCATCCCGCTCTCGTCCCTTCGGCGCCATCCTTCCGTGCGCCAAAGTTCATCGCTTCGCTCGGAACCCGACATCTGACCTCTCACTTCATCTCTTCCCACACTGGATAGATCTGGGACGTCCTCAATGAACCTTCCGACTACTACAACCGTGTCCGTCGCTACTCTACTGGTGTCATCCTCTCAATCGTCTACGGTCGCCGAGGGCCGAGCTGGAAGGGTGTCGTGTCCGATCTCTACGAGGTCATGGATCCTTGGTCAGAGAGTAAGTCGCCTTCTTGGACCCTCTCTATGTCCCTCTTTAACTCTTCCTCTGCTCGAGAGGACGGAAGCTGACTCGTCTTACTCGTGCTCGGCGCTGAAGTTGTTGAGACTGGAGCGACACCTCCCATGGACATCTTCCCCTGGATTAAGAAGCTGCCCAACTTTCTTTCACCATGGAGGAAGAAGGCGCAGAAGGTCCGCCAGATGGAGCTCAATGTAAGCCCGCCTCCTCGGATTTCGCTCTTTCGCCGAACTTCGGCTGACTCTCCTTTCACCACAGCTCTACGGCGCGCTCGCCAACGAAGTCAAAGAGCGCCGTACCAGGGGCATCCTCCGCGACTCGTTGATGGACCAAGTGTTCGACATGCAAGAGAAGGACGGAGGAGGGGAGCCGATGCTCGACGACGAGCAGGTGGCTTACATCGGCGGAGTCCTGCTCGAGGGCGGATCGGATACGACCTCGTCTCTTACTCTTTCATTCCTCTTGGCTTGCTGTGCTTTCCCCGAGGTCTTGGTCAGTCGGCAGCTGTCTTTCTCGGCGTCGAGGACGGGGACTCGGAGCTGACCCTTCTTGCGCTCGGCTCGCAGGCTAAGGCTCAAGCTGAGGTCGACAAGGTCTGCGGACGGGGTCGTATGCCCGACTTTGGTGACTTTGATTCGCTGCCTTACATCAGAATGTGTGTCAAGGAGGTGCAGCGGTGAGTGGCTTTCGCTCGGCGATTCGGCTTCCGCGTTTGGCGCTGATTGCCCTACATCATCTCGCACATAGATGGCGCCCGGTAGTAATCACCGCTTTTCCTCATTTCACTACGAAAGAAGAGCGCTACAAGGACTACATGTAGGTCTCCGCGACCGCCGAATCTCTGCGCAAGCTGAACCGAGCCTTTCCGATTTTTTACAGCATCCCCAAAGGGACTATTCTCATTGGAAACACGTATGGCATTCACTTCGACCCCGAGAAGTTCCCCGAGCCCAACGTCTTCAAGCCCGAGCGCTTCGCCGACTTCCCGCTTTCGGCGCCCGAATACGCTGCCATGTCAGGCGACGAGTCGAGAGATCACTATGGGTATGGCTGGTGAGTTGCTCTAATTTGAAGCCGGACTGTGAGGAGTCTTGAGGTCGAGGCGCCTGAGGCAGAGAAATTGGGCAGGGGGATCCTCAGCCGAGCTTCAGCGAAGTGGTGCTGACTAGAGATGCCGTGACCACCTGCAGGGGCCGTCGAATCTGCGTTGGGCTCCACATCGCTGAACGTTCCATGTTCTGTAAGCAGTCTCCTCTTGTCCTCCCGCATGAGCACCCCTCCACCGCGAACGCCGAGGCGCTCTTCCTTCCGGCCCCCGTGGCATCGTTCTGTCGCATTTCAAGCTGCGTTCCTAACGGATCTGAACCCTCAGTGAACGTTGCTCGTCTCGTCTGGGCCTTCAACATCACTGAGAATCCCTCTCACCCCGTCGACATTAGTGAGCTCGGCGCTCGGCGCTAGCTTTCCCTCCCTTCCACCGTAGCACTGTGCTGACCTTGCTCTCGTTCTGAAACTTCAGACAACTACTCTCCTGGATTCCTCTCGGCTCCGAGGTCGTTCAAATGCAACATCACCCCCCGTGACGACAAGGTTCGAAGCGTTGTAGGCGCCGAGTTTGAGGCGGCCAAGTCGGTGTTCAAGGAGTACATGGACTGAGCCATCGCCGCTGGGGTCAGTGTATTGAGTTAAACTATTAGTGCTACCCGTTCGGCAAGTAAGGGAAAAGCAGAAGAGAGAAAGAGAGATCAGCTTCGCACTGTCTCTTGGCTGGCGCCCGTCCCGCAGCTCCTACTCGGGTCGCATATGGAAGCTGGCTTTCAGGCGGAGCCACGCTAGTCGATGATCGACACGCTCCCCTTCTGTAGTATCCTGAACATGGGATCCTCGTGGACGACCTCAAACCCGCCGCCGAGCTTTTGATCCATGATGGCTCGTCCCTCTTCCTTGTGCAGGAGCTCCCAGGCGTAGATGAAATTCTTGTCGGCAAGCCAGCTGCATTCGAGCTTGTGGGACTTGGAGCGACGGGACCAGTTCAATTTCTGGCACTGTGGGAGAAGAGGTGGGGGCCGAACGCAGCGCGGACGGGGAAAGAGGGGCGAAGAGGTCAACAATGAGTTCCGGCGAAAAGAAGGTGCACTCGAGCTACCTTCTCCGAGCAGTAGTATGCCTCTTTGCACGACGAACAGCGACTGAAGCGCTTGTCGCCAGCGCCGAGATCCAGCTCGAGCTTCTCGCACTCGGCACACTGGTGCGCGACCTGCGAGGCCTTGAGGCGGAACTCGTAGATGGTGGATCCCATCTTGTGGTACATGTTCCCGTCGCACTTGTGAGAGGTGCTGCGAGGAGAGAGGGTGCCGACGAAGGCAAAGTCCAGTGGCAGGGGGGGTTAGCTCGACCTCGCGGGAGACGTGGGAACTCGAGTACATACGGAGCGAGGATGCCAGTGTCAAGAACTGCTCTCTCTATGACGTTGATAGGTTCGGAATCGTTCTCCCAGGCGACCTGCAGAGGACGAGACGACGCGAGCTCACCGACTCATCAGCTCCCGCGCGTCTCTCCGGCTCGGAGACTTACCAGTACAAGGTCGTAGCCCTCTGGATACTTGATCGAACCTTCACTAGAGAAGGGATCCTTGTTGAGGTCTCCACGAGCCTGTTGTCGCCAACCAAGCAAGTCAGCTCTTGCTCCGCCGCTTGCTACACCTTATCAGACAATCGGAGGAAGTTCAAACTCACACAGAAGCCCGTCAACGCCTGTACCATCTTCCAGCAGCTCCCCGTAGCTCCGTAGAGCACGTATTGATGCGCTCCCTTCTCGCTGACGATGCAGTAGCTCGAATGAGACGGGGTGCGGTAGCCGGGCACTGAGGCGATGCGGAGAGGGAAGGTGTAGATGCTTCGGGGGAGATTGGTCGCCATGCTGTCCTGTCGAGAGCGAGCGAAGAGACGAGGTGAAGAGCGAGACGAAGCGGCAGGAGATGAAGGAGCCAAGTCGGACGGAGCGAAGGCTTCGCTCTCGCCTGGAGAGATTTTCTGGCGGAGAGGTTGGCGCGCAACGGACAAGCTAGTACTACAACAATCACCGCTGTACAGCACAGACCTACTCAGACCCTCCCTCTCAAGCCTCAATCATCATCGCCGTCTCGCGAGACGGCGGGCACGAAGAAGGTGAGCACTCCTCCCTGCAGGTTGTCCTTGGCGTCGCCGATGTAAACGTAGAAGATGGCGCAGTGGTCGGCGCAGACGCCTAGCGTGCCGCGAAGTCGTTGAGAAGGGAGGGAGCGAGGGGAAGGAGGGGACGGAGAGAGAAGGATCAGCTTCCCGAGCGCCGAGCGAAGGAGTTGAGATGCAGACGCACAGGCGATGGTCGTCGACGCGATAGAGTAGCTCGCGAGGAACTTCAAGAGGTTCTTGGCGTCGACAGTGACGCTGTGGAAGGTGGACGGCGAGGGAGGTGGTTGCGACGGCGGTTCTAAGGAAGAGGCGAGGTCAGCTTTGATCACAGCAGGTCATGGGCAGCTCTCAGAGACACAAGTTGGCGACGGGTGTAGAACCGAGTACTCACCATCTTCCGGTCCCGCTTCGGGGTGCTTCAGACCGCGCCATTCGGTCTCGACGTTAGCTTCGTCGCTCTCTGCCCTCAATCTGCGCGAAGAACCGGGTCAGTGAGGTGCTCGAACGCCTTAGGCGCCGCGGAACACGTACCGAAACTCGCCACGTCGATTTGCGCTGATGGTGATGGTCGAGGAGATGGTCTTGAGACGATCGCAGACGGTGCGGAGGGTCGAAAGCGGGGGAAGGAGGATGTTAACCTTTGTGACACAGGTAGGAGATTTGTCAGCTCGTGAAGGGCTCCAGAGATCGGGAGCGCACGTCGGGCGTCGGGCACAGCGGCTCTTTCATCGCGTCGACCTCGGCTTGCTTCTTGACCTTGACGCCGACGTCCTGGGTGATCTCGAGGGTGCGTCCAGCTCGGCTCTGTGTCGCAATGAAGACACAACAAAAAGCAAGGGTAAGAGGTGTGTTAGTAGGTGATAAAGCGCTTTAGAGGACGAGGCTGAACTCACAGCGCTGGTGATTGCGAGAGTCAGCACGGGATGAGAGCCCTTGCCGGTCCCCTGCGGCCCCTGACCACCCTTTTTGGCGAGCTTGATGATGACCTGGGTGGCTCCCTGTGTGAGCGGGGGGAGGATGGCGAATGAGCGAGGCTTTCGGCGAAGAGAGGCGAGCCGAGAGCTCACGACGGCGCTCTTCAGAGCTCGCGAGAGGGCGTCTGTGCTGATCTCGAGGTAGATCTCGTTTTCATTGTTGGATTCGAGGCGGAACGAGTCGACGTCAAAGATGGAAGACTGCAGAGCGGGGAGACTGGTCAGCGAGGGATCGGCCGAGCGAGCGTTCGAAGGGCTTACGACGGCGATTTGACTGTACAGAGAGCAGGGTAGAAGTCAGTACACCGCTGTCGCTAGATACGATGCTTCATGAAGCGCTACAGTGGCCACGGTCGCCTTCCACTCCGGCGCTACGCGTCTCTCCCTCGCTCCCCGCTCCCCATCGCTCGCCGCTGATCGTCAGGAAGCACAGTACTCACGACCAGACCTGTACACATCCCGCTGAGCCATCTGACAAGCAAACGAGGTGCACTGTATCGGGCTTGAGCTTGAGAGTCGCGAGCTTGCTGAGGGGCGTCAGTGAGCCGATGAGGCGAGAGAAGGAGTTAGGATTCGTGATCTCGGCTCGAAAGCGCATCTTATCGTGTAGAACAGCAAGCTGCTGCTCGAACTAGTCGACGGGTACGAAGGAGAACGAGGCGAAGAGCTCTCGCGCTTCTCTCCCTCCTGACATTCGCTCGCTCTCAGCCAACATTGTCGTTGGGCTAAACCGACAGCTCGGATAGGACGCTACAGCTCTACTCGTCACTCTACGCTCGCCCTCGTCTCGCTCGCCGCTGCTGCTGGATCAGGAGAACGCGCTGAAGCTCGACGCGTAAAGAAGCTCGTTGTCGCTGGTGAGTGAGAGTCTTACAGGGTGTCCAGAGATACCGTCGGTGGTGATGTAAGGCTGTAGGACTACTCTGCTGCGTGTGCGGTGATGCAGAGCAGCGCGGGAGGCTTCAGTATGGACCTTTAGAAGCTTCACAGCTCGCCGAACACTCTGCATCGCGATGTACACGTCGAGGCTGACTCTGTTCTATCTTCATACAGAACTTGACACGCCTGACCCTCCTCCACCTCCCGCTACTGTCGCCATCTCCCATCTCGGCGCCACTCGTTCCTACTCCGCTTTCGCCGTCCTCTCCCCGCGATGCCACCACTACCCAGTGGCTCGCCTGCACCCAGCATCACACCAGCTGGAGAGCTAGCGCACACCTCGCGCTCACTTACTTGGAATCTCGATCTCAACACGAACGACACCTCGCTCCGCCTTCGCCTCCCACTTCGGTGCTGGCTCGGAGAGGTCCTTCTCAGTGTTGTGGCGGAAGATCCACAAGAGCTCGGGATAATGTTCTACTTTGCCCTCTGCGACCGCCGCGCTGAGCCTCCGGTCCAGCTCGACTGCATGATGTACTGGCTGCAAGCGGACGACAGGCCGAGGGCCATGTGCTTTAGCAACTACGAATCTTTCGACACCCTCCCCCGCGCCCTCAGCTTCAACCGCGCCGATTCCTCCACGTTCCTCGCGACCGAGTCCCGTCACCACTCGTTTCGGAGATTGAGTCACCGTCGTTTCCGCATCGTTCTCAGGTTCAACTCGTCGTCCCCGACCACCCCGTCTAGGCAGAGCCTCGAAGCCCCCGTTACGAATGCTAGTGCATTAGCAAGACTTGCAACTCGTAAGTCCCCGGCTTGTTCCTTCGAACAGCGCTGACCCCCTTGGCTCTCAGCTTCCATCTCGACCAAGCGCCCCAACGACATTCGCTTCTTCTTCCCTCGCGTCAATGTGGAGCTGTGGGCTAGTAGCTCAACTCTCGTTGCCGCTTCGCCGTACTTCAAGTTGATGTTGGACTCCGGCGTCGCGATCGAGAACGTCTAGCGCCGAGGTCACAAGCGCTTGAGGTCGGGCGCTGCAAGTCGAGGAACGACCGTGTCGCAGGATGGGACACTGGCGCGCGAGTCTAGTGGTGCGGCGGCTTCGGAGATCGAGGAGGAGAGCGAAGGGACGGGACTCGACGACTCGGACGACGATTCGGACGACATTCTCGCTTCAAATGGCTCGCTCGTGCACGAAGACACAGCGGACGACGGCGACTTCACCTACCGCGAAATCACCATCACTGCGGCCGCCTACTCGACGTACCGCGCCGTCCTCGTCTACCTCGTCTCCTCCCACATCGACTTCGCGGACCTAGCCTCTACCCTCCTCCCCTTGAATCCCGCCGCAGACGAAACGCGCAAGGAGTGGGCTGAACGGAACAGGCAACAAGAACTCGCTTTACCTCTTCCGGTTTCTCCCAAGTCCATCTACCGCCTCGCCGATCTCCTCGAGCTGCCGACGCTCAAGAACCTCGCCCTCGATAATTTCAAGACCCAGCTCATGGTCGAGAACGTGGCGCGTGAGCTCTTCTCGAGCACTAGCGCGCTTTACGACGAGCTCCGAGCTGCGGCCCTCGACTTCGCCGTCGAGCACTGGAGCGAGGTGAAGGAGACGGAGGGGATGAATGAGATTGAGGAGAGAGGGAGGGCAGGGGCGTGGCAAGGTAGTCCAGCGCTCTTCTTTGAGCTGATGGCGAGAGCCTCGAAGTGAGCAGTAGCGTATTCTCGGGGCTGGAGAGAGGGGGGGGGAGGAGACCTCGATTCGGAGCGGGAGCCGGCCTTCGCTTTTGACCAGTGTCGCTATGCAAGCAGACTCACTGTGCATCTCATCAATTGCAGAGGACTGAGGCGAAGTTGCAGCTCCACCGCTCTCGTTTCGAGCACTGCTTCAGCTTCAGCTCTGCTCCCCTCGCTTCTGT
Organism: Leucosporidium scottii; assembly: GCA_003054985.1. NCBI lineage: Eukaryota > Fungi > Basidiomycota > Microbotryomycetes > Leucosporidiales > Leucosporidiaceae > Leucosporidium > Leucosporidium scottii. The sequence goes on from MWVB01000007.1 coordinate 22,700, forward strand.
CTCGCCGCCTCCAACGCCGACTGCACCTCCTCCGCGAACGCGACCATTCCCTGACGCTCCTCGGGCGTGCTTCCCAGCAGCTTCGGTCCATCCCTCCCTCCAGCACCCGCCCCTCCTCGCCCTCCTCGACCTCTCCCCCTTCCTCGCCCTCTCGGCGTTCCCCTCGAGCTCATGTCTGAGCTTGAAACGGGCGCGCTGGATGCGAAGCGGTGTGATGGCTCGGGTCGGTACAAATCGCCGGTTGGTAATGGTGGCAGACCGAGGAGGAGGCGGAGGGAAGGCTCGCGAGCCGAGGGAGGGAGAGCGGTGAGGCGGGTGAGGGTCGTTTGAAGGGCGGGCAAGGCCAGTAGGACTCTCAGGGTGGAAGAGGTAGCTATACAGAAGATGCACAGCGTCAGCAAGTGCACTGGAGCGACATCAGAACAGCGACAGAGCTCACCGACTGCTTCTAACTCGAATCCTCGCAGCGGTTTGACATCGTCTCGCTGCAGCGGATCCTCCCACAGCGCTGGATTGGGCTCTGCTGGCCAATGCAGATCCTTCAGCCGTTTCCTCGGTCGCTCGTCGTCCACTGGATCGTCGGCTGCTTGTTTTCGCCCGGTCAGCTCGAGCCTGCTGCAGAAGGGTAGAGGCGACGTACCGATTACGGGGAGCAGTGGTAGAGGTGGAGGCTCATACTTGTTCTCTGATGAACAGCTTGAAGCCTTGTGCTGCTTGAAGCAGGCTACAGAGCAGCTGTCGAGAGAGCAAGGTCAACTTCGAAGTGGTGTAGCGGAACAGAGCGAGCTCACTAGTCGACGTGATCTACGGGACAGCGATACTTCCCTACATCCTTCTTGCTGCAGACTTTGCACGGCGGGATGCGAGCTGGTGCCATTCTTCGAGTTTGAGCAGCGAGTGGAGCGGAGGCAAGAGGCGAACGAGCGGGCAGCGGAGAGGTGGTCCTCGAGTGGCGAGTGAGAAGGTCGAGGGCAGTTAGAGGATACTCTAACATCTCGGCTCGCTCTACTGCAGAGCCCTGCCGACCTGCAGACCTCCGCCGAGCTTCGCAGCCTCTCATCGCCGAGCAGAGTTGAGCGCTCTCCACGCCCCCGACTGTGCTCAAGAATAACAACATGCACTTCATGGGCACCTAGAACAGCTAGTGATTTACGCATACGCCCTATCAAACTTCCTCAGCTCCTCGCCAGCGTCGACGAGCGAGCCCTCCTTGCCGATTTTGGCGGGGAGAACGACAAAGACGTCGGTGAGGGTGGTAGACAACGAAGCGGTGGTCCTCGGTAGCTCCTTTGAACTCCGGCTGACTAGCCACTGCGATGAGCTAAGTCGAACGAGGGACTCGAGGATGGGAGGGTCGCTGCGAAAGGGGGAAAGGTCAGCGAGGAGATGGGGAGGAGAAGCGGGCGCGAGGGCTCACCTCGAGTAACCTCGTACACAATCAACGAGTGCAGCATTAACTTCGTGCTCCTCCTGGCTCGACTTGCCCGACCACGACTCCTCCTTCGTAGGCCAGCCGACCGAGCTCGAGAGCGGCCCTTCCTTGCGAAGATGGCGATGGCGATATGGTCTGCACGAGTGTGGATAGTCAACTCGGTGTTCAGTAGTAATGGAAGGAGAAGAGCTTACGGTGGCGGAGGCAGCACGAGCTCGAGAATAGTCTCCACGGCTTCGAGCAGCCGATGCGAGCGGCTCTCGAGCCACTGAACGGCGTCGAGGTCGGTGAGAGGAAGCGTAGCGAGAGCGAGAGTCAGAGGGCCACGCTGCGGAAGAGCGAAGTGAGTATTCGAAAGATGGAGCGATGCCGAACGAGGCTCGGACTCACCTGGAATCTGCGAAGCTCCATCGGCGTATCTCGAGCCTCGCCCTCTCCGCAGAACAGCTGAAGAGGCGCTACCCCTTCCGCCTGTTGCTCTTCCTCTTCTTCCTCTTCTTGGACCACTGCTCCCGTCTCGATCGCATCGCCCTCCTCCGTCACCAGACTCGCCACCTCCTCGCCTGACTCGCCCTCTCGACAAAGCTCGACCTCGGCTAGCAGCTCCTTGGCAGTCTCCTCTCCCTCAACATCAAAGCTTCCCATCGCCTCGGCTAGCGCTGAGGTGTCGACATCGGGAGCGAGCTCGACTGCTGGTGTCGTAGGAGCTGGCAAGATGGCTTCGGACGGCTGGCCGGAAGGTGTCGAAGGCGCGGCGTCGAGAGAGGCTGATGGGTCGTCTACGGGATGTACGGCAGTCGAGATGGAGGGAGGAGGGTAAGAGCTTTCGACTGGCGGCGCAGGAGTAGTCGACCTCGAGCTCTCCACGCTCGCAATGCTGGCACTGTCGGCTTTCGAGCTCTTCCTCTTGTGCCCTCCCAGTCCAAGTGTGCCGCTCCATTTTGGCTTCTTGAACCCCCATCCGGTGCTGGGTGTCGGCGGAGTGGAGGAAGTCGGAGGTGTGGAAGAGAGGCCGGGGAGGGAGGGCATCGAGGACATTGCGAGCGAAGGGAGGGAAGGCATGGCGACGGAGGGGATGGAAGGCATAGCGGGCATGCTCGACATGGTGGGTAGAGACGGAATCGAGGGTTGCGAGAGGTAGTCGGACATGCCGAGGGTGTAGGTCGACCATTTGGAGGCGTCGGTGGAGCGAGCAGCCTTCCTGTCCTCTGCTGTCGAGGCTGTTGCTGCCGTTGGAGGACGTTGAGGCTTAACCGAGATAAAAGAAGGTCGCGTCATAGTCTGCTGCAGGTGCTGCACCAGAGCGAGGAGGTCCGTCTCGCTCATCGGCGGAGGAGGGAGTCGACCTGGGCGAGTAGTCGTCGAGGCGGGGTCAAGTGTCGCAGGAGGGGTGGGAGTTGGGGAGGCGGAGGCGGAAGAAATTGACGGCAGGGCGAGAACGGAAGCGCCGTGAAGGAGGATGGGAAGAGTAGAAGAGTTGGAAGCCGAGAACTGAGCGAGTAGGGGAGTGATCTGCGCCGAGGTGACGGCTGTAGCGAACGGTGAGCGCGACAACGCTGCGGAAAGGGAAGGAATAAGATCTCGCGCTCTTAAGAGGAGGAGGTCTGACAACTCACCTCCCAGCACCCTCTCAAAGGAGCCCGTCTCGGCGCTGGCGACTACCCACTCGCTGCCCCACTTCTGCCAGTATTCACTCAGCTGCTCCACCATAGCTTCTCTTCCATTTCCAGCCAGTCCCTCAAAAGTTCCATGCAACAACCTGAACGCTCTGTAGGCTTGCGTGAGCGTTGCGAGCAGCGCTTCGTCCTCCAGCTGGGCAGCTCCGCCCGGTCCATCACTGCCGTTGCTGGCGGTAGTAGCTGAAGAGCCTCCTCGTGAGTGTCGCGGCGTGTAGGGGAGATCGATCGTCTGTAGTAGTATTCAGATCAGCAAGGCAGACAGGACGGAGAGCGAGTCGGAGGATTGACGGCATGCACGAAAAAGCCCTTCTCCGGCTGTATCCAGACCATGCGCTGCTTGCTAGAGTGTACACTCCTCACTGCTGGTCCTCCTCCCCGGTTCAGCATCCTACAGACAGCAAGACGAGAGCGCTCAGTCCGTCAGCTCCTCGTCTCTCGGGCTGTAGCTCTCCACTGCGAGCTCACCTAGCGAAATCCGCCATCCCCATGACTGTTCCCATCAGCCTTGCTCTCCGCTCTGCTGAAATGTCCTCCTCGGCCGAATGCAAGAAGAGCACCTTGGACGCTTCGACTGCTGCATCGTCCTGCTTGCCGGTAGGAGGGAAGAAGCTGGCCACAGGTGTAGTCGAGTAAATGGCTAGTAGTGAGAGTGTTGGAAAGGGTCGCATGAAGGACCGCTGTCGACGAGGGCCCGACATGGCGCCAGAGACGAGGTGGCGGAGAGTGAAAGAGGTGGGGCGGCGAAGGTCGAGCAGGTCGTGGTGGAGCTGCGTGTAGGGAAGTCTGGAGCAGACACTTGAGAGCCACTGGAGTGCTGTATGGCGGTCATGGCCGACTAAGCTACAGTACAGCTCGACTTTAGACCCCCTCGGCGAAGCTCTCGGCGCCGAAACTCGCTCGCCACGCCCAGCGGAGATAGGTAACAAAACACGTGCTTCATCTTGCACTGCACGCCCCCACACTTCAAATCCCATGTCTACTGCTTTTAACCACCATCGACCGGCCACAGCTCCGCTCCCTCCACGCCGAATCCTCCTTTAGTGCTTGGCGGCAGGAGGGTTGTAAACGAGCTTCCTGCTCTTGACGCTGTAAAAGTGAATTGTGAGGTCAGCGAAAGCCCGATAGGCGACGGGAGAGGGCTCAATCTCGAGAGCGAGGCGTACGGAGACCACCTGCGACGAAGACGAGAGGTCAGCGAGCTGTTTCCACGCATTTTCCAAGGGAAAAGCCCATGTACTTCTGCTTCTTCAACAGGATGCTAAGAGCGAAAAGCGCCGAGAGAATTCCTGCACGAGAACGCGAAGAGGTAAGCGTCGAGGTCCGCGCCGAAGGCTCTGGCCCCAGCTCCAGCCCGTCGAGGGCGCTGGGGAGGGGGCAAGTTCGCACGCACCGACAGCCTGCATTCCCATCTGTATGGTAGTACAGAGTCAGAATCAGTATCGAGAGCTCTGAGGTAGATCAAGCAGCGCCGAGCTCACCTTCTTCCTCTGGTCAGATTCCGGCTCCGAAGCCTGAGGGAGAACGGGGGGTCAGCGGTGTGCCTTCGTCCTGAAGATTAACACTCCTCACCCAGGACAGGAAGTGGGTCACGTCGGCGGCCATCTGGGAGGTGGTAGCGGGGGTTCCATCCTCGTACTCGACGAGGCCGTCGTAGAGGACACGAGCCATTCCGATAGCTCCTCCGGGGAAGTAAGGGTCTGATAGTGGTGAAGTCGTAGTGTAGACGAGTTGCGAGGAGCGGAAACGAGCGAAAGAGGTCAGCCAAACCGACCGAGAACCGAGCTGAAACGAAACGCACTGTAGTTGAGGCCCTCGCGGATCTCGACACCAGCAGGGGGGTCGACGTATCCAGTGAGAAGAGCGTTGACGTAGTCCTGTGGCAAAAGCAGCATCAGCACGAGCTCAACAGCATTCGATCCCCCGAGCACCCAACTCACAGCTCCTCCGTGGCGAGCCTTGGTGATGAGGGAAAGATCGGGGGGAAGGGCTCCAGCGTTTCCGGCACGAGCGGCCTCCTCGTTGCTGTAGGGAGGGGGGAAGTAGTCCGAGAGCTTTCCGGGGCGCTGGAACATCTCTCCAGTCGAGTCGGGTCCGTCCTCGTACTCGATCTCCTCAGCCATGGCCTTGGCCTCGGTGACGGTGTGGGAAACACCGACGAGGTTGCGCCAAGCCACACGGTCGAGCGAGTGACAGGTCGAGCAGACCTCACGGTAGACCTGGTATCCACGGCGGATGCTGAGAGCGAAAGGGGGAGGGAAAGGGGGATCAGCTCGGCGTTCTGCACAGTAGTGATGTACAGCTTCGGTTCGAAAGCTCCCGCCTGCTCCTGTACATCCAACGCGACCCGCGTCCACTCGAGCTCCAAAGATGCAAAACAGCCCGATCTGCTCCCCCTCCTCGCGCTGGAGCCTGCCCATCGAGCTCCGTAGCGCTTCTTAACTGCTCTCAAGCTCCCTAGAACTCCTTGAATCCCGTTCGTAATCCCTGGTACACTCACGCGGCGTGATCAAAGGTCTCGAAAGGACCATTGAACGACCAAGGGTAGGAGGGAGGGTGAAGTCCGTGGTCGGCAGCACTCTCGGCCTTGGCCTCCTGGAGGAAGGGGTTGCCGTAGAGCGAAGTGTACCACGCAAAAGTACCGACCGACACGGCGGCAAAGGTGGCAGCCGTGGCGTTGGCAGCCTTGGGCGACGAGGCGAAAAGCGAAGCCTAGCGATTGGATACGGAGGTTAGCTGCTGGCTTGCGAAGGATGTATGGCAGTCGGGGGGTGCTGCGCTGGTAGAGGGGGTGCTGTACTACAGTCGAAGGCTCCTGCAGCTTGTCCAGCGCTGGCAGAGGAGCGCCGAGCTGGCCCAGGTGCGGCGAGCTGGCGATTCGAAGGGGGAGAGGCGTTGAAGGGGTCGAGAGATCTTACCTGGGTGGACTGGAAGCGGGCGCCCGACTGACGAGCAGCCGAACGAAGCGTCGAACGCATGCCGGCAAAGCTCATCGTGCAACGAGGTGAGAGAGGTGGGAAAGAAGGGGAGCCAACCGCCGCGACGCCGCGACGCCTTCGCCTTCGAGCAGCTGGCCAGCCCAAACGTCGCGAGCGGCCCAGGCCGGCCGTCTGCTTCTTGCTCTTCTGCAATACCTTGCTACATTTCAATCTCATCTCTTTCGCCTCTGCAACTTCTCCAGAGCTACAGCCATCGCCAACTTCTGCTCTCTCAACTCCCCGCCGTCCGATCCTCTCCGCAAGATTCGCTGTGGGTCGATTGGGGCAAGTCCAGCAGGACAGCAGGGCGGAGAGGGAGTGAGCGGAATTGCCAACGGTGTCTGCTCGGCAGGCGAATCCCTGCTCGCTGATCTAACGAAGTTCAAGGGGAGCGCCGAGCTCATTGCCTTCGAGCGGCCCTGCAGCGGCTTAAGCTGTCTCTGTGACACTGTTCATTGTTCTCCGACATTTTGTCAAGCCTGCTCCCCGCGCCTCTGCTCTCACAGAGCTACAGACTGCTCAGTTAGTGAGAGAAATGACCTTCGGTGCTCGGCGACGAGCTGCACTCTCGCGAAGAGAACTGTCCGTCGCGATGCCAGGGGTCGTCGGCGGCTTGACCTCGGCTAGAGACCTACTTTCGAGTGTAGCCTGGAAAATGCTCGCATACAGACTTCACAACGAGCTGCCGCGGAGAGCTTTCGCCTCTTGGCCTTCGCACAATCGCACACTTCTTGCACTCGCACTCAGAACTCTCGGAAACGGTATTCTAGGCTACAAGGAACCCTTCTCACACTCTCACGCCTCTTGAACACTGGCTTACAGCTCTCCGGCGCCCTCTCCCCAGAGCCTTTGCGTCCTCTTCCCGGCTCCCTCCGCCTCAATCGCTCCACCCGGCGCCGAGCAGGTGGAGCGAGGACGTCAAACACTACGTTATGGGTCGTCCTAGCTCGCCCCAGTCGACGCCGGGCAGCGTAGGCCTCTCAGGCTCTCGCCTTCTCTACCCGCACGAGTACCAGCTCTCGCAGCTTGGGATGCACACAAAATGGACGGCTCGCGTGGACGAGAAACCAAAATCGAAGTTGAGGGTCTTGCCGAACCCGAAGGAGTGGTGGAGAGCTGTACTTGACTTCCGGGAGCGGACGCCGCTGCTACTCAGGTTCTCGCGGGAGCTGGCCCAGGAGAATGGGCGATCTTTCTGGGTGTTGTTGGCGTTGAATATCTGTCAAGCATGTATACCATCATGTGAGTGCTCGCTGGTCATCTTCCGCTTCGATGTTAGCTAACCCCGAACCTTCGCAGCCGAGCTGTACTTTTCGGGACGACTTATCGAAATTGTAGGTCATTGTCGAGGCCCTGGAACGCAAACTAATCTCTCTGATTCACAGGCCCATGTTGTAGGAAGCGGAGGACTGCTCAACTCCCACCTGTTCGCCTTCGCTTTCGTCGGCCGAGTTGCTACCACCCTCGCCTCTATCGCTGTAGACCGACTATGGTAAGTTGGGGTCGCTGAGCCATCTATCAGAACCTCACTGACACTCATCTTCACCAGTACACTATACGAAGAAAAGCTCAACTCGCGCTTTTCGCTCACCATCCAAGCCGAGATTCTCAAGATCCATTGCCTGCTGGACGACGACGAGCTGGAGCTACCAGAAACAAGGCGGAAACTGGGACTACTACGGGAGCTCGGAGGCTCGAGCGTCTACCGAAGGATCTTCGACCCTCTCGGCTTCCTCAGCGTTGGCAACTCGGCGCTCAGTGTTGGGCTCGGCGCAGCTATGCTCGCTTCGCAGCTTACACCGACCAACGGGTTCTTCCTAGCACTCAGTTTGGGATTTATGGCGTTGGAAGAGCTGGATGCGTGGTATGGAGAGCGGCCTCGTAAGTTCTCATGTGACTTCGGATCGACCTTTGAGCTCACCTCCCTCGTTGTCAAGCGGTCGAGCATTTTGACATCACCAGCGACGCCTTCCTGCGCTTTCAAAACATGTTCAGGGTGCGTTGTTTCCTATCCCAAGCCTCTGTTTCCTCCCTGACTCTCGTCTCTCACGCAGCTCGGCACCTCGAAAGTGAGCCCGTCTCGGCGCTCCCACCTCTCCACCAGCTGATCTCCCTGTTTTCCAGGCCCTTCGCCGCGAAGTCACCATGCTCGGTATCCAAGACCACATCCTCTCTTCCGCCCTCACCGCCAAAGCCACGCTCGGCACCACCGCAACAACACTCGGCTCCCGCACTTTCCAGCAGCACCAACCTCCCCTCCACCTCACGCACCTCATCCTCCAACTCTCACGGCCCATCACCACCTCTCTTTTCATCCTCCATACCGCTCTCGTTGCACCGCACTCGGCTTCCCCCTTAATCTCATTTGCCGAGATGGCAGTCCTCGAGTCGGCCGCGTGGAATTTGAGGGTTCGGTGGGCGAGCTTGCGGAGGGGGGTGAGGGAGTTGAGAGGTGGGATGGACAGTTTGGAGGCGTTGTATGAGTGTGAGAAGTTGGAGATGAGGAGGGAGAGGAGGGAGGTGGCGGAGTATGTGAGGAGGGTGAGGAGGGATGAGCAGGGGCAGGAGCTGAGAGGGATGGAGATTGAGTTTAGGTGAGTTGAGCGGCGACTCTCTGAGCGTGCAGATGCTGATTGGTGACTTTGCAGGAATGTGACTCTGCGCTACTCGCCAACATCGCTGCCCGCCCTCGACAACGTCTCGTTCAAGATCCTCCCCGGCCAGCTCGTGTACGGACTTCCCCTCCTCTCCAATCGATCACCGCTCACACTCCCCTCGCACAGATCCATCGTCGGACACAACGGCTCGGGCAAGACCAGTCTCGTCTCCCTGCTCTCATTGTTCGTTCCTCCCCTTCTTTGCCGGGCCGAGCTGACCCTCTTTCCCTGTCCTCCCTACTTCAGGAGCCAGAAGGTCACCTCGGGCGAGATTCTCGTCAACGGCATCAACGTCCTGAATTACTCGCGACGTGACCTAGCTCGCATCATGAGCTTCACCTTCCAAACTTCTCGTCCGTCTTCCTCTCCCCTTCCTTTCGCCCTCACATCGCTGACTACCTCCTCCCACAGCCGTCCTCCCCATGTCGATCAAAGAATACGTCTCTCTCGGCTCTCCCTCCCACGCCCTCACGGACGACTCCCTCATCCTCCGGGCCCTCGACGCCTCAGCAGCCAACACCGTAGTCGACCAGCTCGGCGACGGGTGGCTCTCATACGCCGGAGGGACGGTGGGCGCCGCGCTTTCCTCCACCGAATGGCAACTGCCACAATTGGTGCCGAGGCCGCCGGGCGTACCGTCGTTGGAGATGCTGGAGACGGAGGGAGGTGCACCGGGGTTGGAGGCGTCGATGAGTAGTGAGGGGACGCTGACAGATGGTGAGAAGGAGGAGAAGGAGCCGAAGAAGAGGCAGGCGCAGACGAGGGTCACGTCGTTGCCTACTTTGGTGAACGGTGAGGAAGCGACGATTCATTTCCCGGATCATTCGCCGGAGCCGTGTGTGCTGTCGGGCGGACAAGTGAGTTTGGGTTTTGCATGATGAGGAGATCGTTAGCTGACCCCTCCTTATCGCAGTGGCAACGTATTGCGCTGGCTCGTAGTCTTTGCTCGACAGAGAACGACCTTCTCGTCTGGGACGAGCCAGCAGCGGCTCTCGACCCCATCGCCGAAGCCTCTCTCTTCGACCAGATCCTCTCCCTACGCGGCCAGGTGCGGACTCCTAGCTTCTCTCGTCTCACCCAGATACTGATCCGAACGCACCCTCAGTCCACCGTCCTCTTCACGACCCATCGTTTCGGCATTTGCACTCGCGCCGATCTGGTCCTCATGTTCAAGGAGGGGAAGCTGGTGGAGCAGGGCACGCATGAGGAGTTGGTGAAAATGGAAGAAGGGGAGTATAGACGCTTATGGGAGGTGCAGGCGCAGGGATTCGTGTAGGACTTCTTAGTAGAATTGAGCGCTTGCGCCGAGCTTGAGAAGCTCGGAGAGGTGGCGAGGGTTTCGACCAAGCTCGAGAAAGCCGAGAGACCTGTCTAGACTATCATCGTGAGCTCCAGCTCACTACGGTATCTCCTCTGCTCTTGGCCTTGAAAGAATCGAGCGCTGCCGAATGCCATCCTTCGCCGAGAGGAGAATGTCGAGTTGTAGGGCGATATAGAGGTTGTAGCCATGCAAAGATCACCACCAAACAGCTTCTGAAGCTATCTGTAGCTTTGCACTCGAGGGAACAAGATGGCCGAGTTGGCCTCTCGCGCTTCTCTCGCTCCTCCCTCAACCTTGTTTCGCCGCGCCAACATCATGTCCGACGCGCCAGGGGAAGCTGCACCTCGACAGGCTTTCCGACCATCTCGTGGACGAGCGTCTCTCTCCGCTCTTCCGTCCAGTACAATCCCCAACAAGGAGAACGGCGGTGGTTCAACATCGACGAGCGGCAGCAAGTCGTCGCCCCCCAAGTCGTCTCGCAAGAAGCGCGCTCACTCGCTCGGCGGAGAAGCGCTCCAACGTACCGTGCAGTCTAAAGCAGGATTCGAGCTCAGTCCAGGACAGCAGGCCAGGAGGAAACTGGTATGTAACAGCTCTCAGCTCGACGCGTCGAGAGAGACAGGCCTTGTTTGTTGAACGATTTGGGACCCCGTCTGCAGGCCCCTCGTCGCTCCATCTTGAAGGCTACACCGGCCATTTTTGAAGGTACAGGAGATCCTACAGCCACGTTCGAGAACAGCGACATCCGTCAATTCGCTTCGGCCCACACGACCGACCTCTCCTCGCTTTCGACCTTCAACCGCCGCCGCTCTTCCCTTCGCTCCAGCACCGTACCGCAAGACCAGGACGACGACGAAGATGAGGAGAGCAGTGACGACGACAACGGTACCATGGACATGGACTTCACCCGCATGGAAACGAGTAACATGGACGACCGCCGCAAGAGCATGCTCAGCCGCCGCGTTAGCTTTGCTCCCAACGCTCACATTCGGTGTGTTGGACAGTCACAATGTATCTGAGCTGCGAACTGACGCGTCTGGCATCCTACAGCACCTTCACCCCCGACAAGCCGACCGCTCAGGCTCAGGCTCTCCTTCACGCTCAGCAGCAAGCCCAAGCTGCCGCCGCTGCTGCCGCGGCCGCCGCTCCCGCCGAGCCTCTCGTCTGGTCCTCGTCCGAAGAGGAGGACGAAGACGACATGGACTCGGAGCCCAGCATGGAGATGGCCGGCGACGAAATCACCCACGCCTTCGCAGGCCACTTTGCCGGCACCAATATGCCCATTTCGGCCCTTCAGCCCAACCAGGACAACGAAGACGACGAGGACGACGAGTCGGAGAGCGATAGCGATGGCTCGATGGCCATGGACGAGGCCAACACGGGCGAGATCACCTCGGCTTTCGCTCAGCAGAAGACGAGCGTGTTCAACTCCCAGCAGGCCGCCGGTAGTTTTCCTCCTCCTTCCGTCCCCGCCATCGCTCCCGTTCCCTCCGCCATGAAGGCCAAGCCCCGCTTCAGCGAGGTCGCTCGTCGAGAGGATGCCGAAGACGAGGAGATTCTTCGCTCGCTCGGCATGGCCAAGGGCAAGGGAGCTGCCGCTGACAAGGGCAAGCAGCGCAGCGCCGTCATGTTCGGAGGCGTCCCTTCCAGCGAGGGAGATGACGAGGATCGGACTGGCCTGATCGACGAGAACGCCGACACCGAGGACGAGGGCGACAGGACTTCGGCGATGGACATGACTATGGCGGTTGGCAGCGTGCTGGCCGTCGGAGGATCGCAGAGCACTGCGCCTTCGCAAGAGCAGCAGCCAGCCGCGGCGATGGAGGAGGAAGAGGACGACGACGCGTCGATGGACATGAGTGTCGCCGAGAAGACGATGGACCTCGACCAGACGGCCGACATGATGGACGCTACGACCTACGGCGGCATCCTCGGCGTTTCGGCGCCCTCGACTCCCTCTGCTCGCCTCAAGGCAGAGCTCCACGCTCGCCAGCTCGCTCAAGGCATCACTCCCACCGAGAAGCTTCGCAACTCGCCTCGCCGTCTCGTCAACCCTCCTTCCATGAGCGATCTCCCTCCCCCTTCCCCTCGCTCCATCGCCAACATGCCCAAGAGTCCCAGGAGGGCCACCACTTCCGTCAGAGCTACCGTTCCCGTCAGCCACTCTTCGTCCGCCAAGCTCGTCTCGCCAGTCAAGATCCCCTCGGCTCTCCAAGTCACCACTCCCGATCGTTCTCGCTCCTCTCCCGCCAAAGCGCCTTCTTCCACTTCGCGCGCTTCCGCTCGACCCTCCACCGCCGCCCTGGAAACACTAAGTTACTGTTGAATAATTGGCACAGTAACCAGACAGACGCCTTGC
>MWVB01000007.1:49676-60267 GCA_003054985.1 Leucosporidium scottii
TAGCATCTTGCCCCTCCCCGCATCCAGAAGGGGTTCCTCACAGGGTGTACCCACCCGACCTTTTTGATTCACCCCCACTCAAAATGTAACCATTAAGAAGCCTTTCGAGGATGTTCGACCCTCGAGATTTGAGGGCGGAGCCGAGGGAGAGACCGAGAGAGAGAGAGCGCGAGGCAGCTCTCGAAAGGTGTAGCAGACGGTCCAATGACTGACTTGGGCGCAAACTGAGGGATGAGTTCAAGGTTCGCTGCCTCTCAGCCCACTGCTCGCCTCGACGTCTGCTCTCCCCCGCTCGGCGAACACAGAAAAAAGCGGCACAGCTTACATATCACAAAGCGAGAGCGCACATATCAAAACTCAAGCCACAAGCTATCCACCTCACTCGGTCTCAACAACCACCAAATCGACATACTCTCCATCATCCCAACTGACATCGGCCATGCCCTCGCCTTGGCAGAATTGGGCCTTGGGGTGATACTTGGTCGATTCGGGCACGGAGGAACCGTCGCCGGGAGGGAAGTCGGTAGAGGAGGCTTGCATGCGAGTGCGGACGGACCAGTGGAGCGTGGGCTTGTGCGTCAGTTGACGGGGGCGGCCGAGGTTCCAGCTGGTGGGAGGGAGAGGGAGGAGGGGGGTCAGCGCTGAGGTGAGAGGGAGGGCTGGGTTATTTTTGAGTAGGTTGAAGGAGTTGAGAGTGCTTGGAGAGAGAAGGCGGGACGGGGAGGGAAGCAGGGCGCAGAAAGGAGAAGACCGAGTCGACTTGCCGCCACGAGTGCGAGCGAGCTTCGCCTTCGACGTCCCAGACAATCTGTCCGAGAACAATTAGAAGTCAGCTCTCAATCTCGAAGGGATCGAGACCTCTGAAACTCACCCTCAAAGTCGGCGTCACCTCCAAGATCCACCAACCGGCCGTGACGATCCTCTGGGTAAACGCCTCCCACTGCTCCGAGATCCAACTCCCAATCGTCGTAAACGGCTTCATCTTGATCCAAGGGCTCAACGCATCTCCCCTCAACGCCAAGGCATCCTGCGCGCCCTGCTCCGAGGGGAGGGTCGAAAGGTAGACAACGGCAATGAGGGCGGGATCGGTGTTGGGTGCGAATTGGTTGAGCTTGGAATCGAGGTAACCCATGAGGTCCTTATCCTTGAGGGCAAGCTTCTTGCGAGCGTCCTCGATGAAGGGCGAGAAGATGGGAGATTCTTCGATGGCGTGCAAGTCGACGACGAGGCCGCGCTCCACAGCTTCGCGGACCATCCAGCGGAGGGAGAGGTGAGAGAGACGAGGAGTAATGTCGCCGTCGGTGGGGGTTTGACCTCCTCCTGTGATGGAAGAGACGCGGAGAGTCAGCCGAGCTTGCGCCGAGCGAGCGAGCAGTCGCCGTGAGGGCTCTGAGACCTAGCGTAGCAAACAGGATGGCTATGGAACGTACCAACGTTGCTGTGGCATCCGGAGAACCAGACCTCCTTGACACTAGGCTTCACGCGAATCTCGGTGACGGTCGCCGAAGCATCGGCCGTGCCGGACATGTAAGGCTGAGGGCTGAACCTAATGCGGTGCTCGTCGAGGGAGAGGCATTGACGGAAGTGGTTGACCATGCTCGTGCCGGCCGAGAAGGGGAGAGTGCGAGGAATGATGGCGCCGACGCTCGAGACGGTGTCCCTGTCGTCGCCGAGCGAGCGGGATGAGCGAGTGGGAGGGTAGAGAGGGGAGAGGGGGGAAAGTGGTTAGTTTTGCTAGAGACGCGTAAAGAGCAGCGACGACCACTCACCAGACTCCGACGAACTCGACCCTCACATCCATGCTGAACGAGTTCTTGAACGAGGCGGCGAGTTTGGTTCCGGGCGAGATGACAGCGTCGGCACCTTGGGCGTACAGGTGATAGGCGAGACTGATGCTCTGCTCGTTTCCGGGGAGGAGGAGTCCGACCTATAAAGTACAGGGTCAGGAGCGTTAGCTGTCGAGCCATTGAGTCGGATCGAGGCTCGGCGATGCGGGGCGCTCGGCAGACTCGAGAGTCGAGCGCTTGTGGACAGTAGGAGAGTAATTCTACCTGCTGCAGCATTCCAGCGAGAGCGCGAGCAGTGAAGGCACCTCTGTACGAGATGATCAGCGGTCAGCAGCCGTCTCGGCGGCTTCCTGTCTCCTCAAATGACTCGCCTCGAGAATCCGAAGAGGTAGATCTTGTCGCCTGGGGTGTAGTAGTTCATCAAGAAAGCGCTAAGAAGGAAGAACGATTTGTTAGCAATCCGGACCGTCAAGCCTAGCGCTCGATCTCGGGAGCTCGCTCTTTCCCCTTTCCGCGAGCTCCTCAGCCCAAGTCTGAACGCGGCTCAACACCAAAAGACTCACTATCCGTCCTGCACATGCTCTCCGAGGTTCCACGCTACAGCTGCGTCCAGAGCCTTGCTCACGCCACGAACGATGCCGCTCGGCGTCCATCCAGGCTCGTAGGTTCCGATGCCGGTCTGGTAGCTGTCGAGTGTGAGCGGAATTGTCAGGTCTTCGTTACGCAAAAACGCTTCACTGCTTCACTGACGCCATCACTCCTCTACCTCCCGCTGCAGAAGAGCGAAGGCGAGAGCGGAGCTCGGTTGTACGAAGGAGGAGGACTCACTAGGAGAGCTGACGATTCCTGTCGGCCGAGAGGAACGAGTAGAGCCTGTTGGGAGGTGAACGTGAGCTTCTTCTACCCCCTTATCAACCAGCCGACCCACAAAGGCATCGAGGTGAGCTACAGGAAGCGAAGACGAGTCAGCTGCTGTCCGCTCGGCGTAGAGCTGTTGCTACTCACATCAGGTCCGTAGGTGTTTCCCGTGCCGTCGACTGTGAGCGTAAGAGTCAGCTACAACTTTGAACGGCACTCGAGAAGGACTCACAGACGAGAACGAGGTTCTTGGAAGTCGACTTGCCGTCGGGACCAGCGCCGAGCATGTCGTTGGCCTCACTGCTGGCCCTTTGACGACAGAAGCCGAGTTCTTCATCCTTGAGGGTAGAGAAGGGTGCCCTGTCCAAGGCGCGAGGGGGCGCTTCGACCAGAGTGGGAGGTTGAACCATTCTAGTGAGCTCCAAGAAGAGCGGGAGTGTGCGCGAGCGAGAGGGGGTGGACAGGACGGGGTTAGTAGGCTGTAGTGCTCTAGATCGATTCGTCATGCTGTTGCTACAAGGCTACAGCTCTGTCAGGTAACGAGCGAGACTCACGAGGCGGAAAGAGTTGGTTGAAGCAGGTGGTCAAGAGCAGATCTCCGCGAGGAGCTTCGTCTTGGCTACTCGAACTTACGGAGGAGTTACGAGTACTTGCAACCGAGTCAGCTGCAAGGCTGCAGAAGCTCGAAACCTTCACTTCCCTGCCATTCCAACCTTGCTTCCCGCTTTCCCGCCGTCCCCACCCCACGAAGCGCCTGGGGCCAGTCTCAACGCGTCTCCGTCGACGCGTGGTGACTCCCTACAGCTTTCGGATGAGCGCTCAAGAGCACCGTGGGAGGCGTGACATCTATTGCCGAGTCTCAGCGTCCGAGCTCACTGCACTACAGCTCGAGGGAACTTGGGAGAGGAGGTTCTTGCGCCGAGCCAAAGTGCTGGGTCGCAGAAGCGGAGTCTCCAGAGTGCTGTACAACAGCAGACCAGGTCTCTGAGCGGCTCTCACCCAGACCTGCTTTCCTACAGGCGAGCCCTGAATCAGTCCGTTGCTTCGCCAAGTCTCGCTGGCGCCTCTCTTGCTCTTACATTTCACCTCGTCTTTGTCCGCTCAACTACAGAAACTCTTTCACCGTCTACTCTCTTTTTAGCCGCCTTAGCCGCTCACCTACAGAAATGCTCTCCAAGCTCTCCCTCTCCGCTCTCGCGCTCGGCCTCTCTGCCCTCTCCGCCAACGCTCAGGCTCCCACGGCTGAGCAACTCGCTCTCGTCGACGCTCAATACGTCGCTTCTGGCTTTGCTTCAGAGAGGTGAGTCGCTTGTACAGCCTTACAGCTGAGCCTGTACCAGAGTGATGGGCAACTCGAAACGACGCGCCTGTTTGCTGACCCTTGTTTTGCGCTCGTTCCATCTTTAGCAACACTGGACTCGGCGTCGCACTCAACTCCAAGGCTCTTCTGACTGTCGCTTACCCTGATTTCACCGTCGAGTGAGTTTCTCGCCTGATTCTAAGCAGAGAAGCCGAATCGTGTGCGGGAGACGCGTCGTGTGAGAAGGCGCTTGGGCAGAACAGGCTGGCGTAGGAGGGAGACTCTACGCGACGGTAACTAACCATCCAACACCTCACAGGAATGGATCGCCCTACACCGCCGACCAAGTCGCCGAGTTCCCTACCCTCACCGTCACCCCCGCCGAGTCCGACATGAGTGATTTCACCGACTCAACCCTCTACACGGTCATGCTCGCCGACGCTGCCGCTCTCGGTGACCCCGACCTCGAGGGCAACTACCGGTGGGTGGAGCTAGCTGGTCGGCGAATCCTGGGCTGACCTTCGCTCGTTCTCCCAATCCCAGCCACTACCTCGCCAACAGCGAGATGGGCACCATGGACAACGGCAGCTTCGTTCCCTCCAACGGCACCGTCATTACCGATTACGCCGGACCTGGACCTCTCGGTGCGTGGGAGAGAGCGCTCGGCGCAGACCTTCGCGCCTCGGAGACTGACCTGATGTCGCTTCACAGCCGGAAACGGTGTCCACCGATACGCCTGGTTGATCTTCACCCAGGGCTCCGACTTTGCTGCCCCCGCCGACCTCTCCTCGACCACCGCTGCCGGCCACTGGAAGTGAGTTTGGTTCAAAGCTCGCCACTCGCGATCCGTGATTGACCCTCGCGCTCCCTCCTACAGCGTCAGCCAGTACGTCGACCAGACTCAGATCACTCTGGTTGCTGCCTCCTTCTTCACCGTTGTCAACGGCGACCCTACCGGTACGTGCACTTCCCTGAGAATGGTCGTCGTTCGTCGTTTCGTCGCTCCTCTTCTCACGTTCCCATCTCCTCCGCATAGGCTCCGTCGTTGAGACCACCGCCGTCGTATGTTCCTCGTTTTAAACCCTTCCCGAGATGCGCACTAATCGTCCCTTGCCTCTCAGAACACCGCCACTCTCTCCGTCTCCTCGGCTGCTTCGTCTGGCGCCTCCTCCGTTTCCTCGGCCGCCTCGTCTGGAGCTTCCGCCGCCTCGAGCGCCACCTCCTCCGCTGGAGCCGCTGCCACCAGCGCCCCCGCCTCCGGCGCCAACAAGGTCGCCGTCTCGTTCGCTGGAGCCCTTGCTGGAGTCGTTGGCTTGATCGCTCTCGCCTAAGATCAAACGAGGAGATAGAGAGAGGAATACGTGACATCGCATATACAAACGGACACTTTGGGAATCCCTCACTCTACATTCCTTGCCTCCCTCCTACCTCTACTCCTTTTGCTTGAAAATGACCTGCTTTGCAACTCGGAGCGCCGAGGTTCGTCGAGAAGCGTGATAGGCTTCAGCGCATTCAGGAGTCGCTTCCCACTTCGGAGATTGTTCTCAAGCTGTTGGTCGCTCGGAGGTCGCTACATCCGTGCAGCTTCGAGCCATACCTAGGCATTCGCTCTCGCAAAGAAACGTGACCTCGGCGCAGAGCTGGCCAACCCCATCCTCAGGGGCGGTCGATTACAGCCTCGCTTGCTTCGCTACAAGGGACTAAGCTACTTACAGTCGACCTGGAGTAGTCGCATCTCAAGCCTCGGAAGCTAGCAACGAGGACTAACAACGAGGGTCGTGGGGCGTCCATCACTCTGATTGGCCACGAAGCGCTCAGTCCGGGGGGGGGGAGCGCTCGTTGTTGCTCGAGCGTTGGCCTTCGCATGCCTCTTAGCTCTTTCCACTTCTTCCTTACACTCAACAGGTCCCCTGCACCTCATGTCTACCATTGACATGACCTCCCCTGCTCTCCAGCAGCAAGACAAGCTCACCCCCCTCGGCGCTCCTCCTTCGCGCGTTCTCAACGGCCATGAACTCGATACATTGGAGAAGGCTCGTCCTGTTGATGCTGGGGGACGAGGGCTGCGGATCGCAATCTGCAGCGAGAACTTCCTTCCGAAAGTATGTACTACATCTCCCTTCCCAGCCTCCCCTCGCCGTTCTCGGGGCTGAGCACGTTCGGCTCAAGGGGGGTTTAAATTGACCCCTTCGCTTCGTCTCTCCCAGGTTGATGGAGTCACTAGGACGTTGGCAAAGCTGCTTGAGCACCTGCAGATGGAGGGACACGAGGCGTTGGTCTTGGGGCCCGAAAGTGGCATGGTGAGTGCTCTCCCTCTCGGCGCAGACGAAACGAGCGTAGCTGACGTTGAAACCGCTCAGAACTCGTACGCTGGACATGAAGTGGTCGGAACCAAGGGTATCCCGCTCCTAGGCGTCTACAAAGGACTCGCTCTCAACTTCATGAGACCTCGATTCATTCGCAAGCTTCGTACGTCGGCGCGACTCCGTCTTCCGCTACGAAAGCTTACCCTCTAATCTACACCAGGCGAGTTCAAGCCCGATGTCATTCAATTCGTCGACCCCATCTGGCTCTGCGCTCAAGCCATCCCCCTCGTTCAATACTACTTCCCCGACGTCCCGCTCGTCGCTTCTTACCACACCAACCTCGCTTCGTATTCGACCCTCTTTGGCTTCTCCTGGCTCACTCCTACCATGTGGAACCTGATGGTGAGCTTCGAGGTCTTCGACATGGTCAGGGAAAGCGAGGCAGACGAGCTTTCGGCGCTGAGTTGATCGCCGAAGTCGACACGGAGGCTGACCCTCGTCTCTTCCCGCAGCGCAACCTCCACGGACGATGCGAGCTTACATTCTGCCCTTCGCCAAGTACCGCTAGGATGCTTGAATCTCAAGGGTTTGAGAACGTCAGGCTGTGGCCCCGAGTAAGCTTCCACTTCCGGCACCCTCCTCGGCGTAGCTTATCCGTTGAACGATAGCCATACCATCGTCTACTATCGGTTCACTCGAACTTCTATGCTGACCTTTTCTTCCGCGCTCACAGGGATCCGACACCACCCTATTCCGCCCCGAGGCCCGCGACTTGGCCCTCCGTCAATCCTGGGGCGCCGAGCCCGCTCTCCTCACTCCCTCCTCCCGCCGCTCAAGCCTCGACTCCCCCTCCTCTCCACCACCCTACAGCTCCATCGCCTCTGGCTCCTCCCCAGAGAGCAAAGTTGTGATGCTCTACGTCGGTCGCATCTCATGGGAGAAGAACCTTCGCTTGCTCGTCGAGGCGTTCAAGGGATTGCAGGAGCCTAGCGAGGATGGATCGAGGCCGGCGTGCCAGCTCGTCTTTGTTGGTGATGGACCTTCGAGGCCTGAGTTGGAGGCGTTGTGCGCGAGCTACGGGATCGACGCCGTCTTCATGGGCTACAGGAAGGGGCAGGAGCTCGCGGCTGCCTATGCTAGTGCAGACATTTTTGCTTTCCCGAGCTGGACCGAGACGTTCGGACAGGTCGTCCTTGAGAGCCTGGCTAGTGGACTTCCCGTCGTCGGTCTTCGCGCCGAGGGAGTTTGCGATCTCGTCAAGCACGAGGAGACGGGTGAGTCAATTCTACACCTCGCACCCAAGCGATAACTGATCTTTCGTACCATTTGCAGGCCTCCTCCTCGACATGGATGACCTCCTTCCCACCACCTCGGCCGAGAACTTCTCTTCGACTTCCTCCTCCTCCTCATCGTGCTCCTCCACCTCCTCCACCGGGTCTCCCCCAACCTACACCCCTCAAGCGGCCTTCAAACCTCTCCCTTCCAACCCCCACGCCCTCGTAGGAACCGACTCGCCCACCTTCCCTCTCGCCGTCTCCCTCTACCGCTCCCTCCTGGTCGAACTGGCGACCGACCACACTCGCCGCCGCGAGATGGGTCGCGCAGCAGCTGTTGACGCGGCTACGAAGAGCTGGCATGGAGCGATGGAGATGCTCGTTGATGGGTACCGGGAACTCGCGAGGCCGAGGAAGGAGGAGAAGAAGGAAAAGGACGGCTTGAGCTTGAGCCGGACTTCAACGATTGAGGTAGATATTGTCTGTGATGCGGCGGAGAAGGATTCGGAGGTGGTGGTGGAGGGATCGGCGACGGGGAGTAGAAGGAGGAAGTTGTTGAGGCTGGGAGGAGTGTTCCGCCGAACCGGAGGACGACTGAGGGAGGGGTCAATGTCAATTCCTCTAAGGTCGTGGTTGGGAAAGATGGAGGGTGTCGAGGTGGAGGGTGGAGCTGGAATGGCCCGTGTTGGGGTCGCGGTCGGCGAGAAGGGCGCTCAATTCAACTCTATGCTCGCAACGAGTGAGTTCTCGATCCTCGGTGCTTCTTCGCCGAGCTGTCGGACTGACCCTCGCCTTCTCCTAGGGTGGATCCTCAAGCTCGCACTCCTCTCTTACTTCTTCTACCTCGTCTCCGCCATGGTCCTCAAGATTGACGCCATCGCCGCCATCCTCGTCTAAATCTGCTGCCCCTCCTCGGCGCTCCTGCACTTCTCCTTCGTCTTTCACCCTCTAAATTTTGCCTTTCGTACCTAATATTTTTAGCCAATCCTTCCCTCTCACTATAGAAATGTTATATCCTTACGATACGCTCGCCTCTCTCTCTCTCGATCAGCGAACTCGGCGAGGGAACGGCGATTCTATATTCCCTGCGCTCTTTGACAACTGCTACCACACGGCTTGACTGCACAACAATCACGAACCGGGACGACAATGCTCTGTATCCATGCTGCTGTTGCCCCACCACTCGCCCTGCGCGCAAAGTAAGGTCAGCTCTACATCGCGAAGAGAAGCGCAAGTCGACGACGTACGAACGAAAGAGAGAAGAGGTAGATGACGAGGGCGTTGATACTTGTTCCTGCGTCCAAAGCACTCGAAAGGACGTAGCAGTACTGCATGTAGCGAGCGGCGTGAGCAGGCGTTCGGCGCGAAAGGATCACCGAGGACTCACTTTCTCGAACCACCGCGGTCGATACCGAAGGGCGTAGAACTGGGAAGCGAAGCTGACAAGGAAGCCCGGGATGATGATGTTGGTTGGCATTTGAGGGGGCCCGATACTCTGCGAGTGCGAGAAGGGGTGAAGGAGGATCAGCTCGGCTCGAGCGAACAGCAAAGGACAGTAGCAGAGTCGACACATACGCCGTGCAGAATCAGAGGGATGTTGATCTTCCTCCAGAAGGCGTTTCCTGTCCGCTTGTAGATGATCCAAGGGATTAGAGGGAGGAGAGCGCCGATGGCGAAGCCCTGTGAAACGCGAAACGGGTCAGCCTGAGTCCGAGCGAGGAGATCGATGGAGAAGCATGGAGCTCACCCAGTACAACACCGAGTATTGACCCGCGAAGAAGCGTTTCGGGGCGACTAGTCCCCAGATGACCGAGCTGAGGAGAGAGGAGAGGAGAGGGTCAGCTTCGGCGTCCTCTCCGGGCTGGACGACGATGCAAGTCGAGAAGAAACAGAAACGCACGCCGACATGAAAATCTCAGGCTTCCTGCCCGACCACTGTCCTGTCGGGTCGATGAGCGATCCGTCGAGGTAAGGTCGCTTCGAGTTGATGACGCCTTGGATGACTGTGATGGAGAAGGAAGGCGTCAACGGGAGGTATACAGGAGAGGAGAAGTCTGACAAGCGCACGAGAGTAGTTGACAATGCTGCCGAGGGCGGTACCGTCTGCGAGAAGAGCGCCGAAGTCAGCTCGGCGAACACGAGGCGCGCGAGAGGGGAAGAGGAACGCACAGACTTGGCAGATGAACATGTGCCGAGGAGGGATCTTGCAGTACCTTTGAGACGAAGAGAGTGGGCGTTAGCGAGTTCAACGACGTCGCCGAAGAAGAGGGGGACTCACAGGCCGAGCTTCATGTCCGAGGTCAGATCGATGCTCTGCACCAGCGTCATGTAGCCAAAGACCTGTGCGCCAAAAGTCAGGTCAGCCCATCTTTCCTTTTCCCATCTCCTTGCCTCCAACTCACCTTGAATACAATATTCGCAATCGGCTTCCCGGGCCAAATCCAGCCCGCCACAAACTCAGTAATGACGTTCAATCCGAGCGTCGTATTCGTGATAGCGGCGATGACGCCCACGGGGACGAGGAAGACGATGGCCATCAGAACGGAGAGGAGGAGACCCCACACTGGGAGTTGGAGAGGGTAGGCCGTGACGAGGAGCATAGCGGCGCCGAGCATGGAGAGGAATACGGTGAGGTAGTAAGAAGAGGGAATTGTTGGGTAGGAGCGTTCGAGCACTAGGTGAGAGGGGCGGAAGGCGAGGAGTCAGCTCGGCGACGGCGATTCGCTTGGAGCAGGCGGGCGAGAAAGACGAGAGTGAGGAGACTCACTCTCGACGTGAATATCCCCAGCGACGTCTGTACTCCGGAACGCCGTCTTGATGTCATCCCAATGCCAGATCGCGACGGTGGTGATGGCCGAAGTGAGCACGGCGAACGAGACGCCATACGAGAGGGCGAAATAGGGTGTCAGGCGGATAGGTCCAATCTCCGCGAAACGCGTTTCGTTGAGACTGAGGTCGGGGTTGAGAATCTCGAGGACGTCGATGCGCTGAAGGGTGAGGGGAAGGGGAGCGCCGAGGGGGAGGAGGGCGATGATTGGAAGGAAGGAGGTCAGCTTTGAGCTTCAT
>MWVB01000007.1:60302-80050 GCA_003054985.1 Leucosporidium scottii
CATTACGGCGATCTCAGAGAAGCGAAGCGAGCCTACCCCGAACGTCGAGTTGTACAAATGAGCCGCCATGGGCGAATCAAAGCTCCTGGCGTTCCAAAAGTTGGAAAAGTAGAGCAAAGGCGTGACGATCCACATGTTGACCGCAAGGCCGAAGAAGTAGCAAGCTTGGGCGAAGAAGGGGGTGTCTGTCCGAATTCGCTCAGGCGTCAGCTTCTCGTCTTCTCAACTGCTCGGCGGTCCTCCACCTCTGCTCTCCCACGCGTCCGAGACTCGCAGACGATGACCACTCACACAAGGCCCCCGTCCCTCCAATCACACTCCAATCCAAACTGAAATCCAACAAGCCAAAGCCATCGTACCCGCTCCCCAGGGTGCGCATGATGAGGCTCGAATTGTTGATGAGGCAGAGGACGGCGATGGAAGTCAAGGTGGGGAAAATGACGGCGGGGAGGAATTGCCAGGTGAAGATACCGACGAAACTGGGTGATGAGGGAGCCGAGGATAGAGGAGGGCGAAGGGAGAAGGAGGGAAAGAAGGGTCAGCGCCGAGCAGCGAGAAGAAGCAGGAAAAAACGAGCAAACCTGTAGCTGAAGAACCGCATTCGGTCTTTGGTCTGCTTCAAGCTATCCTTGGCTCCTCCGTGTAGTGTCTCGAACAGCGTAACGAAGACGAGCGTCGAAGGCCAGAGCATCGCCGTCGGCCGAACCCTGTGCAGTGAAAGGCCGCAGGTCAGCTCTGGGCGTCGCAACCCAGCACTCCAAAAGCCCGAGAAGAGCAGCTCACAGCAGCCGGTAGGTCAGTCCGCTGAGGCCGAAGCCGATGAGCTGGGTCGAGAGGAGCAGTAGCAGTCCACCGACGGCGCCGAGGTTGGTCTTGTAGTAGAGGTCTTGCACCGAGATGATTTCTCCAGCATAGGCTGCTGACTATTGACGGGATTGAACCACGAAGAAGCAGGGAAGAAGAGCGTCAGCGAGCCGGTCGAGCTCGGCGACGAGAGGTGAGGTAGCTCACGGCGCCTGATCCTGCGAGGACACCGATGAGGAGGTGCTCCTTCTTGTTGAAAGGGCCGGTAGAGAGTGACTCGGGGAGGATGCGAGTCATGCCATGTCCCACTGTGGATCGTAGCGTGAAGAAGGGAAGGAGTCAATCGGCGAAGCAGCTACGAGCGAGAGAAAAGAGGACGTACGAGGAAAGGCGATGAGGATGATGAAGAAGGAGGAGAAGGATGGAGCATTGGATTTGAAGAAGAAGAGCTGGGAGATGGCGGCTGCGAGGGCAGTGAGGGATTATTAGCCGTGTTTCGGGGCAGGAAGGCCGAGCCGAGCGGGTGAGGAGGGGGAACGAGAGAGTCGCGCACCTCCAAAGACACAGAGGATGGATCCGAGGAAAAAGACTCGGAAAGTGAGGGATGGTAGAGTCGGATCATCGCTCTCTGGTACAATCTGCAGGCGGTGGAAAGAGCCGAAGGGCAGTTCGTCAGCTCGGGCCTCTTCCAGCTGCTGCCGGGCTACAGCAGAGCAGCAGCAGACCCACCTTGCGAACCATAGCCATCGCCGAGTCTATATCTAAATCCTCGTCCTTGTACAGCGGCCCCTCTGCTTCTGAGGAATCGCGGTTCGCGTGGCTCTTGTCCTGCTCGTCTCCTCGTTCCCTGTCCCTACTACCGCGTGCCATGAGCGCCAATACTTCATCCTCATCATCCGAGTAATTCTGCTCCTCGCTCGAGTCCTTGGCGTGATGAGAATGGTGTCTTCGTTGAGTGGGCGACGAGGCGAGCTGTTCCAAAGGGATTGAAGCTGCTGTAGGTTGATCGTCGTCGGTGTCTGTAGGTGCCTCGAATAACGGTTTGTAGGAGGAAGATGCCATGCACTACAACGCCGAGCTGAAAGACGAGCCGAGACGAGTACAGAGGAGGAGTTGAAGCAAGAGCTGCGAAAGCGCGGAGGGGCTTGTTTGTGCTTTGACCGTTTCCAAGTCCTGCTCTCGACTAAATTTCTGTAGTCATGTCGGGTGCTACTTCAATTCGTAGCGGTGGTAGCTCCCAACGAGGTTACGCTCCTTCTCGCCCTTCCAACGACTCCTCTGCAGCTGCTCCCGCTCCCGCTCAGCTTCCACCTGCTACCTCACCGACCATCTACGTCTACTACGCCAATCGATCAGTCAAAGCAAGAATAGATAGAGAAGTACCTCTAGACGAAATTGTACGGTCTTACTTCTCACTCTCTTCTATCACCGCTCGCTGACCTCCCGCCCCACGTCAGATCCGTCAACTCGCCGCTTCGACTCAGCTACAAGTAGCAGAGCCAGCCAATCAATTCGCTCTACGCGAGAAGGAGACTGGCGACCTCGTCAGCGAGGAAAATCTATCAAAGTATCTCGAACGCGGCCATGCGTGAGCTCCCTCACCCCCTTCCAGTCTCGCTTTCGGAGCGCTGGGCTCACCTCGGATCACCTACAGCTTCAATCTATGCCCATCTCCTTCCGTCGAAGCTTCAGAAATGGTCGACAAGCTCCTCTCCTTTGACGCTGCAACACTCAAACTAGCCACCTTCTCCCTTCGCAACCTCATCAAGGAGCGCGCTTTCCTCGACCAGTTCTTGCGCCGAGGCGGCTTGGATGCTTTGCAAGAGGTCATCAAACGAGCGACGGGTAATACGCTCGCCTATTCCCTGTTGAGCATGCAGAACCTGATGGATCTGGAGGAGAGGGGATGGGAAGGGCTCGATGATGGCTTTGCCGCTCGGATCGTAGAGATTATTGGTCAGTTGCGCGTCCGCTTGTTCATCTATCACATCCAGCTCACATCTCTGCTACTGCCAAACAGCCACCGAACCCCTCATCAACATCTCCCGCCCCGCCACGGCCCTCCTCCGGCGCCTCTCCCTCGTCGCCCCTCCCCTCTCCTTCGCCGACACAGCCTCCATCGACTCGTCCCTCTCCAATCCTCCATCACCAGCCCCTCCCGTCGGATCAGGTTTCGCAGCCGTCTGGAGAGAGATTGAGAAGCAGCCCGATTTCCTCAAGATTGTCGTTGGACGATTGGCGAGTGGGGATCTGCAGGTGGCGGACCTCAGTCTCGGATTGGTGAATAGTTTGTTCAGGGGTGCTACCGAGATTGGAGACCATCGGTTTGGGGATGAGTTGGAGAGGTTAGAAGGGTGGAAGGCGATCGGCGTGAGCTTCGCTTTTCGCTCTCCGCTTTGAAGTCGCTGCTCACCGTCTTCTCTTCTTCCTCATGGTCGATCATCACCAACAGAAACTCCTCGAGACCCGCCGCTCCACCTCCTCGGACCTAACCCCCATTCTCGCCTTCCAAACCAACCTCCTCGCCTCGCTTCGATCGCAACTCCTCACCCCCATCTCCGACTCCCACTACCAGCTCTTTGACGAGATCTGGGCTGCTTCAGGCTTGGAGGAAGCGGGCGGAGAGGATGCTTACCGATGGAGAAGGCTCGGGTTCCAGTCGGAGAATCCTCAGTACGAGTTTGAGAGTACGGGGGTGCTGGGACTGAAGGCTCTAGCGAGATTTGCTGGCGAGCCAACAAATGAGTTTGGTGCTGTGCGTCGTCACCTTCCCCTCTTCTCCGCGTCAAAGCTGACCTTGCCCTTCTCGGCCACCAGTCCCTGCTCGAAACCCTCTCTCGCCCGGCCGACCGGCGCTGCCCCCTCTCCGCAGTGTCCACCACCGTCCTCTCCCTCCTCTCCACCCACTTCTCCATCGACTCGGGCGTCTCCCCCACCCCGACCAAACCCAACCCCTTCCTCCTCCGTTTCTATGAATGCCACGCCCTGGCCGCTCAGTTCTTTGCGAGGATATGGGGCGAATCGGGTGCAACGATGGGGGATTATGAGAGGGTCAGGACGTTGACGGCTAGTCAGATTCGGAGTACGCTGGGTGGGGTCGGAGGGGAGGAGAAGACTTGGTTTAGGGTTAGGCAGTAGGTCGTTTGGGCGCTTATTGTTGCAGGGAGGATTAGCTGACTTATTGGACTGCTTGCAGGGAGTTCCTTCATGCCGACTACAAGGCGATTCGGGATCGACAGATGCAGGAGATGGCGACCGAGGACGATACGCTGAGCAAGGCGCCGGTTCGGTGAGTTGCGCTCGCCCTCCTTACTGTAGCATCCGCTGACGATCGTTTCTCGTTGTTTACTCTGACCTCTCGCCCCTTCGCATCACACTCCCCCCTTCGCCTTCCGCCTGGCACTCGCCCTCCTTCCCCCATCAGCCACCTCCGCGGCCGCCTCTATCTTGAATCCTACGAGTTCGTCCGCTCACAGCGCATCTCCTGCCTCCACGAAGGAGCATGGTTCCTCGTCCCCTCCTCACAGCCGACGAGCAAGAAGGACAAGCACGCCCAAGCCAACAAGACTTGGAGGTTCTACCGCCTTGCCGCGAACCGCAAGGTGCTGCATTATGTGGAGACGAGTGAACGGGGACCTCTGAGGCCGGGGTTGGATGACCTGCCCGAGAGGAGTGAGTTCGCTGGCTTGAGCGCTTGCTCTCGGCGAAGAAGCTGACCGCCCCTAACTCTCCCCCTCTCGCAACAGTTGACCTCGCCCTTGTCACTGACGTCGTCCCCGCCACCTCACTCAACACGAGTACTCAACCCACCCACCCAAAACGCTCCTTCTCCATCGCCACAGGCGCCTCACCCCCCACTCACCGCCGAACCCACTCCGCCGCCTCCAACCACACCCTCCAATCCACCTACACCTCCCCACCAACAACCTCCAACGCCCCCTCCTCCTCCACAAACCTCACCTTCTCCCTCCTCTCCGCCGACGGTCCAATCTGCACTCTCACCGCTCCCTCCCCAGAGGTCTACTCGGAATGGATCGACGGCTTGAGCTTATTGAGGACGGATGGGAATATCTGCACAAAGGAGACGGCGGATTATGTTCATGCGTTGACGGAGATTGGGGTCAAGATCAAGTTGTTGGATTTGAGTGGTGAGAGGGTAAAGATTCCGGATGGGTTGGTCGTCGCGGGCGTACCGGCCAGCCAGGAGTTTGTGTATAGTGATAGCATGTAGTTTGGGTTGTTTTGGTGAGCTTTTTGTGTGTCGTATTGAAGTGCTGTGCGCTTTTGGAGCAGACTGGCAGGGAGAGAGCTAGCTTCGGCGCCGAGAGCTTCGCCGAGGGGGTCTCAAGTCGAGCTGTACTGTAGCTTAGCCGGACATGACCGCCAAACGGCACGTCAGTGACTCAGAGCTCTCTGCCCCAGACTTCCCTACACGCAGCTCAGTCACGACCTGCTCGACCTTCGCCGCCCCACCTCTTTCACTGTCCGCCACCTCGTCTCTGGCGCCATGTCAGGCCCTCGTCGACAGCGGTCCTTCATGCGACCCTTTCCAACGCTCTCGCTACTAGCCATCTACTCGACTACACCTGTACCGAGCTCCTCCTCTCCTACTGGCAAGCAGGACGATGCAGCAGTCGAAGCGTCCAAGGTGCTCTTCTTGCATTCGGCCGAGGAGGACATTTCAGCAGAGCGGAGAGCAAGGCTGATGGGAACAGTCATGGGGATGGCGGATTTCGCTAGGTGAGCTCGCAGTGGAGAGCTACAGCCCGAGAGATGGGGAGCTGACGGAATGAGCGCTCATTCGCTGCTCGACAGGATGCTGAACCCGGGAGGAGGACCAGCGGTGAGGAGTGTACACTCTAGCAAGCAGCGCATGGTCTGGATACAGCCGGAGAAGGGCTTCTTCGTGCATGCCGTCAATCCTCCGACTCGCTCTCCGTCCTGTCTGCCTCGCTGATCTCGACAATGCTACAGACCATCGACCTTCCCTACACGCCAAGACACTCACGAGGAGGCTCTTCAGCTACTATCGCCAGCAACGGCAGTGATGGACCGGGCGGAGCAGCTCAGCTGGAGGACGAAGCGCTGCTCGCAACGCTCGAGCAAGCCTACAGAGCGTTCAAGTTGCTGCACGGGTCGTTCGAGGGACTGGCTCAAAGTGGAAGAGAAGCTATGGTGGAGCAGCTGAGTGAACACTGGCAAAAGTGGGGCAGCGAGTGGATAGTCGCCAGCGCCGAGACGGGGTCATTTGAGAGGGTGCTGGGAGGTGTGTTGCTGGGGTATTTCATCCGCCATAGACTTGAAGCTGATCTCGCTTTGTCCGCAGCCCTGCCGCGCTCACCGCTCGCTACAGCCCTCACCTCGGCGCAGATCGCTCCCCTACTCGCTCAGTTCTCGGCTTCCAACTCTTCTACCCTTCCTATCCTCCTTCACGGCACTTCCGTTCTCGCCCTGCCGTCGATCTCTTCCGCCTCCGCCTCCCCAACTCCCACCACTCCTGCGACACTTGGCCCCGCTTCGATGCCTGCTCGCCCAACTCGACTCCCTCCTCCGCCGATGAGCGAGACGGACCTCCTCGCTCTGGTGCAGCACCTGCAGCAGACTATGACGCGACCTTCTTTTATCTCGGTCAGGCCTCAGCCTCCTCCAACAGCAGCGTCAGCAACGAGTGCAGATGACAAGAAGGCCCCTCGCTCCGCCGACGCCTCTAAATGGTCGACCTACACCCTCGGCATGTCCGACTACCTCTCGCAACCCTCGATTCCGTCTCTACCCACCATGTCGAGCATGCCCGCTATGCCTTCCATCCCCTCCGTCGCCATGCCTTCCCTCCCTTCGCTCGCAATGTCCTCGATGCCCTCCCTCCCCGGCCTCTCTTCCACACCTCCGACTTCCTCCACTCCGCCGACACCCAGCACCGGATGGGGGTTCAAGAAGCCAAAATGGAGCGGCACACTTGGACTGGGAGGGCACAAGAGGAAGAGCTCGAAAGCCGACAGCGCCAGCATTGCGAGCGTGGAGAGCTCGAGGTCGACTACTCCTGCGCCGCCAGTCGAAGGCTCTTACCCTCCTCCCTCTGTCTCGACTGCCGTACATCCCGTAGACGACCCATCAGCCTCTCTCGACGCCGCGCCTTCGACACCTTCCGGCCAGCCGTCCGAAGCCATCTTGCCAACTCCTACGACACCAGCAGTCGAGCTCGCTCCCGATGTCGACACCTCAGCGCTAGCCGAGGCAATGGGAAGCTTTGATGTTGAGGGAGAGGAGACTGCCAAGGAGCTGCTAGCCGAGGTCGAACTTTGTCAAGAGGGAGGAGAGTCGGGCGAGGGGGTGGCGAGTCTGGTGACGGAGGAGGGCGAGAGGGTCGAGACGGGAGCAGTGGTACAACAGGAGGAGGAAGAGGAGGAAGAACAGGAGGGAGAGGTAGCGCCTCTCCAGCTGTTCTGCGGAGAGGGCGAGGCTCGAGATACGCCGATGGAGCTTCGCAGATTCAAAGTGAGTCCGAGCCTCGTTCGGCATCGCTCCATCTTTCGAATACTCACTTCGCTCTTCCGCAGCGTGGCCCTCTGACTCTCGCTCTCGCTACGCTGCCTCTCACCGACCTCGACGCCGTTCAGTGGCTCGAGAGCCGCTCGCATCGGCTGCTCGAAGCTGTGGAGACTATTCTCGAGCTCGTGCTGCCTCCGCCACCGTAAGGTCTTCATTTTTTGTTACGTTTGAACCCCAAGCTGACCGTCCACACTCGTGCAGACCATATCGCCATCGCCATCTTCGCAAGGAAGGGCTGCTCTCGAGCTCGGTCGGCTGGCCTACGAAGGAGGAGTCGTGGTCGGGCAAGTCGAGCCAGGAGGAGCACGAAGTCAATGCTGCACTCTTTGATTGTGTACGAGGTCACTCGAGGTGAGCCCTCGCGCACGCTTCTCCTCCCATCTCCTCGCTGACCTTTCCCCCTTTCGCAGCGACCCTCCCATCCTCGAGTCCCTCGTTCGACTCAGCTCATCGCAGTGGCTAGTCAGCCGGAGGTCAGAGGAGCTACCGAGGACCACCGCTTCGTTGTCTACCACCCTCACCGACGTCTTTGTCGTCCTCCCCGCCAAAATCGGCAAGGAGGGCTCGCTCGTCGACGCTGGTGAGGAGCTGAGGATGTTTGATCGGGCGTATGCGTAGATCAGTAGCTGTTGTAGATAACGATGAAGTAGATTTTGTCGTTCCTGAGCACAGTCGGGGGCGTGGAGAGCGCTGAACCCTGCTCGGCGTTGAGAAGCTGCGAAGCTCGGCGGAGGTGTGCAAGTTGGCAGAGCTCTGCAGTAGAGCGAGCAGAGAAGCTTGAATGATCTCTCAATGCCCTCGACCTTCTCATTTGCAACTCGAGGACCACCTCTCCGCTGCCCGCTCCTTCGCCTCTTGCCTCCGCTCCACTCGCTGCTCAAACTCGAAGAATGGCACCAGCTCGCATCCCGCCCTGCAAAGTCTGCAGCAAGAAGGATGTAGGGAAGTATCGCTGTCCTGTAGATCATGTCGACTAGTGAGCTCGCTCTGTTCCGCTACACCGCTTCGAAGCTGACCGCTCTCTCTCAACAGCTGCTCTGTAGCCTGCTTCAAGCAGCACAAGGCTTCAAGCTGTTCATCAGAGAACAAGTATGAGCCTCCACCTCTACCACTGCTCCCCGTACTCGGTACGTCGCCTCTACGTTACTGCAGCGTGCTCCAGCTGATCCAAGGAAAACAAGCAGCGGACGACCCAGTGGATGACCAACGACCGAGGAAACGGCTGAAGGGTCTACATTGGCCAGCAGAGCCCAATCCGGCGCTGTGGGAGGATCCGCTGCAGCGAGACGATGTCAAACCGCTGCGAGGATTCGAGTTGGAGGCGGTCGGTGAGCTCTTTTGCTGTTCTGGTGCCGCTCGAGTGCACTTGCTGATTGAGATGCTTCTATATAGCTACCTCTCCCGCCCTCCGAGTCCTTCTTGCCTCGCCCGCCCTTCAAACGACCCTCACCCGCCTCACCGCTCTCCCTCCCTCGGCTCGCGAGCCTTCCCTCCGCCTCCTCCTCGGTCTGCCACCATTACCAACCGGCGATTTGTACCGACCCGAGCCATCACACCGCTTCGCATCCAGCGCGCCCGTTTCAAGCTCGGACATGAGCTCAAGAGGGACGCCGAGAGGGCGAGGAAGGGGGAGGGGTCGAGGAGGGCGAGGAGGGGCGGGTGCTGGAGGAAGGGATGGACCAAAACTGTTGGGAAGCACGCCCGAGGAGCGTCAGGGAATGGTCGCGTTCGCGGAGGAGGTGCAGTCGGCGTTGGAGGCGGCGAGACAGAAGCGAGGGGAGCAGAGCTGAAGCTGAAGCAGTGCTCGAAACGAGAGCGGTGGAGCTGCAACTTCGCCTCAGTCCTCTGCAATTGATGAGATGCACAGTGAGTCTGCTTGCATAGCGACACTGGTCAAAAGCGAAGGCCGGCTCCCGCTCCGAATCGAGGTCTCCTCCCCCCCCCTCTCTTCCAGCGCCGCGAGCACGGCTTCTGCTCACTTCGCGGCTTTCGCCATCAGCTCAAAGAAGAGCGCTGGACTACCTAGCCACTCCCCTGCCCTCCCTCTCTCCTCAATCTCCTTCATCCCCTCCGTCTCCTTCACCTCGCTCCAGTGCTCGACGGCGAAGTCGAGGGCCGCAGCTCGGAGGTCGTCGTAGAGCGCGCTAGTGCTCGAGAAGAGCTCACGCGCCACGTTCTCGACCATGAGCTGGGTCTTGAAGTTATCGAGGGCGAGGTTCTTGAGCGTCGGCAGCTCGAGGAGGTTGGCGAGGCGGTAGATGGACTTGGGAGAGACCGGAAGAGGTAAGGGGACTTCTTGTTGCCTGAGCCGGTGAACCGAGTCCTTGCGCGTTTCGTCTGCGGCGGGATTTAAGGGGAGGAGGGTAAAGGCTAGGTCCGCGAAGTCGATGTGGGAGGAGACGAGGTAGACGAGGACGGTGCAGTAAGTGGAATACGCCGTGTCCGTGATCGTGATCTCGCGGTAGGTGAAGTTGCCGTCGTCCGCTGTATCTTCGTTCACGAGCGAGCCATTTGAAGCGAGAATGTCGTCCAAAACGTCGTCCGAGTCGTCGAGTCCCGTCCTTTCGCTCTCCTCCTCGATCTCCGAAGCCGTCGGACCACTAGACTCGTGCGTCACGGTCCCATCCTGCAACATGGTCGTTCCTCGACTTGCAGCGCCCGACCTCAAGCGCTTGTGACCTCGGCGCTGGACGTTCTCGATCCCGACGCCGGACTCCAACATTGTCTTGAAGTATGCCGAAGCGGCGACGAGAGTTGAGCTACTAGCCCACAGCTCCGCATTGACACGAGGGAAGAAGAAGCGAATGTCGTTGGGGCGCTTGGTGGAGATGGAAGCTGAGAGCCAAGGGTGCTGTTCGAAGGAATCAGCTGAGGAAGAAATCTGCTGAGGAACTCAGGAGTGGCGAACTTGGCCAACGCCCTTGCGTCCAACACATGGTTCCCGGGGCGATCGTTGGGAAATGAGGACGAGGGGGGAGGGTTGAACCTGAAGACGACTCGGAAGCGACGCTGACTCTCGCGCTTGAACGCTTGGCCATAATGCGTCTCGACGGCCTGGAAGATGGCAGGAGTTGCGCGATTGAACTTGATGGTGCCGGGTAGGGTGCTGCAGGTGTGCCAACTGCCGAAAGCCAGGGCTCGGGGCTTGTCCTTCGATGACAGCCAGTACATAAGACACTCGGGCTGTACTGTAGAGTCCCAAGCACCCCGCTCGCAGTGCTCAAAGGAAAGCCTGATCTGGAGATTCTGCGGAGCGCTGATTTTGACGCTAAGAACGACCTCGCCGAAGGAGGATTTAAGGGGGAGGCAGAGGTCGGCCGAGGTGTCGTTCGTGTCTATGTTGAGATCCTAGGTGAGGGTGGGTGCTGTGGGCTTTGACTCTCCGGCTGCTGTTCCAGTGCCGGGCTGGGCCGCGGTGCTGGCGCGTGGTGGCATGGTGGATAGAGCGGAGGAGTGAAGGGGGGAGCGAGGAGGAGCGCCGAGCAGTGCTACCGCGAGCGGAAGGGAGGGCGGCTGGTTACTGAGTGGATCGAGGATTGTAGTCCAAATAAAGAAAATAGAGTCAGCCTCAATGCGCTACATCGCGACGCAGAGTGTTCGGCGAGCTGTGAAGCTTCTAAAGGTCCACACTGGAGGCTCCCGCGCTGCTCTACATCACCGTACACGCAGGAGAGTAGTCCCACAACTTTACATCACCGCCTACGGTACCGCTGAACACCTTGTAGGACTCTCACTCACCAGCGACAACGAGCTTCTTTACGCGTCGAGCTTCAGCGCGTTCTCCTGATCCAGCAGCAGCGGCGAGCGAGACGAGGGCGAGCGTAGAGCGACGAGTAGAGCTGTAGCTTCCAATCCGAGCTGTCGGTTCAGCGCAACGACGACGTTGGCCGAGAGCGAGCGAATGTCAAGAGGGAGAGAAGCGCGGAGAGCTCTTCGCCTGGTTCTCATTCGTAGATGTCGACAAGTTCGAGTAGCAGCTCACTGTTCTAGGCTCCGACATGCGCTTTCGAGCCGAGATCACGAATCCCAGCTCCTTCTCTCGCCTCATCGGCTCACTGACGCCCCTCAGCAAGCTCGCGACCCCCGGGCTCGGGTCGATTTTGCATTCTCGTTTGCCGTACAGCCCAGAGCCAGGTCTGGTTTTTCGCTCTCTGCTCACTCCACCCCGGAAGAAGCTCAATAAATCCAAGTGCATGAGAGAGATATGAACGAAACGCCGAGCGCCGAGATCCGAGTTACTCCTCTTTCCACCGCCATCATGGCATGCACCTGTGGAGCAAAGAGTCAACAAGATCCGATAGAGCCTCGCGAGCGAGCGAGACACTCACCACTGCTCCTCCTCGGGCCTCAAGCGACGGTCCTCCCCCTTCGGCCTGAGCACCTCCACTCCCTTCTGCACCAACAGCTCCACCAACTCGTCCCGTACCGTCTCTCCATTGTTGTACTCGTGGCACTCAACCTCATCCGCCTTCTCGTCCTTGTCTACGCACAAGACGACCCGCTTCAACTCGCTGACCGAGCGCAAGTTGGAGCGAAGGGCTTCGAGAAGGGCAGTGAGCCCCACCGACGAGTGGCAGTAGCAGCGAATCCTTCGGCGGATGAGCTTCGGCGGAAGCAAGGTGAGGCTTTGAAGAGGATGGACCAGTCCCGCGAGGGCCGAGGCGAGCATGCCGGTGTCGCTGTCGAGAGTGAGGTTGGCGAGGGCGGGGCCGAACTCGGTCCACGCGTCCTTGATGAGCTTATAAATAATATTGTCTTGATCTCCAAATTCGAGCGATAAGAGAGAGGGAAGAGCGGCGACAGCTCTGAGAAGGCGAACTCGGGCTCCTCGGGTGTCGAGGCTGCGAGCGCTCGCCTTGGTGAGTGTAAGGCTGAAAGAGGTGAGGGCGGGGAAGCTCTGAGGGTTGACGTATTCGGCGATGTCTGCCCAGGTAGATATGGTGACGTACTGGGAGTCGACGAGCGTGAGATGAAGGAGCTTGGGGAAGGTGACGGCTGGGGAGGAATGAACGAGCTTTCGAGGCCTCTCGAGCGATGACTTGACCAAGCGAAGAATCCTGAGGTCTGAAAGAAGGTGCGAGTCAGCTTCAAAGCCTCCGAGGAGCAGAGCTGAGAGCTCACTCGGGATCTCGGCGAGGGAGGGGAGCGGAAGGTATTGGTTGAAGCTAGTGATCTCGACCAGATGGCGCATCGAGGGGAGCGCCCTGGATGCCCAATAATAGGCACAGTGTCCGAGCCCGCCTTGCTTGTCCGAAATGCACGTGAGCGTCCACTCTTGGATTGAAGAGGCGAGCCGAGGAGCACGGCCTTCGTGCAGGGTCGCCAACAGCGCATCGTAGTTGATAGGGTCAGGGAGGAGCACCTCCCCGGCCAGCTCAGGCAACGCCCAATGAGCGAAATAGCGGCAAACCCGGGCCAAGGCGAGGAGCTGGCGAGGGCGTTCTGAGATAGCTGGATCGGTCGCCGAAGTCGGCCTTGGGAGCGAAAGGCGGATAATGCGAACGAGTATATCGGGCGGTAAGGTGGCCAAGCTCGGGTACTTGTGAGGAAGGACCTCCTGCAGGCGGGTAAAAAACTCGTCAGCGAAAAGCTGCTCGCTTTCAGAGCACGAGCGGAATGGCTCCAAGCTCACCTTTCCTAGGAGGCGCAGTGACTGGCGACGAGTAGAGCGTTCAGCAGGCTTGTAGATGCTCATCCTGTACGCTGGAGCGGAAGCGAAGCGACGATTGACGAAGCGAGACGAGACGAGACGAACGGACAACCTGCGAAAGCGCGCGAGCGGTTTGTCCCCGGACTCAAATCCCTTGGTCCGAGCTCAAGCTCAAGCACCCCGGCTTTCGCTCTTACTTACCGCTCACAGCAAGCTCAAAGCTGTTGCAATCAGCCCACATCGCCTCTCGCTACTCCCCTTCACAGCTCGCGACCCCGACCACGACGCACCCTCATCTCGCGACGGCCGAATCCACCTCAGCTCGACATGACGGGGCACAACAGCACGCCGCCCACCTCTTCAGCTAGACCAGAACCTCCAGCCAAGGGCCCGTCCTGGCTCTCTCGCTCCAAGTCGAATGCGAAGGCCGGACTGCAGCGCCTCGGCAGCTCGCCAGCGTCGAGCAGCAACAACAGCAGCAGCACCAGCGTGGGAGGGGTGGTAGGAGCAGCGAGCGCCAAGCTTACACGAGTCGTTAGTAGAGGGCTGAACGGCGCAGAGAAAGAGGGCAGCAAGGGCAAGGAGCGTCAGCAGGCCGTTGCGGAGCAGGTCGAGGGCGCGGTGGTAGAGGAGGAGGTGCGCAAGGCCGTAGGAGGGGCACCGGAAGCACCCAAGGTCATTTTGGGAGCTGTCGAGGATAACTGGCAGATGTACAGGTGCGCTCTCGCTTCGTTCGCGCCTCACTTCGCAACGCTTCATCTCAGCTGAAGCTTCTCTCCCGCAGTTGTCGACCAGAGGACTACGATATCGGAGAGCCCATAGGTGCGCTGCTACCCGCTCCCCAACCAAGTCGGAGCCCCCGCCACGTTCGTGCACGGAGCTGACGACCTCTCCCCTCGCTCGCTCAGGCTTCGGCTCGTCCGCCATCGTCCACCTCGCTACCTACTCACCTGCGCTCGGATCGGGATCCTCTGCACCACGACCAAAACCTCTACCCTGCGCTGTCAAAATCATCGACGTGGACCGCTTGTCCAAGGTCGCCGACATTGATCGTCTCCGAAGGCGCGCTCCTTCTCACTTCGCCGCTCGAGCTGCTTTGCTAACGCCCGACTCTCCGATCCACTAGAGAAACTCAGCTTATGGCCCTTTCAAAGCACCCCAACGTCCTTCGTGTCCGTGGAGAGTGGATTCAAGGTGAGCCGATTCGTTGCTCGGCGCTCTTTGCTCGCCTTCCCTTTCACTGACCCTGCGCTCTTCCCTCATCACAGGCAGCAAACTTTACATCGCTTGTCGTTACATGTCTCCCGGATCGCTGCTCGACATCTCGAGGTACAAGGAGCCCGATGGATTCCCCGAACCCGTCATCGCGACCGCGCTCAAGCAGACGCTGGAAGGACTCACCTACCTGCACCAAAATGGCTGGCTCCACCGCGATGTCAAAGCCGCCAATCTACTCGTTGATGGTCAGTCGACACGCAATCTGAGCTTACCCGAGCCCCGTCGCTGATCCTCCCGACAGACGACGGGACGGTGCTTCTGGCGGACTTCGGCGTCTCGTCCTCGCTCTTCCAGGATCCAGCAGCGGCCATCGCTAATCAGGAGAACCTCGAGCGCAACAGTGGTCTCGTCAGTCGCAAGTCATTCGTCGGAACGCCGTGCTGGATGGCGCCCGAGGTCGTCGAACGACGTGCATACGACTCGAAGGGTCAGTCTACGCGCTACGAGGTCGTCTCGACTTGTACTGACACTTTTGACTGCGCAGCCGACATCTGGAGCTTCGGCATCACCGCCCTCGAGCTCGCCTCGGGTCGCGCGCCGAACTCGCTCTTCCCGCCGGCCAAAGTGCTCAGCAAGACCATCCTTGATGCGCCTCCGACGCTTGATCGCGAGGGCGGCAAGTACAAGTACGGAAAGGCGATGAAGGAGATGATTGAGAGCTGCCTGAACAAGGATCCTTCGAGACGGTACGCTTGCCCTCGACCTCTCTCACTCGCCGCTTGCTCGCTGACGCAAGTCCCATCGCAGACCAAGCGCCGAGAAGCTTCTCCAGCATCCCTTCTTCAAGCTCGCGCGCAAGCCATCGTACCTCGTCGGCGCCATTCTTGACGACCTGCCGCCGCTCCAAGCTCGTCAATTCCACCGCAAGCCTTCTCCTTCCCTCACAACGATCCGTTGAGGAAGCTGACTCATCTCCCACACAAAGGTCGCAAGCCCTCCGCAAGCGGCGACGACACAATCGCCTCCTGGGACTTCGCCTCAACCGTCCCCAATTCCCCCTCCGTCCGCACCACCGGCTCCGACACCGACCCCTTCTCCCGCTTCGACATGTCTCCCTCCGCCTCCTTCATCGCTCGCCGTCGCTCTGCTGCACCCACCGCTCTCGACACCTTCTCCTCCCAGCCGGGCCAGCTTCGCAAGAGGGAGGGCTCGTCCGGCTCGTTCGCTGGACATCGCCGAGGTGTGAGCTTTGACTTGGCCGACGGCGATGGACGACCGCCGCTCAGTCCCAGGTCGATGAATGGCTTCACCTTCCCCGGCGCTCAAGGGGAGAAGAGGGTCGAGGAGAATATCGCCGAGGGCGAGGCGGGCATCGTCTCGGTAGAGCCTGCAGCGATGTAGAGACGTAGGACGTTTTTGGTGTGCGTAACGACTTGTTGTTTTGCTGTAGTGCTTCGGTTCTCGTACATCCTATCTCAGGCGGTCTGTGCGACGGGACAAGGCGAGCTGAGCTGCTCGTCCTCCTGCTCGTCCCCTCTTCAGCCGGCGAGGAGACAGGACGCGATCAGCTTCATCTTCAGCCATACCCGAGTGGAAGATTGAGCCAGGTGAGCAGGGCCTGCTGAGCTGCAGAAGACTCAAGCTGACCCTTTCCTTCCTGTGCCGAGCAGCTGCGCCGAAAGTGTCCTCTCGCGGTTCTCAGGCTCCTCAATCGCAGCGCCCTCAGCGCCAGCAGAGCAAAGCGCATCTACAATCTCCGATCAACGCCGACTCGCCAGTCAACTCGTACTCTAGTAGCCAAGGAGCTCCCCCGCTCTCACCCTCCCTCTCCCCTCGTCGTCGCCCCGCTCAACTCCACCCATCCGCCCAGTCGTACTGGCCTCAGCAAGCGAGCCCGAGTAGCGTTGAAACGTACCGGCATGTATCGCAATCTCTCCCCAACGCCTCGCTCCTCCCCTCCTTCGCTGCAAGTCGTCAGCTCCCTCTCCCCGTCCCTTCTTCGCCCACCTCCTTCGGCTCGGACCCTCGTCGCTTCTCCTACTCGAGCCAAGGATCTCCTGGAAGCGTTGAAGAATCTCCCCATGAGCCAGCTCACACCTACGGCTTCGCTACACCTCCCTCGTCGTCGCCCGATGGTCTCGGTCGCAGGCGCTCGCTCAGTTTGAGCACTGGAAGCTGGGGCACGAGCAGTGGTAGTGGTAGCGGTAGCGGAGGATTCAGCGGGGGTCGTCGCTCCGATTCGAGCAGCATCTCGTCCCTCAAGTCCCTCTCGTCGGCGACCAGCGGATCGACTTCTCTCGACCGAGCTGGCTCGTGGGGCAGCAACTCGTCGGGAGGTTCCGTCAAGAAGGCGTGGGGTGGAAGATTCGGTGGTGGAGGAGAATACTCGGGTGTTGGAGGTCGTCTCCCTGTCTACGACTCGCCCAATCACTACGCCTACTCGTCCTTCTCGGCGCTCCCCCACGGCTCGACGGTCAACCCCTCGATCCCTCAACTCCCCCCTTCCGCCTCGCTCCCTTCCTACCGCTCTTCCCATCTGTCCTCTACCTCCACTCTCACTCCCTCGGCTACCTCTCAAGCTGCACCTCAGACCTCAGCGGAGGAGGCGAGACGAGCCAAGCGCACCGTGTTCTCCGCCACCGAGCTCGATCTCCTCCAGTCGGCTTGGGACGACGAGGACTACTACCCCTCGATGGAGCTCGTAGGAGAAATGATGGAGCAGACTGGCTTGACGAGGACGCAGATTCGCAACTGGTAAGTTCCACCTCGAGCTCGAGCCATCGCCGAGGGAGCGCGGAGCTGACGTACTCTTGCCCGCGCAGGTTCGCTAACCGTCGTCAACGCGCTGTTGGAGAGGAGAAGAGAAAAATTGCTGAGATGGGCAAGACGTTGGCCCCTGGTGGAGCGCCTTGAGGTGAGCTTACGACCTTCGGCTTCGAGCCCGTCGCCGAGCTGACTTCTTACTTCGTCTACAGAAGCCTGCAGACCACGTTCTAATCGCTTTTAGATGTACAGTGAGATTTCTGCTTGCCTTTGTTGCTGTACTAGATCTGCTCACTAAGAGTCGGGCGAGCGTGAGCTGAGACGGGAGAGCGAATGCGAGCTCGGAAGTCGGCGAGTGCTCTCTCCTTCTCGCCTCATCTTCGGCTCGCACAGACGACAAGTTTTGACTCTCGGAAAGCTCAGGCTTCGCAGGAGAAGGCGCTGCTGGCCTACAGGACCTCGTCTCGTCGCTGTTCCCGTCCTCTGAAGCTTGTCCAGCGAGGTGAGCTCGCTTGCCTCTCTCCCTCCTGACTTGCCTCGAGCAGCTGACCGAGACTCTAATAACAAGCTACAGCTCCTGCACCATGCCACGCCTTCTTCCCGCCAAGCTCTTCTTCCATGTCATCCTCTCCTCCCTCCGGCGTTCCTCCCGCTCTCCCTCCTTCTCGAATCTGCCCGCTCGCTACACCCTCCTGCGCGCGTACAGCCTCCTCAGCAGGGTAATGACCCGCTGGGCTCAATTCGAGATGTATCGCCACGTTCTGCTGCGAGGGAAGCATATCGCCAGCTTTCAGCGAACGTCAGCGAGGTTGGAAAAGGCGCTCGGGGGATTGTACAAGACTGTTGAGTCAATGCGGGTGAGTGACATCGGAAGCTATGCTAGCAAAGAGTGTCTGGGACCCATCTTGGGGCGCTGTGGGAAATTGAAAGACTTGAGGATGGTGAGAGCGGGAGTCTCGGTTCAGACGCTGGGACTGCCGCCTAGTGAGCATGCTTTGTAGTGTTGCTCGAATGAGATCATCACTAAACCCAATCCATTTCCCTGCGCAGCGCTGCGGCAGCTTCACCTCCATACTGTCGCCCTCGACCTCATCGCCGAACCCAGCTCGCCGCTTCTCCTTCCTTCGCTCTCCGCGCTCTCCCTCATCGACGTGGTCAAGATCAAGGGCAACTGGTCGAATCTCATCGCTCCTAGTGCCCTCCCCGCGCTCGAGAGCGCCGCCATCGCTGTCGGAGACACCACCTCGAGCAGCCACGAACTCGAATCCCTCGCCGCTTCGCTCATCACCGTCGCTCCCCAACTCCGCTCGTTCAGCCTTCGTGATCCATATGAGAGGATCTCAATCTATCTTCTCCCCAACATTGCAGCCTTCACCGCCCTCGATAGCCTCACTGTCCAGTGCCGGCGCCGTCCCAGCAGCTCGGCGCATCCTTCTTTCCTCCGCCGAGCACTCTGCGACCTTCCCTCTCCCCTCTGGCAGCTTCGGATCGTTGCTCCTTCCTCCCCACCTCGTCGGCGGAAGACTGGCGAGCAAACGGCCTCTTGGATGACCTTCGAACCCTCGCCGACGCCCTTAGAGAGGAAGAGGGTGTTGCTTCGACGAGCTTGTTGAGTCGAGTAATCGTCCCGTCGCCGGGGAACTCGTACGAGGCCCGTGTATCCCGGCTTGAGGAGCTGTATGGAGAGCTCGAGGACGTCGCTAGGAGCAGGGAGTGCAAGTGGGAACGAGCGCCGATGGAGCACGCTGAGTTCGGCGACTGGGAAACCTTCCTCGACGAGTGGTGAGTCGCCTGCAAAGGTGTGAGCTCGACCAGAGCGTCGCTAATTCTCTCTCCTCTGCAGGTAAGCTTGAAGCTGCTGTGTAGCCTCGGGGACGACAAGGCGGCGCTGCTGAAACCCGCTTTGCTGGCGCTTCTTGCCAGAGTTCCCAAAGAGCTGCGAGAGGCTGGTGAAACTGAGTCGAAGGATATGAATACCTACCTACCTCGTCGTCCCTCCGCTGAACAGAAGGCTCAGCAAACCTCCTCTGAGAGCAAGTCTGTCCGGCGCCGAACTTTCTCCGAGGCTTCAACGTCATTGCTCGCTCGCACAGTTCCACCACTATGCTGTCATCGAAAGCAGAGAGCCACCTTCATTCCTCTCGCCAACGCTCGACGAGACCCGAAAACGAGGTTCATCAAAAGCAACCAACCACCTTGGCCAAGCTGGCGGAATCCGGACTGGTAGGGTATCAGACGCTAGCACTGAGCTTATTTACCACTTGAGGAGAGAAACATCCATGCGTCTCGTCACGCCTTTGTGGCTAGCGCTGAAGGGCGCGCTTGCGAGGAGACTCGGAGAGCAGACGGTTCCCTTAACGTTTCGCAGCGAGCCCTCCGCTCGCTGCTCTTCGGAGTCTCGCGCCGGGAGGCTGCAGGGACATCTTCTCTAAAGTTGCTGTAGACTGAGAGGACAGCTAGAATGATATTGACAGACGGTCACTGAGTCGAGGGCGAGTGGACTTCGGCGATGGTGAGAAGAGGCTCAGACCGGGCGGTCCCAGTCGTCGTTCAAGCATCGGCGGCGGGCTCCTCCTCGCCCATGGTAGCCGTTCCTCCCTGCGCGGTGTAAAAAATCAGGGTCAGCTCTCGCTCGAGTTCGGAAGCTCGACGAGCGATCAATCACGCTTCGGCGCTGGGAGAACGATACTTACTCCACCCCACATGCGCTTCTCGGAGTCAACAGACTCATCCTCACTCATGGTAGCGGTTCCTCCCTGTCGAG
>MWVB01000007.1:111007-188739 GCA_003054985.1 Leucosporidium scottii
GAGGGAGGGGGTGGTGGTGTGGATGTGCTTGAGGTGGA
Source organism: Leucosporidium scottii (assembly GCA_003054985.1). NCBI lineage: Eukaryota > Fungi > Basidiomycota > Microbotryomycetes > Leucosporidiales > Leucosporidiaceae > Leucosporidium > Leucosporidium scottii. Next base: position 111,046 of record MWVB01000007.1, read on the forward strand.
TGGAGCGGGTTGATTTGGCGGTCGTGTCGTGGGGGAGGAAGGTCGAGGAGAGGGGAGCGAACTTGATGTGCGAGGTGAGGAGGTAGAGGAGGAGGGCACGGTAGGTCGAGTAGGAGGCTTCTTCGATCGTCACCTCGCGGTAGGTCGGCTCATCCTTCTGTGAGATCTTGTCGGCCGCCGTAGAGACGAGGAGATCGTCCGTCTCGTCGTCCGAGTCGTCGACCGAAGGCCTGGCGTCCTGCATGAGCGCATCTCCCGCCGATCCTGGACGTTCAACCTCCTGCTTCTTCTTGAGCTCGGCTACTTGACTGTCACTCGTCTCCGTGTCCTCGATCTGGGGCGGCGAGCCGCCTCGGTGGACGTTCTCGGCAAAATCGGACTCGAGGAGGGTCTTGAAGTAGGGGGAAGCCGAGGCGAGGACGTGCGAGCTGGCCCAGAGCTTGGCGTTGTCGGCGTGTGGGAAGACGAGGCGAACGTCATTGGGGAAGCGCGAGGAGAAGGCGGCTGGCAGAAGTCCGAAAACCGAGGTCAGCGACTTCTGCACTCGAGAGAGCACGACCAAAGAACTCACGCGAAAGAGCTTGAGCTACTCTCTGGAGGGGCACAGCTTTGACGACGCTGGCGGGAGCCGTCATCCCCTCCAAAGCGAAACGCATGCGGAAGCGCCGAACACTCGAGGCGTCGAAGGAAGTTCGAGTGCCCGAGAAGTCGCCCGGCTCAACTGTGCAGGAGATCTCGTCGTCACCGACGCTTGGGAAAGTCTTCATTCCCTTCCAGTACGCGCTATGAATCGCCGAGGCCGCGTTGTCGGCGTCGAGCCAACTGAAGACGGCTGTGCCGTCAAATTGGCTTCCGATGTCCCCAATCTGGAGACCCTTCCACTTGAGCACAAGGCTAACCGTTCGGGGAGCCGATACCTTGGCGAACAGCACACAGTCGCCACCGAAACGAGTCTCGGCGGGCAACTCGAGCTCGACCGAGGTGTCGTTGATGTCCAATTCGAGATCCCACGTCAAGTATAGGGAGCGCTTCTCCTCGATTTCGACAAAGCGGCTCATGGCGAGACAAAGGCGACGGGTTGGGAGCGAGCGAGGATGGCCAGAGATTAAAGGTGCGAGAGCTTGTAGCCTCGGCGAGCGCGAGCAGCTGACGGGAAGGCGTGCAGGGAGCTTTGCGAATGGCAGTGATCTATTGGAGTAAACTTGTCAGCTTGTATCGTCTTCCCAGCGCTTCGTGGGCTGTTCTGACCGCCCTCCTTCGACAGCACCCCGTCTCCTTAGCTTATAGCAAGCTCGTTTCCCATTTCGAGTAGCTGCAGCAGAGCAATGTGGCCGAGACCGCTGATCCAGAGCCCAGAGGAGTCCGAAAAGACTCAACTGTAGTGAGCGAGGTCTGACTGTACAGGCTCGAAAGCGTTCGTCCGGTCCAGCAGCAGCGAGCGAGCTGAGAGCGAGAGGCGAGGTCGACGTCCGACTTGAACTTCCTGGTCAAGTTGTCGTTACAGCTGAATGACGATGTTGGCTTTTAGCGAGCGATGGAGGAGAAGAAGAGCCGCGTCTCGCATCTCTCGCTTCAACCACTCGCTACCTCTTCGCCGCCATGTCATCTCGCCCCGTGCGAATGACCCGCTCTTCTGCAGCGAATCAAGCAGCTGCAGCAACTCAGCCGCCTTCGCAACCTTCCAGCGCTACAAGAACTCGCAAGCTCTCGACGGTGGTAGACGCTGGCCAAACATCGACTGTCACCTCGACTGCACGCTCCACTCGCCTCGCTGCAGGTAGCGCTACAGGGCGACCCAGTACATCTACCGCTGCAGCCACCAAACCGACGCGCAGAACAGGCAGCAGCGCCGCTTCGGCTTCAGCCAACACCGCGACGACGGCGCGCCCGCTCTGGAACTCGGCCAAGGTCAACGCCAAGGGCTCAGACGGAGAGCCTGGCACTCCAGGAGCACTCAAGCGACCTGCCAGCGGACTCGCTCGCCCTGTCGGCACTCCCAAGCCCATTTCGAGGCAAGGCAGTCTGCTCGCGCCGGGCTCTGCGACGGCGAGAAAGAAGAGCAGCGTGGGATCGGTGAATGGTGTAGGAGCGCAGAGCAGTCTCAGGGAGAGCTACATGCCGGAGAGGGAGCCCATCAAGGTGTGTTAGAGGTCTTCCGTCGCGCTTTCAAGGCTAACGCGTCTCTTTCAACAGGCTTACCTCAGGATTAGGCCTCGAGATGCCGGGGCTGATGAGGCCGAAGGCAGCTACATTCAACTTGTCAACGACAACGAGGTTTTGATGGTACCGCCTGCCGTGAGTCTTGCTGTTTCGGCGCGCCCACTTCTCGCAACTCCTTCTCGTTCTCGTCAAGTGCTCACTCTGCACTCTTCCACCGACACACAGGACCATCGCCTACACGCCTCCAACTCGTCCTTCTTCTCGGGCACCCTCATCCGCTCGTCTGAGCTCCCCGCAGCCCTCAACCTCAACCCTCTTTCGCACCCTTCGCACCCCGATTCGACCACTACCACTCCCACCGCCGTCGCTCCTCCTTCCATCGGAACGACCTACAAATTCACAGAGGTCTTCGGCCTTCCTCCCGCTCCGTCCTCCTTCTCCGACTCCAACTCAGCCCCCATCGCCGACCCCTCGGCCAACTCCCAGTCGGCCTTTTTCACTCGCACGACTCTGCCTTTGGTGCACGATTTCCTGTCAAAAGGAGAGAACTGCCTTCTCTTTGCGTTTGGAACGACGGGAAGTGGCAAGACTTGGACGGTGCAGGGTGGAAAGGGCGGCGAGGAGGAGGTCGGAATCTTGCCGCGAGTGCTCGATGTTGTGTGGAGAAGCTTGGAGGGCAAGGGAGGTGCTGAGGTGAGTTGGTCGTCATCTGTTCGAGAGATGGGATCTCGATGACCTACCGACGACCGAACTGACTCTTCGAACGCCTCTTTCCCAGCCGAGCAAGTCTCGCCAAGGCTTCAACCGACCCATGACCTCCACCCCTACCGGTCCCTCGAGGTTCGGCGGCTCCAACAAGGTTCCGGCTGGCAAAGGACTCGGCGTGCAAGGTCCACCGCTCGACGATCTCCTCAAGAAGTCCTTCGAGCGCAGCGAGACCGCTCCCGCCGTCATCCCCGTCGACGAGGGTTACGAGTACTCCATCTGGGTCTCTTGTGAGTATTGAACCTGACTAAACCTTACTACGGCTCATCACTGACTCTCTTGCTTCGCCCTTTCGCAGACGCCGAGGTCTACAACGAGAAGATTTACGACCTCCTCGAGTCGCCCCTCCCCAACGCCTCCAACGTTTCTGTCTCGTCCTCGTCGCTCGCCTCTGCCTCGACCTCCGTCTTCGGTCTCTTCAGCGCAGGAGGAGCCAAGGCCAAGGCGGCCTTTAAGGGCTTGTCGACGGTCAAGAGAAGCGCCTTGAGCTTGAAGCAGGACAAGGCGAGCGGAAACAAGTATGTCGCTGGAATGAAGGAGATCAAGGTCGGAAGCGCCGAGGTACGCTCTCACTTTTTTATCTCTCCTCGCCAAGCGCCGCTCACCTCTTCTCTCCTCCCCATCACAGGAAGCTCGCGCCGTCCTCGACCGCGGACAGGTCAACCGTCGCGTCTATGGCACCCTGGCCAACCGCGCTTCCTCGCGCTCTCACTCCATCTTCACCATCAAGATCGTCAAGACTCGCAAGGGCGCTCCTGCCAGCGACGAGGGGACGACGAGCAAGTTCAGTATCGTCGATTTGGCAGGAAGTGAGAGGCAGTCGAACACGGGAACGACTGGTGAGGTTTTTGAAGCTCGAGACCACGCATTGACGACGCAGGGGCTCAACGCTGACTCGCTCGGCTTTCGCAGGCGACCGACTCAAGGAGGCTGCCAACATCAATCGCTCGCTCATGGTCCTCAACCAGTGCATGGAGACTTTGAGGAAGAACCAGGAGCGCGAGAAGGGTCGCAAGGTGAGTCCTGTGACGTTGAACCTTCACCGCCGAGCTTGCGCTGACCTCGATTCTTCGTCCTCGTAGGCTCTCATCGTCCCCTTCCGCCACAGCAAGCTCACCGAGCTGTTCCAAAGCTTCTTTGTCGGTGATGGCCGAGTTGTACGTCCTCCCTGCCCCTCCCGTCTCCGCGAGGTCAAGCTGACCTGGGCTGCCTCGACAGGCCATGATCGTCAACGTCAACCCCTACTCGACCACCTTCGACGAGAACTCGCACGTCATGAAGTTCTCGGCAGTCGCGACGGGAGTCATGACCATCAAGAATAACGTCCCTACTCCCGTCATCGAGCCCGTCGCTCCTGCGCCTACCGAAGAGGAGCAGGAAGAGGAGCCCGAGACGCCGATTAGGAGGAAGGAGAGCAGGATTGTCAGGCTTTCCATGGTCGATGGTGGAGAGGAGGAGGATGTGATTTATGAGGGTGAGTGGTCTCGCGCTTGAGGCGAGAGCGCCGAGCTGATCCCCCTTCTTCGAGCTTGCAGAGGAGGACCCCGAAGACGATGAGGAAGAGGAGGATGAATTCGTCAACGCTCTGATCGACGAGCTCGGTGTATTGAGGGCGGCTGTGAGTCCCTCTGTCTCCTTCTCTCCTCCGCCCCCCGCTAACCCCTCGTCGCCTCAGCTCTTCGAGTCGCAGATGAACACCGTCATGGCCGAGTCGCAAGCCCGTGCTCGTGTCGTCGAGGAGTACGAGAAGAAGCTACAGGAGATGGAGAGGCACTACCAAGAGCGTCTTCGCGAGGAGGTAAGCTCCCTGTCGCCCTCTCTCCCGCAGGCAGAATTTGACCCTTCTCTCCTGCCTCCAGGCCCTCGAGTCCGAGATCAAATACAATGCCAAGCTCGACATCCTCACTCGCCTACAAGCGGACGACCGCGCTAATGGAACCCCCGGCACCAACTCGACTTACGACGACTCGGACGAGGAAGAGGAAGAGGAGAGCTTCGCTTCGGAGCAGAACAGCCAGGATGTCGAGGAGGAGGAAGAGGAGGAAGTCGAGGTTGAGAAGATGCTGCTCGATGGAGAGGGGGACGTCTCTATTGCGGCCGAGGTGAGCTCCGATGGCTTTGCTTGCTCGTTCCGAACTCTGGAGCTGACCTCTCTCCACTCTCCCACCGCAGAGCATCGACTCCCCTTCACCTCTCGCCTCCAAGACCTCTTCCCTCGCACACGCCGTCGCTTCGCCTACTCCCGCCGCCGCTACAGCCCGACGCCTCTCCAAGCTTTCCCTCTCCTCCACCCCGGCCGACGAAACTGAGGACGATGATGAGGAGCAAAACGACGATGGGGACGACGTCGATGAGCTGGCTACCTCGGGCGTCGACACCGAAACCGAGCTCCACGGCGATGCTTCTCACGAGTCCATCGAGGTGCCCCTGCAGGAGGAGGATGACGGCGAGGAAGAGGTCGAGGAGGACGGCTCGTTCGACGATTCCTTTGACGCCGGCGAGGAGCTCGATGCGAGTGATGAGGAGTACGAGCCCGAGGCGCCGGTCAAGGCTGCCGCAGGAGGAAAGAAGAGCGTCGGTGGAGCGGAGAAGAAGACTCTGACGCCCGCGAGGGATGAGAACGTCGAGTACCAAGTGCCGCTCAAAGGTGGCGACAGCGACCAGGAGGCGGAGGATGGGATCGACGAGTTTGGAGCGCTGGATAGGTCGATGGTCATCCGACCCGGCTCGACCAAGAGCAAGAAGCCAAAGAGGTGAGCTGAGTCGAGTGTCCTCCGCCGAGCCGCTGCTGACTCTTCTCCACCCGCTCGCAGGAAAATCGGTGGCACAAAGGTCAAAGACGCCGACCACATTGAAGCTATGGCCGACGAGCTCAGTCCCATGGCTAGCCGAACGACGACGCTCGGCTCGATGGGCTCGGCGCGCTCCTTCAGGCGCTGAGCTGTACCCCTCTTTTGCACCCTCTACTATCGTTCTTCGACCTTCATCTAGCAGTGTAGTTATTCACCCTTTGTCATCCAATATGCTCCCTTGCATCTCTCAACGCCCCAGCGAAGCGAGGACTCCACAGCGGAGATGAGCGAGTTCCATCTCTTCGCCTCGTCTCACTCCTTCGCGACCCCTCAGCACCACCCGAAGCAGCATGCAGGAGCCCTGGGAAGTCGAGAAGCGTCCAGATACCCCTCGTCAAGCTCACTACTCTCACTGCTCGCCACGCCCGTTCGAAGGAAGCAGCAATTCGATTAGCTTCCAAGCGCTCGGAGTGCTTCGTCAGTGCGGAAGGGACTTGGAGTGAGGGGAACTGCCTTGATGGAGAGAAACGGGAAGGGCAAGAGCTGACCGCTTGCTGTTCATGAGCAGGAGCGGCGCCGACTGCGATGAGCCCAGTTGCTCGCTTCACAAGGAGGGCGCTTCCGTCGGCACGTTCGACAACATCAAGGTCACTTCCCCTCCCGACTTGACCGAGAAATGCTACGCTGGTCCTGCCTCGGAGCATGGAAGGTAAGTTTGCCTTGCGCCGAGACGAAAGCTCGAGGCTCGCTGATCCGTTCTCGCTCGCTGCAGCTGCTGCACGGGAGACGGAGAAGACGGTAGCGAGTGGTGTCTGGATCCCGAGAAGGGGACATGCGGCGAGAAGTGAACTCGAGGCTTGCTCTTGGTCGTGGAGACGATCGCCGAAACTGACTTTCGGCTCGCAGGGAGTGGCTTCAGCCCGAGAAGGACGTCGGCTGTTGTAGGGATGGGTGAGTTGACTGCTTACTACTCTCTTGATTCGCTCCCTTGCCTCCTCTTCGGCTCAGCGGAAGCTGACCCTTCGTCCTTCCCCTTTCTCGGTTGCAGAACTTATGTCGGCGCTTGCGGCGGCGATGGAGGGACGTAGCGGAATCAGATAGTTCAACAACGTGGGCAGCTGATATGTACTCTAGTTTTTGCTTGGCTTGAGCTCTCGACGGCATCATGGAGCATACGTCTCCGCTCCGGCTCGAGCGAAAGGTTTGTGCCGATTCGAGTCCGTGCTGCACTAGTGCTACAAGACGAGAGGGAGAGAGCGGAGGTCTAGGGTATCTTTGTGTATGGTAAGGGAGAGTGTCTAAGCTATTATTCGGACTGCGAGGAGAGGTAAGGTCAGTGCCGAGCGAGCGCCGAGAAGAGGTAACAACGTACCTTTGCAGTCTTAGTCTTCTTCGTGCGGAGCTTCATGAGGATGAAGACAAATCCGTACGACGACAGTACGAAGAGAGCGGTGATTCCGATGTCCCTCCAGCCGTAGTAGTGCTCCTTGAGGTTGAGCGACTTGAGGTACTCGTTGCCCTGCTTGTAGATGCAGTAGGCGCACTCGTCGGTAGCATTCTGTAGGGATAGGAGACACCGAGGCACGTGGTCAGCTGATCGGTGGGAAAGGGTGGAGAGGCGAGCTCGGCGAACGCACAGGATCCTGAAGGTAGCCGGTGCCCGTCGAAAGGAAGCTGGCCATGTACGCTCCGCAAGTTTGGCCAATGGGAGGGGTGAAGCGACCAAACTCCTCCTCGGCGCACTCCACTACAACGTCCCAAATGGGGAAGACGAGCACTGAGGTTGGAGAAAAGGTCAGCGAGGGAACTTCGTCGGTGTTGCTCCCTATTATACATACTGCCACCCATTAAGTAATTGAAGGGGTTAAGATAGTCTGTAAAGCAGTGTGTAGGACGTCAGCGAGCGTTCTGGTCGCTCCCACGGGCGTTGAGAAGATCGCCGAGCAGCCTCGGCGATCTCCTCGGACGTGTAGAGCTCGGCTAGAGCTCGGCGAAGCCGAGCTCTACAGTCATGTAGAGCAAGAAACAAGCGACTTACAGAGCCAGTAGCGCCAGAAGGCAGTGATCTGACTATACGGCGTCAAGACTCCGCTGAAAGAAACGAGGACTCCGATGAGGAGGGGGTTGACGAGGGCTGCAAAGGTGGCATTGGGAGCGTATGCGGCTATCATCTGTCCGATCCCGGTATAAAGGAACTCGTAGAGGGTCATCTGGAGGTAGACGGGACCAGCGACTCCAGGGGCGAAGGAAAGGCCGACCACGGCGTACCAGCAGGCGAAGTAGAGGAGGGCGCAGACGAGGAGGTAGGGTACTTCGGCGACAATCTCTGCAAAGATGAAGGCGACCCAGGTGTAGAGCTTGGCCTTCTTCTCGCGCGTCTCGTAGATGTCGCGGTTGGCGATGAACTTGGGTTGGACTTGAGCGATGACTCCGGCTGTAATAGAGTGAGTCAGTCTACTTAGTACTTTGGTGGTGATGAGGTGAAGACTCACGAGCGACAAAGATGAACTGAAAGATGGTGAAGAGACGGTTCTGGAGGTCGGCGTAGTTGTTGCCCTTGGGAGACGAGCGAGGTCAGCCGGGTGTTGAAGGGAGAGGGAGATACTATACTCACAATCATCCAGAAACTGAAGCCGTTGAACAGAGCCGAGCCGATGTGCAGCATCACCTTGCTCATAACGTACTCGGTGTCGCGCCAGAGCTGTAGAAGCGCCGAGGTCAGCGCCGACGTTCCCTTCTCCACCCGCATCGAGACTCGCCTGGATGGAAGCACGCTTCGTGACAAGACGCAGCTGGGTCGCAGTGGTGGAAGCAAACTCGTACTTGTCGTCCTCGCGGCCGGCCGGTAGATGCTTGTTCACCCCCTTGAGGCGCTCGAGCTCTTTGACGACGGCGTCGTGGTTGTCACTCTTGAGCCAGACCTCGGCCCAGTCACGACCCTTAGAAAGGTCTCCAGATACGACGTCGATCATGAACCTGTGGAGTAAGATCAGCGAGTGCTCGGCGAGGAGGATCGAGGACAAGCCTACTCGGCGGGGTTGGTACCCGTGGGGATCTTGACATTCTCCTTCTCAAAGTAAGCGGGAAGCTCGTCGATCTTGCCAAAGTAAACGGTCTGTAGAAGTAGGAAAGAGGTTAGCAAAGCTCGGCTCGGGGGCGACAGAGCGCCGCTTAGCTCGGCGGCGGCGAGAGGTAGGTTGCGCTGCTCGAGTCAGCGGCGCGGAGAACTTGAAAAACTCACCTTTCCACCTCGCTTGAGGAGCAGAAGCGAGTCGAACTCGGCGAAGAGCGAAGCTGAAGGCTGGTGAATCGTGCAAAGCACCGACTGACCGGCGGCGGCGAGCTTGCGCAGGAATGAGACGATGAGGAAGGAGGACTGGCCATCCAAGCCCGACGTAGGCTCATCGAGGAAGAGCAGCGTGGGCTTGGAGACGAGCTCTACTCCGATGGTCAACCGCTTGCGCTGCTCGATGCCGAGCCCGGCGCCAGGGACTCCGACGAGGGCGTCCTCGATGTCGTGCAGCTCCAGAAGGTCGATGATCACGTCAACGTAGGCGACCTTGTCCTTGTCGGAGAGCGAACGAGGTTGACGAAGGAGGGCGGAGAACTCGAGAGCCTCGCGGACGGTAGCTTGAGGGAGGTGGACGTCGAGCTGCTCGCAGTAGCCGGTGGTGCGCTGGAAGGAGACCGAGAGGGGTTGACCGTTGATGAGGACCTCTCCTTTGATCTCTCCGTCCGACTTGCGCTGAGCGAGGACGTCGAGGAGAGTCGTCTTGCCGGCTCCCGAGGCGCCCATCAATCTGCAGAAAGCAAGCTCGGATCAGTCGAGGAGCAACGACAAGACGCTGAGGCGACGTACGCAGTTAGAGTACCGGGCTTGCAGTATCCTTGAACGTCGTCGAGAAGCTTGAGGTCTTGACCGCCGTTCTTGACCTGCGGAAGCGAAGAGGTCAGCTCGGCTTTCGAAGCGGAAGGGAAGCGAGACGGCTCACAGTGTAGGTGAGGTTCTTCCAAGTGAAAATGGTGTTGGCCGAGTCGACTTCTCCGTTGTTGGAGCCCTTCTCGCCCTTTGAATCGCCGACGTGCTGAGTAGGCTCGGCGCCCTCCTCCTCATCACGAGGCTCGTCTCCGTTCTTGGTGGCGTTCTCGATGAACTTGCCTCCTCCTCCACGCTTGTAGAAGAGGTAGGACTTGGTCGATCCAGCGGCGGGTAGACGTTCAGTCCCGACCATCGTTGCGATGACGAAGAAGATCCACAGCGCGAGCTGTCAGCGCCGAGTCAAGAGTCAGCTCATGCTCCTGTCCGAAGCTCGTCTCAAAGCCAACGCGTACGACGATACCAAAGTTGCGCCAAACGTGACTCTTATACAGCCTGAGCGCAACATCGAGGTAGACGTCGCCGTTGAGAGTCGTCGCTCCGGGGGCAGCTCCGGCGATGGCGCATCCTTGGTTGACGCCGGGAGTGTAGCCCGGTCCGTAAGGGACGAGTTGGGTCGGAACGCATTCGAAAGTCTGGCCGGAGACTGGAGTGTAGAGCAAGTCAGCAAAGGTCGAAGGGGAAGGAGGCGCCGAGCAGCCAGCGCCGAGAGAATGTACTCACACTCGTTCGACATCAGAGCCTCAAAGCTGTAGTAGATCGGGTCGAGCCACCTTAACCACGCGAACCAAGGATGCATCGAGGGAGTTGGGATGATGTAGCCGGCTGAGTAAGTCGGGACGTCAGCGAGATCTTGGTTTCGGCGAAGAAGATAAGAGGGAGCTCACCGTAGGTCACCAGCACCGAGAACATGAATCCCGAGACCTTGGATGCACCTTGGAACGTCGAGAAGCAGGACCCTATAAACCTAAAAAACGCCATGGTGGAGAGCGTGGTGAAGAAGACGAAGAGGTAGAAGATGAAGAAGTTGCCGGGCTCCTCCTTGAGTCCCGACATGAAGTAGACGATGATGCAGAAGATGGCGAGTTGAACGATGAGGACGGGGAGGTCGGCAATGGTTTGGGCGAGGATGACGGCCGAAGGTCGGTACATGGAGAAGCTGCAAATGAAGCGAGGTCAGCTTCGGCAATCGCTCGTAACGGAAAATGCAGCTCACGCTTTGTGCTTGGCGAGAATGGCCCGTCCCTCGAAAGCGGCGGTCGTCTCGGCGAGCGAGATGAGAGACGGGAAGAGGAGCGAAAGGAAGATGCAGCCGCCTCGGGTGAAGAGACCGCCAGTCGTGAGGGGAATGGCGTAGAAAAGGCTGCCGATGATGAATGCCTGGATGAGAGTAGTAGCTTGCCTCGCCCAGAAGGTCCACTTGTCGCCGAGTCGCTGTTGGTAGTCGCGGATGATGGCCGTCTTGACTTGAAGGAAGAACGAGGTGGTGTGCGGCTCCTTCTTGATGGCGTGCTGGTGCTTCTCGCGCTGGACGATAGTCTTGAGAGCGTCGGTCTCCTGAGCGAGCTCGCGCTCGTTGGCGAGGTGCTCCTCGAGCTCTTGAACCATGCGCTCGGCGATCTCGGACTGGCGGTAGCGACGAGCAAACTCGGCGATGGAGCCTGGGATCTTGCCCTCGTACCCCTCGCGGATCTTGCGCTCCTTGGAGACAGTGACTCCAGTGAGAAAGTCGGCCACGTTGGCTCCGTCTGTGAAAGGTTGTTCGAGAGTCAGCTCGGCGAAGAGACGTGCTGAAGGAAGGCTACTCACCGAGACACTCGAAGCCGAGGTCCTCCATGTACTTCTTGGCCTCGCCGCGTGGACCGTAGTAGAGCGTCTCTCCCTCAGCGATGACGAGGACCTTGTCGAAGAGCTGGCGAAGCGGGTCGTCAGCGAAACCGAAAGGAAATCGGCGGGACTCGACGAACGACTCACGTCGTAGATGGCGTTTCCAGCCTGGTAGAGCGAGACGATGGTCGAGTTGCGCTTGACATCGGTGAGGGTGCGCATGATCTTGGCGTACTCCAACGCCGTGTTGGCATCGAGTCCGCGAGTAGCGTTGTCCCAGGCCTGTACCGTGGCCCGGTTGGTGAGGACCTCAGCGATGGAAACACGCTTGCGCTCTCCTCCCGAGACTCCGCGAACGTCTGCGAGAGTGGAGGCGAGATTAGTGAAGCTTCTCGGAGAGCGAGAGAGGTTTCCGAGAACTCACAGGCATCTCCGACTTTGGTGTCGTGGGTGTGGGTGAGGCCGAGAATGCGGAGAAGGTCCTCTTTAAACTTCTCGTCGTATTCCTTGAGCGAGGGGACGGTCGCCTCGTCGTCCTTGAAAGGCAGAGCCGCCGGTGCAGGAGTATTGTTGCGAAGGGCGAAGTCGAGGGTACGGCCGACGGCGAGATTGGGGTCGTGCAGGTCATCTTCAGAGTTGAAGATGACCTGGCCTTTGATGGGGCGAAGGTCCTTCGAGGTGAACGAGGTGCTGCCGTATTGCACGTCGCCGTCGACGCCGGCGAATCCATCGACGAGACCAGTGATGGCTTTGAGGAAGGTGGTGCATCCCGAGCCGGGTCGTCCCTGATAGGAAAAAAGGAGGTCAGCGACCAGCCAAGAAGAAGCAACGGAAACCCCCGAACGCTGAGCGGAGGACGAGCAACGAGAGGGCCGAGCGCCGAGGCGAGAGGAGCAACGAGAGAACTTACGACAACGAGCATCATCTCACCGGCTTTGACGACACCAGAGAAGTCGTGGACAAGGTAGCGCTCTCCCTTGCCGAGGCCAGTGCCCTTCTTGCCGCCCTTTCCTTTGCCCCCCTTCTTCTCCTCGATGCCCTCCTCCGAGGCGAGTCCTGCGTCCTGGTTGTGCTCCTTCTTGACCTCGCCGAGCTTCTTGGCGTGCTTCTTGTCCTGTATGGCGCCAAAAGGACCCCTGTACGGCGAGATCGAGAGGTCAGTCTCGCGCTCGGCGAAGGGAGGGAGGAGAGGTTCGGCGCTCACGAGAGAATCTTCCCCATCGTCGGTGCGTAAAGGACATCGCTGTAGATGAAGAACGCGAGGGTCAGCGATGTATTGAAGCAGTGCTGAAGGCGAAAGCATACCCTGCTCCACCGAGTCCTCGAACAGAGAGGTGGTTCCAGGCGACCGGGAGCGCACCGGTCGCAGGGTCGAGTCCTCGAGCGGCGGTAAGCTCGTGCTCGCGCTGTGGGTCAAATCCGAGTCAGTGAGTGGTTTCCGAGGTTCTGATACATCCCTCCCAGCCTCGACCGAGCCACAGAGGCTTTCGGACGTCACGAAGGGGTAAACAGCCTTGTTCGAGCTGGGGAGTCGACTCACGATGAGCCCGCGCCTCCAACCTTCCAGTGTAGTCTCCGTCTCGGTCTTCTCCCCACTCCCCTGCTGCTGCTTCTCTCCCGATGGGGAGCTACTGGACTTTTCCTTGCCCTCGCGCGCCTCGTCGCCGTCCATCGGAGTCGAAGTGGGGGAAGGAGCGCGAGTATCGTCAGAGGAGCGGTCGTCCTGCTCGTTACTAATGCTGTGGTGCTGCTGATGCTCGACGGGAATCTGGCGATCGCTGCTGTAGCTGGAGGAAGCGGAAGAGGCGGAGGTTGCGTTGCGAAGGGCTGTTGTAGGTGGTCCTGTAGTCCAATCGCCCTCGGTGGACGGTGCTGCCATCTTGCTAGATGTCAACGAGATGGGTTCAAGAGCGAGAGAGGCGCAAGCAAAGGCCGATCCTCTTCTTTCGCTTGCTCACCAACTGCGATCCGCCGCCATTACGATGCGCCCGACGCTGGGCCGCTTCCTCAATTCTCCCCCGATTCGCCTCCGTTCTCGCTCGGGAAAGCCTGGCATCGGGGATTAATAATCCGCAACGTCCTGCTGCTGCTCTCTGGATGCGCGAGCTGGCCCCGATCCTTCAAATCGCCGACCCGTCGCCGAAGGAGCTGATGACCGCAGTTGATCGACTGCAGAAGCCTGCCGGGCGCTTGCCAAGCTGGTTCGGCGTTGCAAGGGAGCCCGTCGGAGCAAAGAAAGCTGTACGAGAACAGCGAGACCCCTCTTTCTCAAACCGGCACTTTCATCTCTCGCGGGTTTCTGCGGTCAGCACCTCACCATCTCACTCGGGATTCGTTGAACTGACTCTACAACACGTTCTGCACCATCGCCTGCTCGCTCGAAGCTTCACATCACCTTTGCAGGCTACGAGCTCCCTTCGCCCGCGCCGTCTCTCAGCTCAGCTCGCTGTTCTCGAGGCTCTCTCCGGACACCAGGCCTCTCTCCTCAAGCTCTATAGCACACACTTAACATGCCTCAGCTTTCGCGGCGAACCGAGGCGCTGATAGAGAAAGGGAATCAAAGCGCGCTGGGCAACGCTCTATTCAAGACGTTCGCATCGCAGTACTCGGAGGATAATCCGAAGGGTGTGGTGAATGCCGGTTTAGCTGAGAATGTGAGTCAGCACCTCTGCTGCTGCAGAGCTTTGGCGCCGAGCTTTCGCCGTGCATTTGAGCTGACCTCATCTCTGCGTCAGGCTCTGCTACAACCTTGGCTGAAGGAGTTCTTTGAGCGCTCGGTAGATCTCAAGACAACAGATTTCACCTATGGCGAGTTTGTCAGACATCGCTCGTCCTGTCGTGAACCGCGCTGATCGTTCCGAGGGCGCAGGGCAATCGCTGGTCGGCTCCCATCGCCTCTTTGCCGCCCTTGGATCCTTCTACTCCTCCTACATTCACCCTCTCATCCCCGTCGAACCCTCCCACATCGCCTGCGGCAACGGCCTAAGCGGTGTGCTGGACCACCTCTCCTCGGTCCTCTGCGATGACGGGGAGGCCGTCATTCTTCCCACGCCCTTCTACAATGGCTTCGAGGAAGATATGGGAGATCGCAGTGGGGTTCATCTGGTGGATGTTGAGATCCAGGAGGGGGAGCACGGAGAATTGGCGGAGGTCGAGAGATTGGGGAAGGAGATGGAGCGGAGAGAGAGGGAAGGAGGCGCAAAGGTTCGAGCGGTGCTCATTACCAACCCCCATAACCCGCTGGGTGAGTTGAGCTTTCCCCTCTCCTTCGTAGAAGAAACCGCTGGCTGACCCTTTCTTTCGGCGACAGGTTTCTGCTATAAGCGAGAGACGCTGCTCGCCTACTGTCGCCTCGCCCAGAAGTGGGACCTCTGGCTTCTAGCGGATGAGATCTACGCTACCTCCGTCTACGAGTCCGGTGAGTTGACTTGCGAGGCTCGGTGGAGGGAGTGCTCATCCTCGCTACGCTTTGCAGACGCGGCCGACCCTCAACCCTTCACTTCGATCCTCTCCATCGAAGTGCAGAAAGAAGCTTCTTGCGATCCTGCTCGCATCATCCAGCTCTACGGTACGCCCTCCCTTGTCTTTTTCTATCGCTCTGCGTTTGCTGATCTTCTTCCTCCAGGCGCGTCCAAGGACTTTGGCTCAAACGGTCTCCGGATAGGAGTAGTGGTGTGTCAACATAATCCTCAACTCCACCGAGGCCTCTCTACCACCGCATGGACCATGAAGATCAGCTCGGCGGCCGTGAGTTTGAATCTCAACTCGCTTCGATCCTCCATATCGCTTGCTGACCGCTTGTTCCCTCACCTTCACGGATACCAGGACGCTATGTGGTCCTCTCTCCTCGCCTCCCCTTCTCTCCCCGAATACATCTCGCTCAACCAATCCGCCCTCGCCGATGCCTACTCCTTCGCCGCCGAGTGGCTTCGCGCCCGTTCTATCTTTTATCGACCATCTTACGCCGGCCATTTCGTTTTGATTGACCTTCGACATTATCTCGCCTCGCTCGAAAGCGATAGCAAGGAGCAACAGCTCACGAAGGAGGTACAGCTGCTGGAAGAGTTGGTCGATGAGGGCGTCTTTCTCGGTCCTGGTGAGTTGCGATCGGTGATGTGACTCTTGAGTCTGTTGCTGACGTACTCTGACCGCCCGTAGGCTTCTCATACTGTTGCACCGAACGTGGCTTCTTTCGTCTCACCTTTTCACTTCGGCGCGAGGATCTCAAGGTCGGACTGGGGAGGCTGGAGACCGTGCTGGCGCGACGCAAGATGGCCGCTGTGATTGTGTAGAAGTTCGATCGCAAGTCTATGACTTTCGCAATCCTCGCGGTGCCTCTTCGACTGAGACCCTCTTCGCCGAGCAGCCTTTCCTTCTTCAACATCGGCAAGACGAGATGCAGTACAGAAGCGTGGATTCACATGCGACCCACTCTGAAAATTGCACGACAACGCCTTCCGCTGCTACAGCAGAAACTGGTGCAGGAGAGGCGCTGACTTTTCGGCTCGGCTGTCAGCGCCCAGCTCCTTCCTCTCACTCGCGACCGAGTACGTTATGAGCAAGGTGATGCTGCATGTCGGCTCGGCTCTGTTCAACGGCTTCAGTTTCTGGATGATTGTGAGTATAGTATCTCCCTCTCCCTTCAACACCCGGCTGACCTCGCTCGTCTCCCAAGGGCAACAACTACGCCGACCTCCAGAACCGTCTCTTCACCATCTTTCAGTTCATCTTTGTCGCTCGTGAGTCTTCACCTCATCACCACCAAAGTACTAAGTAGACTGACTCACTCTATTACAGCCGGAGTCATCGCTCAAGTCCAACCCAAGTTCATCGCCAACCGCGACATCTACGAGACGCGCGAGAAGAAGGCCAAGCTCTACACCTGGGTCGCCTTCATCTTTGCAGAGATTTTCGCCGAAGTACCCTACCTCCTCGTCTGCGCCCTCCTCTACTTCGCCTGCTGGTACGCCGTGGTCGGCCTTCCCTTCGCCCCTGGAGTCGCCGGTCCCGTCTACCTCCAGATGACCCTCTACGAGTTCCTTTATACCGGTATCGGACAGATGGCCGCATACGCTCCCAACGCCACAGCTACTACTCTCCTTCCTCTCGCATCTCCCTCTCGCGGCACTACCGCAGCACGGCCTCGATTCGGCTCAAGCCCTCCGCCGAGCTTCCTCCGTCGAGCCAAAGCGGGGACATATGCCTCGCAATGCGATCAAGATGTCACAAGACACGGAAGCTTTGATCTGGACCAGTCTTTCCAGGTGAGAAGCCCCCCACCCCGCTACGTCTCGCTGCCCCAACTCGCGATGTAATTTCCCCGACCGAGGCAGAGACTGAGAAAGAGCAAGATGTAGCTTCCGCTCTGCGCCAGTGGCGGGACCAGGGCGTCGTAGCAAACAATGCGACCACCGAGGCTCCGTTACCTTCGACCAGCACCGCCTTCGCCGAGAGCACCCTGCATCGGATCACAGCGAACAAAGCTTCAAATACACTCCCAAGGTCACGGTCTATACCCCTAGCGCATCCCCATCGCCTTCAGCGCCCTCCTACTCTCCAATCGCTTCCTCAGCTCAAAGAAAAGCCACCCGAGCCCGCCCAGCGCCGTGAGAGCCCTCAAAACAACTGCGACGACGAGGGCACGGCGAACGGCAGCGTAGTAGGTTCCGATCGACATGCCTGCCCAGTTGACCCGAGCAGACTCCGTGGGTGACTGCTTGAGCGTGCGGCGGTAGCGGAAGCCGAAGATCCAAATGAGGGCGTTGATGTCGGGGTAGGACTGTGTACGCAAGTCGTGTCAGCTCTTCCGGAGATTCTGGCAAGTTTTTGGCGAACGACGTACAAAGCGAGGGAAGATGGAGGCCATGGAAGGAGCGAAGAGAGTTCCCTTCTCTTGCGGCAGCGCTGCGACGGCGTGAGGGTAGGTCGAGAGGTCGCCGGTCTTTGTTGGAGCCGAGGCATCCGTTGGGAGGGACATGCTGGACAGCAGGTCGAGGGTGATTCCCATGGTGAGGCCCCAAAGTTTGAGGGGAATTCGAAGCTGGCCGGCAGGTAGACCGGAGATGGCGCCAGTGGCAATGGGATTGTTCGGGAGGAGGATGCACTTGAAGTGCATTGAGCCGACGAGGAGTTTAAGAGCTGCCCGAGCAAAGGCATTCTTCGGCGCGAGTCTGCATGAGGCAGGAAGTCAGCAGTCGAGCTTCGGGCTTGATCGCTTGCTTTCAAGCAAGCTGGAGATCAATCGGTCGCTCTTGAAACTGACCGAGTACTGATGTCGACGGCGACCGAGTCGTACTGAGCGGCGGGAGCGGTGAGCTGCTCGATGGGAATCCAGTGGGCCGAAGCGACCTCGCTCTCCTGCAGCTCGGGGATAGGCGTCTCGGGCGAGGTGTAGAGGAAGACGTGGGGCGAGAGGATCATCAGAAGTCGCTTGCCGAGCGAGGTGGTGATCTCGCGGTCGTCCAGCGCTCCCACCGAGAGGTAGTCGTTCTCGGCCAAGTCGAGACCCACCTCCTCCCAGGTCTCCCTCATGGCCGTGTAGCGCGAGTCCTCATCGTCCGGTTCGTGACGGCCACCAGGGAACGCTACGTGACCGCTCCACTTGCTGTAGAGAGATTGTCGTGTCAGCGAAGGCAGAGACAGAGACTTGGGGGCAAAGAGGGAGGGAGAAGGTGCTCCGGCGAGCCTCTTTTGGCGCAGGGAGCACCTTCACCCTGGCCCCAACGTCATGAGAGTGCCACAGGTACTCACTCGGTAGCTCTCGTAGCCCTCTTGATGAACAGCACTTCCGCCGTCGTCCCCGGCCGCTTCACCCACTCCTGCTCGAAGAAGCGCTCGAGTTGGTCCTTGACATCCTTGTGCGCCGGGGGATAGCTCGCGGAAGCTGACGCTGATGCCTCAGACGCTGGCGTTGGTGCTGCTGCTAGCGTAGGCGAGCCGGGAAGAGGGAGCGATTGCGCGAAGGGGGAGGTGCTGGTCGACGCGGCGGCGGAGGAGGTAGGGGAAGCAGCGCTATGTCCTGGCGATGCGTCTTCTGGCCGCAAGCGAATGACTGCAGCGTGGTAGCAAGGTCAGCTCTGTCTCTCTGCAGCCCACACGAGCCGACGACGCGGGGGTCCTCTCTCCCCCCAACGCGATATCTGGGCTCAGGCAGAGCTACATCTTCGGCTTGAAGCAATAGAGAGGTGATGCAAAGAGCAAGACCCACTGATGGCTACGCTTGCTCTCCTTGAAGCGCCCGAGTTGGAGTTTGGGCCGACAGCGGCAGGCGACGCGATGAGGCGAGGGTGGGAGGCGTTGATGCTCAGCAGAGCTTTGAGCAGCCTTCCTGGGATGCTGCTTGCTTGCGGTGGTGCCATAGTAGAATCCGACGAGCCGAGACGGAAGTGACGAGATGAACAGACGGAGAAGGAGCGCAAGCTGCCTCAGGTGCTCAAGTCGAGAGACGCTCGCCGGCGGAAGAAGTGAATGTCAGGCGATTGAGATTCGAATGGCATTATCGCAGATCCAGCTCAACCGCCTCTCCTTCACTATCAACATCGTAGCCTTTCTCCTCGCCCTTCTTCTCCACCAGCTGAACGATCGGCTCCACCTTCGGCGCCGAACCATCGCCCTCCTCCAAAGTGCCGCCCATCCTCATCTGTAGGTCGCCGAGGCGCTCGGTGATGGCGAAGTTTTGACTGACGGAAAGAGCCTTGAGGAGGGAGGCCTCTTGATGCGAGTGAAGCGACCGTCGTAGCGTGCCGGCGAGGAAGGGAGTGAGAAGGGCGAGCGGCCAAGAAGATGGGATCGCGGGGAGAACCTGTCAAAGAGAAGGGGTCAGCTCAAGAAGCTAAACACTCATCGGGAAGCTAATTCACCTCGAGCGTGTTGAGGTGCATGGCTTGAGTCTCGAGCAGTCGCGCCATCTCCCTCCTCGCGCCCTCGTTCTCGACCTGCTCCTCGCCCTCTCGTCCCGCCAAGCACATGTCCACCAGCGTACGCGCCAGCGACTTCCTTCTCTCTTCCAGCTCGCCCTCCTTCTTCGCCGAGACTGCCTTTTTCCGCTTGGCGGAGGAGCCCGAGGACGGTAAGGCGAGCGCCGAAGCGGCGGCTACGACGTCGCTGGCCGAGAGAGGGTCGCCCGCTTGCAGAGAGTAAGCTTCGGCAGAGGTGAAGTCGTGGAGGGTGTGCAGAAGGAGGGAGAGGCCTTGTCGGTCGAGATGAAGCTATCGGCGAGGGCAGAGTCAGCTTCTGTTCTTCGTCAATGCCGACGCAGCTCACCTTGCCGTATACGATCGCCCTCTCCAATGTCAGTCCACGAAGACCCTTGAGTTCCATCTCCTCCAACTCCTGCTTCATCGCCGTAACGTCGTACTTTGATGAAGCGCCGAGGAACAGGATCGCCTTGAGCCGTACCCGATCGAAAAGCGCGTTCCGAGAGTTGGAGGAGTAGCGAGAGACAAGGAAAGAGAGGAATGATGGTGGAGGTGAAGGCGAGGTGGCGAGGAGCGAAGCATAGTCGGACTCTGCGAGTGACAGAAGTGAGCTCGGGAGGCATTAGGAAAGGGCAATCTCTCACCTTGGTCACGGAGATGCGACTTTGTTGCAGAGTCCCCGAGAAGCTCTGCCAAGCGATCGATGTACCGCTTGACGAGATCGGCGTGCAGTCGTGAATCCTGCGCCGAGAGCCGAAAGTCAGCGAGTCGTGTACGAGGTTGACGGCGATGAGAAGAAAGCTCACAGTGTCCCTCTCCTGCAGAACAGCTCCTTCAAGGTACTGGTCCGCCGCATCGCCATCGACGGCGCGAATCTTGACAAAGAGGTCGCGAGTCTCGAAAGTGAGGGTCTGTTTGGGATCGCTGAAGAGCTGTTGGGTCGACGAGAGGTCAGCGCAGTGCGGTCAAAGACAAGAGACATGCTCGCCTTCAAGCCCAGTGCTCGGTCTCGCTGCAGAAGCCACAGCCCGAAGCGCTCGACGATCGCCTTGTCCTTGGTCTTCCACAGCAAGTCGAAGATCTGCTGCAAGCCGTTGGTGAAGCCCTCGTCCACGTAGGTACCTTCGACAATCCTGCGGAGAGGGAAAGACTGGGTCAGCCCTCTTTGCCCCTCAGTCGCTCGAGCCGAACTCACTTGGTCCAGATCTCGAGCGTCTTGATGACCTCGCCCTTCTTGAGTAACAGGGACGTCAAGACCTGATACAGACCGGCCTTGAGAAGTGCAGGCTCGACTTCGACGAAGACGCAGTCGTTGGGCTCGGCGAGAAGCACGACGAGGTCGGCCGAGCGCCCTTCTTCGGCGAGGAGGCGAACGAGTGTTGTGTCGACGACCTGCGAAAAAGCGGGTCAGCTCTCGGAGTAAAAAGGAGGAAGAGCGGCCCACTCACCATGTCCACCTTTCTCGAATCGTTGGCGCCGCTCAGTGCAGCCTTGCCCTCCTTCCTCGCTCTCCGCCATTTGGTCAAGTAGGACGATAGGCAGTCTCGAGCAGTCGTAGCGAGCATCGTGCGAAGCTCCATCGTTGGCGGTGCAGTCTCGACGTCGGGCTTGAGGTGCGGCGAGTAGTTGCGAGTGAGATTGGCCATGACTGCCGGGCGAAGGCGAGCGGGTGAGCTTTGCGCGTCGCGGTTAGAGCGATAGGAAAAGAGACGCACTGTAGTCATCAATCGCCTTGCCCTCGAGCACCTCCGACTTGACTCCCTGGCAGACATCGACCTCGTCCTTGTCGCTGATGAGCGGTTCTCGAAGGTCGGGGAACATGCGCACGACGAGGCGAGGGTCGCATTGCGAGCGAAGGAAGAGTTCAAAGGCGTCCTGGAACAGCGTCGCGCTGAGTTGATGGTACGCTGCTCGAAGGAAGACGTAGGCGAGCTCGGGGTTCTGAATTGTGGGGAGGAGGGAGGCGCGTGGAGGCATTCAGCAAAGGTCTGAGGTTGAAGGCGATGCTGGAAAGAGCTTACTGCAGCGACTCCTCCACTTCCAGCCTTCTCGACCTGATCTGCCATCGCCAAAGCCTCCTCGACCCTCCCCTTCTCCATCAGCGCATCAGCCTGCACCACCAGGGTCAAGGGCGTCAGACCGTAGAGGCTATTCTTCCCAATGACCAGAGTCTTGGTAGCCGTGCCCTTGCCCTTGCCCTTGTCCTGTTGCCCCATCCCCGAACTCGACGACATGGATGAGCGATGTCGCCTCGTCGGGGTAGTCGGCCAAGCTGGCGGCACCGACGAGGGGAGTAGAGGAACAGAGACGAGCTCGACTTTGTTGGCGCCGGTTGCTGAGCCGAGGTCGATGCCGGAGTGGGAGAAGAAGAGCGAGCGAGGCTGAAGGGCGAGAGGGGAGGAGGAAGTGGGGAGGGAGACGACTTGTACGATCTCTTGGGTGTGAAGCGAATGAATCTCGATGGTGTTATTGTGGAGGAGGGCGATAGAGTAGAGAGGGTCGACCACTTTTCGAGGCGACTGATTAGCTCTGCGAGAGACTGCCCGCCGAAACCCACTCACCGAGACTGCGAAGGTTGCTCGCCCATTCGAGTGTACCGCGACATGGCTCTCCCGTTTCGGCTATAAATACACCAAGTGTCGTGCTGCCCGTGTGACTCGCTACGAGGAACTCGTTGGCTGCAGCGCAAGCGAGAGCTGGTCGTTGCCGAGGATCAACTCCTGCCGGCGGAGGTGGTGTAGAGGCGGTCGAGGAGGTGGAGAGCGGTCGAGCGTCGGTGTTGGGTTCCTGCGAAGGGTGTCGGGGTTAGCAAGGATCGTATCAAGAGCAATTGCCGAGGACTCACCTGCGAGATGGGAAGGAGAGGGAGGGCGTGGGCGTTTTCCAAGTCGATGATGGAGTAGTTCTCGGCGTCGGCGATGCACACGTAGCCCCGTCTGAGTACGGAGATGAGCGCGCCACCTGGTAACGGTAGGTCCTGCGAGAGAACCGATGTCAGCCTGCGAAGCTCCGAGCTGTTGACGGCTCAGCGCACCTTGAGCCGAGTGACGCCCTCGTTGGTGACTTTGAGGAGGTGCAGCGTCCGTTTCGTGATGGCACAGATGTGCATGACATCAGGCGAGCCTCCACCAGCAAGCTCATCTTGATCCAGCGAGAACGTCCTGACCCCTCGCAACGCCGGGAACGCGTGCACCGACAACGGCGTGAGCGAGTTGAGCGAGTGGAAGGTCAAGATGCCCTCTGCAGCAATTGTCAGTGCATATCAAGCTTGCTCGAGGGGTGGTGGAGCTCACCGGATAGCAAGACGGCCTTGTCGAGACGAGCGAGCAGGGCGATACCATCGGCGGTCTTGCGAGCGGGCGAAGCAATCTCTTCGGCCAAGTCGAGAGCACAGACCTGTATGTGCGCAGGTTAGCTACATTCCGGTCCTGCCCCTTCAAACAGCTCACCTCTCGCGAGCTCGGGCTAGTCGGCGTGCGTCGACCCCCACTACTGGCTGGCGAAGAGGCTCTCGGGCTCATCGTGCCCCATGCTGGGGGTACGCTACCTTCTCCTACTTCGTATAGCTTGATCCTACCATCACTTCCGCCGACCCAGACGCGGTCATCTGCCGCCTCGACACTGCGGACACTCGCGACCTTGAGCGGCTCTCCCGATCCTCCTGGGGATCCACCAGTAGCGGTCGCGACGTTGGAGACGAGCTGCCCGAGCCGGCTCCTTGCTGCGCCTGGCGGTGAGCCCGGCGGTTGCTTGGTGGGCGAGGAAGGGAGCGACGAGTTGGTCGACGACGATGCGGCGAGAGAGAAGACGGGCGAGATGAGCGGGTGAAGGCTGAACGGAGGCAGCTCCAGCGGCAGCAGAGGCGTCGAGGAAGCCAGCTTGGGCGAACGAGCGAGGTGAGCTGTGGCAAAGAGCGAGATGGGGAGAGCAAGAGGAGGAGCGTGCGAGAGCCGTCAAGCTGTAAGGGTCTCTACAGACTTCGCTTGCTGTACAGATATAGCAGCAGACTCCGAGTTGCTATCTTACACCTGGCTTTACCAACCTGCAGCTACTCAAGCCCTGGAGAGTCGCGCCACCCCCTTTCTGACTTCGCCGAGCAGCTGCTCGTCCGTCTCTGTGCTCGCTCGCCTCGGCTTCGCGCGTCAGTCGAGGTCTCGCACTTTTTGTAGGCCAATCAGGCGCGTAGGAGCTGTCTCTAAAAGGTCTAAGGACGCTCAAGCCTGCGAAACGGGGTCGCCGAGCTGAAAATTGCGAGCTCCGAAAGCTGTTTTTCGCTCAATAAAGCGCGCGCGGATCATGAAAGTGCTGTGCAGTGCAGCCCGAGCTTTCCTAGCTGCCCGTGGCGAGAGCGTGTACATCGTCGAGAGCGGCGAAGAGGGGAGTTGAGCAGGGGACGGCGCCGAGGAACTGGCCGAGCCTGTAGCAAGTTGACCGGTGAGAGAAATGCTCCTTTGCATGCGCCTCGAAAGCCCCGTCGACAGCGAAGAAGCGAGCAAGATGTAGCAGGAGTTCAAAAGAGCGTCCGAGAGCTTCGCTGCAGGTCAGTCTTCGGCCAATACCTTCTCATCATGCCGGGCATCGCCGCTACAGTCCCTTCGGATGCTCCACCGCTCTCCATCACATCGCAGAAGCTGCTGCTCGCCCAGGCAGTCGCCGAGCTGGGCACCTCAGACTGGGATGCCGTCGCCTCGATGCTCGCCTCGTCGGTTCACATGGCCTCGGAGCACAAGGATGCAGTAACTCCAGAGGTGAGTGGGAAAGGTGCAGAACGGCTCTGCTCACTCTGCTGACCGGCCTTTGCTGCTCTACAGCTCTGCCAGCGCGTGTTTGGGGAGCTGCTTCACGAGGAGGGACTCGACGTGTGAGTCGTTGGAGCTGCCTCTTGAGGCGTCCTCGGCTGACCTTGATGTATCTCTACAGTGCCCACGCTGCTAAGCCCAATTGTACGCTGTTCCTCAGCTGTCAGCGCGGTCCTCAGAGTCGCTGACCCTCTCTTGTCCTTCGGCAGCTCGGCCATCTCGCAAGCTGGTCCGCAAGTTCTACACTGCATCCCTACAAGATGCCTACAGCACCGTCACCTACTCCTTCACGCAAGAGAAGTGAGCCTTTCCCCTCTCAGCTCCCCGCGCTCTCGCTCTCGCTAATCACGTTTCGAGTACAGACAACTACTCAGCAACATCTCCTCCATCAAATCCGGTACTCAAAACGCCGCTCTCCTCGCCGCCCTCTCTCCTACCACCCGCGCCCGCGTTGTCCCAGCTTCGTCCGTTCCGCCGAAGCCTCAACCGGTTCCAGGATCACCTACACGACCGACCAGCCGCGGTGGGCGGAAGAGTCCACGAAAAGGTGGCAAGGATGAGGAAGAGGAGGAAGGTGGCGATGCCGTCATGAAAGAGGAGCAGGAGGAGGCCGTGCCCGATTCCGAGGGCGCGGGAGAGGAGGAGGAAGTGAGTGAGAATCTGAGGGGGAAGCGGAGGGAGAAGGAGGTCAAAGCTGAGGCGGAAGAGGATGGCAGCGAGCAGGAGGAGGGCGAGGGAGAGGAGGAGGAGGGAGCTACTCGGTCGTCGGCGAGGAAGGGCAAAGGGCGAGCGACTGCAGGAGGAAGGAAGACGAGGCGAGGAGCAGTTGAGGAGGAAGAAGAGAGAGAAGAGAGCGTAGCCGATGAGGAGGGGACGCCAGCTGCGGATGAGGAGGGAGAAGGTGAGGGCGAGGGAACAGGCGACGACGAGGAGACTGGCGGTCGCAAGAGGAGCGGGCGGAGAAAGACTCTACCGCCGGTATCTAGAGGTCAGCTTCTACTCTTCTCTCGTGCACGATCTTTGACTCTACTAACGCCTCTTCCTTCTCGCAGTCACCAAGCGCGGCAACAAGCGCAAGACCAGCGAGCCCTTCTCTCCTCCACCATCCGGCGGCTCGAGCGACCGTCAGACGAAGCGCATCAAGACCGAGGGCGAGGTACTGGCTGGTGCGCTCTTTTCTCACCTATCCCTGTCCTCCCGCTCGCTGACTTCTCCTCTTCGCTTTCCCCCTCAGCCGACGGCGCTCGCTTCCGCAAAGCCATCACCCTCATCCTTTCCCGCCTGGACGACGACCCCTCGGTCAACATGTTCAAATCGGCCGTCAGAAAGGCTGATGCTCCCGCCTACCCCGACGCCGTCAAACGACCAATGTGGCTCGCTCAAGTGACGAGTCGCGTCAAGAAGGGCATTACGAGGGATCATATCGAGCTGATGAGGGATGTGGCGCTGCTGTGCGCCAACGCGATCCAGTTCAACGGCAGGGAGGATAATGTAGGCCAGGAGGCCGTCGAGCTGTGGGGCAAGTTTGAGGGGTGAGTTGCTCGGCGCCGGGCTTTTGCTCGCTTTCGCTTTCGCTTTCTTTCGCTGCTCGCAAAAGGCTGACTCGATCTCCTCCTCGCTCTTACATCCCTCTTCTCCCTCGACGGCCTTGTATGGAACAGCATGATGGAGGAGTACCTCTCGCGCAACCAGCAGGACGATTAGACTCGCTTCCTTACCTTCCTCCTCTCGACTCGCTGTTCTGTACTCCACACTTCGTCTTCCGTCAATCAATACATACACCGTTGCAACGCTGCTACTCTGCTCCTCGACTTCGTATCGCCTCTTTCATCCGCGACCGAGCGAGCCGAAAGATCCGAGAAACAGCGAACGCCGAGGACCAACTGAGCGGTCAAGGGGCGGTGCTGCAGAGGTCGGAGGATGACGAGTTGAGCGTTGAAGATGGCTTCATCTGCAGCGAGCCTCCCCAGCGAGCTGGTGACGATGCCATGAGACAGCTTTTGCGAGACGTTCTAGGCCCAAAGTCTCGGCGCAGGCGGAAGGCGGTGCTGAGGACGGAGCGGACGGAACATCGGTGGCCAACTTCAGAAGGGTGGCGGATGTGTACTGTAGTACACATTGAGAAAAGCTTGTACCCATCTTTCCAAAGGCTCCTCGAGCTCACACACCATCAGCATGCTCTAGCGCGGAGGGAATGCCGACGACCCTCGTGATCTGTCAAGTCCGAGACGAAAGGCCGACGACCGTGAGGTGCAGCTGGGCAGGAGATGAAGTATAGTTAGCGAAGAACAAGAGGTGCGAAAAGCTGTACGGCTGAGGAGAAAGACTTCGAGATGTAATCCTGTACGGACAGAGCAAAGCCGAGCAGTGGGCGCCGGCGGCGGAGGGAGCGCCGAAGGAGGAAGGGGAGGGGGGGAGCTCGCATCGCTTGCACGACTCGGCTTTCATTCACTTCTCGCGAGCCGTCTGATCGTGGGGGGGAAATGAGAGAGGTGCTCCGGGTACACTGGTCAGTACCAGGTTAACGACCTAAGAGTAAGTACTGAATGGGCGAGCACTAATGAGTGTGATTACAACCAATTGCGCGCTTGGTAAGGCGAAATAGCAGGGGCCTGAGAATGTACGCTCCGAGCAACCTCACGCGAAGACGGACTCGAGACTTGGCGCTGTCTCCTTCAGGCTGCACGGCCTCGTTTCGCCTCTCTGCTTTCTCCCACACTCTCACAGACTAGGCTTTGACTAACAGCCTACAAGGGACGTCTCAGCGACAGCCCATCATGTCCTCAACGCCCCCTAACGCGTCGGCACCCCCTCCTCCAACCTTCTCTCTCTTGCCAGCGGGCGCTTCTTCAGCCACTACGCTCAACCCGGCCATCGCCATCGACACGACCGCTACTGCAACCCCGACTCCTTCTGCACCTCACTCTGCCAGCAGCGAGTACGGCCCTCCTTCGCCCAGCGGGAGCGCAGAGCCCTTCGCTCCCAAGTCGTCGCTCGGCTTGAGGGACAATGTCGATGTGAGTAGTGTTCTTTTCTTCCTTCTCTGCACCACTCTCTGCTGTACCAACCAGCACGGAGCGCGTTGTCGTGCAGCTCTTTCGCGAGGATCTCGCATGCGATCCGAGCCCCTTCGCGTCAGGCTTGGCGGTGTCTGGCGATATCGTACCATGCAGAGGGGGACGGGGGCTAGCAGCACAGTGAATATTCGGAGGAGGATCCTTCGCAATGGCGGGAGCTGCTCGTACACAGCGGCTGAAGCCAGTACAGGCCGAGGCGCATCTTTCGAGAGCCTCAGCCCTTCGGGACGGGGCGAATGAGAAGATCGAGGAGCAAAGGAATCAGCAGCAGCAGCAGTAGCGCAAGCCTACATTCCAGCCCAAGAGCGATCACTGACCTTGCTTCTCATCCCTTCGCCACAGCCCGATGCCACTCGCCGCGAGTACGAGTCTCAGAAGCTGGGTGTCGGATACAACTCCTCCGACGACGGCCACTCGAGCAAGGGACACGGACGTCGCCCTTCCAACGCCCTCTCCTTCACTTCCACCATCCCCGAGGGCACCACCGCCCGTGCTTCGCCGAGCGATCTCGAGGCCGGACTCGTCGACGGCGCCGAGGATGATGAGCCCAAGAAGGGCAAGATTCTCGGCATCTTCCCTCGTCGGCAGAAGAAGGAGATTGTCCCCTTCAAGTTCCCCGATCCATCGCCCGACCAGATGGGGCCCTTCAACAAGGCGCTCCTCCCCTCGGTGCTTTACAACATGTTCGACCCCAAGAGCTACCAGCACCTCGCACCGATTGGAGGCACTCGGGCCGTACTTGAGGGCCTCAACACCAATCCCAAGACTGGACTTTCGGACCAGGGCGGCGACTTTGACGAGCGCGTTCGGGTCTACGGCGCCAACCGAGTGCCTCAGAAGAAGTCCAAGTCTTTCCTCGCTCTCTGCTGGGCCGCCTACACCGTGAGTAACGCTTCGGCTACAGCTCCTCGCCCAGAAGCTGACGCCTCGCTCTTCTCCCCCTCGCAGGACAAGGTCCTCATCATCCTTTCCGTCGCCGCCATCGTCTCGCTCGCTCTCGGAATCTACACTACGGTCGGCACTCCTCCTCACACATACGCGTCTACTCGCTGCCCCGGCAACATTTGTACTGAACCTCAGGTGCGCCATTTCGCCCTGTTTTGCTAACGAGCTCGGCGCTGATTTCACCTTCCGTCGACAGGTCGAATGGGTCGAGGGAGTCGCCATCACCATCGCTATCTTTATCGTCGTCATGGTCGGATCCGTCAACGATTGGCAGAAGGAGCGCCAGTTCCAGAAGCTGAAGTGAGCCATCTCGCCTTTTTCGCCGACTTGCGATCCCCCGCTGACCTCTGCTCTTCCCCCTCGCAGCGCCCAGAAGGAGGAACGCAACGTCAAGGTCGTCCGCAATGGCTCCGAGCGTCTCATGTCCGTCTACGACGTCGTCGTCGGTGACATCCTCTACGTCGAGCCTGGAGAGATCCTTCCCGTCGACGGTCTCTTCCTCTCGGGTCACAACGTTCGCTGCGACGAGTCGGGAGCCACTGGAGAATCGGACGCTGTTCGCAAGGCTCCTTTCGAGGAGCTCGATGGCTCTGAGAAGGGTAAGGTCGATTGCTTCCTTCTTTCGGGATCCAAGGTCCTCGAGGGAGTTGGACAGTACGTCGCCACCAACGTCGGTCAGAACTCGTTCCACGGCAAGATCATGATGTGTACGTTTCTGCCACGTCCCCTGTTCCTTCATTCGCTGATCTTTTCTCCCCGCGCACAGCACTCCAAGGCGACACCGAGGACACTCCCCTCCAGCTCAAGCTCAACGCTCTCGCCGAGCTCATCGCCAAGCTCGGATCTGCCGCCGGTCTCATCCTCTTCGCCTCGCTCATGATTCGGTGAGGTTTTCGCAGCATCTCTCGTCGCGAGCAAACCGACTGACATGCCTTCGCTCGCAGCTTCTTCGTCAATCTCGCTCGCGAGCCCGACCGCACAGCCAACGAGAAGGCTCAAAACTTCATCCAGGTTCTCATTATCTCGGTCACCGTTGTTGTCGTCGCTGTCCCCGAAGGTGAGCCGAATTTGCAGCAGACGAGGCGGGAGCAGCTCTAACATCTCGCTTCCCATCGCAGGACTTCCCCTTGCCGTCACCCTCGCCCTCGCTTTCGCTACTCGTCGCATGACCAAGGCCGCCCTCCTCGTCCGTGTTCTCGGCGCTTGCGAGACCATGGCCAACGCTACCGTCATCTGCACCGACAAGACCGGAACCCTTACTCAGAACAAGATGTCGGTCGTCGCCGGCTCCATCGGCATCCACCTCAAGTTCGCCGACCGCCTCGCCGAGAACGCCACCCGCACCAACGCCAACGACGACCGCGACCCCGAAAAGATCACTTCGGAGGAGAAGCAGATTGAGGCCGCTCCTTCCCGCCAGGGTCGCCTCGATTTCTCAACCGACATGACCGACATCAACAAGCACATCTCGCCCAGCCTCCGCAAGCTCCTTAACGACTCGGTCGCCATCAACTCTACCGCTTTCGAGGGAACCGACGAGCACGGCGCCGAGGGAGGATTCGTCGGCTCCAAGACCGAGACCGCCCTGATGTCGTTCGCTGTTGGTCAAGGATGGCCACACTACCGCGAGGCCCGCGACAACGCCAAGGTCGTCCAGATGATCCCCTTCAGCTCGGAGCGCAAGGCCATGGGAGTCGTCGTTCAGCTGCCCAATGGAACCTACCGCCTCTTGCTTAAGGGAGCCTCCGAGGTCCTCGCCAAGCTCTGCGACCGTCACGTCGTCGTTGAGGAGAACATCAACCCTAGCATTGGCAAGGAGGACGACGAGATCGCCACCGCCGAGTTCAACGAAGAGACCCGCGCCAACATCTGTGAGTCTGCTCTTGCTGAGCTTCGCCGAGGCTGGTCGCTGACTTTTCGCCGGTTCAACAGCTCGCACCATCATCTTCTACGCCTGCCAGTCTCTCCGTACCATCGCTCTCTGCTCCCGCGACTTCCCCAGTTGGCCTCCTGCCAAGACTGAGATGAACGCCGAGGGAGAGGTCGACTACGACGCCATCGCCCGCGATCTTACTCTCGTCGCCGTCACCGCCATCGAGGACCCTCTCCGCGAAGGAGTCACCAACGCCGTTCAGACTTGTCAGAAGGCCGGTGTGCAGGTCAAGATGTGTACTGGGTGCGCTCGCTCTCCCTCCACTCGCCCTACCGCTGAGAGCTAACCTTTTTCACTCCTTCGCAGAGACAACGTCCTCACGGCCAGGTCCATCGCCTCTCAGTGCGGCATCTTTACCAAGGGCGGTATCATCATGGAGGGACCCGTTTTCCGCAAGCTCACCGTCGCTCAACGCCACGAGGTCGTCCCCCGCCTTCAAGTCCTCGCTCGTTCGTCGCCTGAAGACAAGAAGATCCTCGTCGAGCACCTCAAGAGCATGGGAGAGGTCGTCGGAGTCACCGGTGATGGTACCAACGATGGCCCCGCTCTCAAGACCGCCAACGTCGGATTCTCGTGAGTTTTGGGCCGCGTCCCGCCGAGCCTAGCCGAGCTGATTCTCTCTTCTTTGCTCGCAGGATGGGTATCGCTGGAACCGAGGTCGCCAAAGAGGCTTCCGACATCATTCTCATGGACGACAACTTCGCTAGCATCGTCTCCGCCATCATGTGGGGACGCTGCGTCAACGACTCGGTCAAGAAGTTCCTTCAGGTGAGCTCCGTTCGACGCGCTCTCGTGATACGAGCGTGCCGCTGACTCATACTTCTCGCACAGTTCCAACTCTCCGTCAACGTCACTGCCGTCATCATCACCTACATCACCGCCGTCTCTTCGGACGATGAAGAGTCTGTCCTTACCGCCGTTCAGCTTCTCTGGGTCAACCTCATCATGGACACCTTCGCCGCCCTCGCCCTCGCTACCGACCCCGCGTCTCCCGAGGTGCTCAACCGCAAGCCCGACCGCAAGACTTCGCCCCTCATCTCGGCTCAGATGTGGATGATGATCCTCGGCCAGGCCCTCTACCAAATCATCGTCGCTCTCGTCCTCCACTTTGCCGGTCATCAAATCCTTGGCTTTAGTGCCACCGACGAGGCCGTCAGGATTGACCAGGACAACGAGCTCTCGACTTTGATCTTCAACTCCTTCGTCTTCTGCCAGATTTGTGCGTTGCATACTCTCCGATGGGCCCAGTCTGCGCTTTGACTGACTCTACCACCACAACAGTCAACATGCTCAACGCTCGTCGCCTCGACCGAGGACTTAACATCTTCGTTGGCATCTTCAAGAACGTCTACTTCCTAGTCATCTTCGCCATCAGTGAGTCTTGAATGCTGCTCCCTTCACCTCGGCTCGGTCCTAATCGTGGCCTTTCCTCATCGCAGTGGTGGGAGGTCAAGCCCTCATCATCAACTTTGGTGGAGCCGCCTTCCAAGTCGTTCGGATCGGAGGTCGCGACTGGGGCATCAGTATCGTTCTCGGCGCCATCTCGATCCCCATCGCCGTCCTCATCCGTCTCCTCCCTCCCGGACCTTTCGAGCGCATGCTCATCCGCCTCAAGCTCTACCCCGACCCCAACGCACCTCTTCCTTCGGAGAGGCCTCAGGCCGAGGAGCACAAGTGGGGAGAGGGCATCCAGAAGACCATCGACAACCTCCAGATGTACTCGCAGATCCGTGGTGGACGTGCTCGCGCTTCTAGCATCATCCGCAAGAGCCGCACCAAGCAGCTCAGGGAGCACGACATCCACCCTTCGGCGCTGAGTACGTCTACTTCTCGGACTCGATTCCTCGTTCGCCGTTGCTGACCTCGCCTCTCTCTCTTTCGCAGTGGTCATGATGCCTTCGCTCGTCCTCGGATCCGTTGGAGCTGGATGGCGGCCCGAAGGCTCGCTCAGCGACCCCGCCGCCTCCGACCCTTCACAGTCGACCGCCCATCTCTTCGAGACCGGTCACCTCGAGGAGGTGAGTCCTTGCTCATTCTCCGTCTTCTCGTGCACCGTATACTGACTCTTTCTCTGTCTCGTAGGGCAAGGACGTTCTCGGCAACTCGATCGGCGGCGGAAGTCGCCCAGCACACTCTCGCGGCGCTTCCGTCTCGTCGACTCTCCCTCCCATCCCTCAGGGAGCGACTCTTCAGCCACCCTCGCCGCAGAGGTAGTGCGCTCTCGCCTTTCTACACCCCCTAATGCTCCCTAGCTTCGTTTTTGAACACTCCCCGTCTACATACAAAAGGGTTTACTCGCATCACTCATCTGGGCAGCAGTACCGCCTTTGTTTCCTACTACCAAACCCCTGTAACACTAGGTTTTTCTCAGACCATTTCTGTCCGGCGGCGAGAGAGAGCAAGCGAGCAGCGAGCGAAGCGAGCTTCAACGCTCACGGCCGAGTTCGAAGCTTCGAAGCC
Organism: Leucosporidium scottii; assembly: GCA_003054985.1. Lineage (NCBI taxonomy): Eukaryota > Fungi > Basidiomycota > Microbotryomycetes > Leucosporidiales > Leucosporidiaceae > Leucosporidium > Leucosporidium scottii. The sequence continues at coordinate 143,597 of MWVB01000007.1, forward strand.
CAAGTGATCGAATAAAAGCCTGAATGACATGCGAAACAAGGTACAATGAATACATCCACTCCCATAATCCCTTCACAACTTCCTTTGAATCCCTTCGAGCCTGTCCACCACCTCCTTCAACCCGCCCTCCAAATTCCTCACCTTCAGCGCGACGGCCCTCAGCTCATTACCAAGAGCCAATCCTGCTTCTCCTCCTCCACGCTTCTCATGTACCGAGTTGAAGCTCTCGAGCACCCTGTTGACGGCGCTAGCGACCTCGCCGGGATGGCCGAGACGAGCTTCGTGCGCTGCTCGGGCTTGATGGCGCAAAGCGATGAGGGTCCAGAAGTTGGTGAAGAGGAGGATGACGGTGATGATTCCGAGGAAGAGAAGCGGAGAGGGAGTGGTGAGTTGGTCGAGGAGAGATGGGCCCGAGTCGGGTTCCTCGGTGGAGGTCGCGGCGGCGGGCGCCGATTTGGTGTTGGTAACGCCGGGGTCGGCAAAGTCCTCCTTGTGCGACTCGATGTACTCGCGAGCGGCCTTTTTAAGGTCGCTGTGGTACGTCTTCTGGCCTTCGATGCACGAGCGTTCGATGATGCCTGTGAGAGAGCCAAGTCAGCGAACCGTTCTTCGCGCCTCGATCGAGAGCTCGCCCTCGACAAGAAGACTCACCCTTGAGCATACGATTGACCTGTTGGAGATGGAGGGGTCAGTTCAACTACTCTCCGACAAGGAACATCGAGAACAGCTCACCTTGGTCCAAGCGACCTCGGTCGTGACTTTGACGTGGCAGCCTCCTTGCGCGCTCCAGGTGAAGACGCTCTTGGTCTTGACGGAGAAGTCGTTACCGCTGGGAACGTCCGGTGTGCGAGTAGTCGTCTCATTGGCGATGCAGGTCTCGGGGTCGACCTTCTCGTTCTCGTCGGCGATCAGGCATTTCGTCTGCTTGGGGCCTGTGAAATGCAACGGGGGTGAGCATGCGAGTTGCCAAAATGCAGATGGAGGGTTGACTAACCCATGGAAGAATTGAGCGGCTTGATGTAGTCCATCTCGCGCTTCTCGAGATCGCCCTCGGTCTTCTCCCACTCGCCAATGTGGACCTCTGCAAAAACGACAAGTCAGCTTCGCGGGCCAGAGGCAGGACCTACAACGAAAGCTCACCCTTTAGACCTTCTGTCTCCTCGAAGAACGGCTTGAGGAACGCCGCATCCTTGAAGAAGAGGTTGTACGCCTTCTCCGGGCTCGTGGGGAGGGTGACATCGAGCGCGACGTTGTCGTACTCTTCTCCGTCGTACTCGGTAGGATCGTGCCCGAGCTCGCCCTGCAGAGCTTCCTCCTTGACCTTCTCAGCCTCGGTCTTGCCGCCCGTCTCGCGCGAGTCGCGGCTGCGAATCGCCTTGAGCTTGTTGCCGACTCCGGCGATGGCGCTGGTGAAGCGATGCTTCTTCTTCTGTCCGTCGTCGCCTTCAAAGGTGATCTCGCTGCGAGCATCTTCGTTGCGGTCGTTGGTGGGGGCGGCGGAGAGGCTGTCCGAGCGATCTCGCACTCGTTGCTCCTCGGGGTGGTTCCATCGCCAGACGGCGACGAGGAGGTCGTAAGCGGCATCGCGGTTGAGGAGGGAGGAGAAGGTGTGGCGAGAGTGGAGGGTGGAGACTTCGATGGCGTTGGGGATGACTTTGGCGGTCATCCGCTTCTCAATCGTCGTCACCTCGGACCAAGGCAAAGCGATGGACGTCTCCCAGCCTGTAGGTAGAGTTGCGTCAGCTTGAAGGCGTCGGATAGAGTGGAAAGTACAGTACCGAAGATGTTGGCGCGGAAGGCGAGATGGCGCTCGGTCTGGAGAAGTCGAAAGGTCAGCCGAGCTCGTTCGAAGGCAAAACCCGGTCCTACTCACGACAAACAAGAAGCCCTGGACCAGGATATCGCGCTGGAGAGCACAGCGATAGTCTGTAGAGAGCGAAGGCTCAGCGCTCTGACCTCGGCGTTTGAACTCGTCATCGCGAAACTCACCCTCAATGAGCTCCTCCTCTTCTGGAATCTTGCCAGCGAACAACGTGTGGAACTTGGATGCTGAGGTAGTAGGATCGAGGTCTATTTGGTCCGAGAGATCGTCCCGGAGCGAGGTGGTGAGGGAAGGAGCGCCGGTGCCGCTGCCGCTGCCGGGCAGAGGACCGACGTCGACGGGCACGGGCTTGCCTGTAGCGTCGGTAGTGACCTTGGTAGGTTGAGGAACGGGATCGTCCATTTCTGGTACGCCCTTGGTGATGGCAGGGATCGGGTCGACGCGAGACGTAGGCGAGTCGGCGGCGGAGGGAGCGTCTTGTGAGGCTCGGGAAACGAGGGAAGTGGTTCTGCTCCTTTCTCCGCTGGGGGATTTGTCGCTGATGACGCTGGGAGTGAGCTTCTGCTTCAAGCGCCCGAATACGCTCGTCTTGTCCTCCTTGTCCTCCTCGGCCGTGGCGATCACCTCGGGTTGCGTCCCGTGAGCAGCTCCAACGACAGCTTCCGTTCCACCGTCCGCTAAGGGGGGCTGCTCGATTGCCTCCAGCGTGAGCGCACCGTCTCCGACTCCCCTTGCTCGCGTGTCGAGAACCGCGACCTTCTCGGGCTGGGGGAGCTGCATCACGGGAGGCTCTCCCTCTTGCGCTGGCGTTGATGATGTTGGTTGTTGCATGGTAGTCGGGTGCAGAACGACGAGTGAATCGGTTGAAGAAGAAGCAGGCGAAATGATGTGGTCTTGTCCCTCTGTCATCCGCTGGAGGGCAGCGAAGCAACCCAAGGAGTGACGCGTGACCTCGAACCCGAGGCGCTCGCTATGAGCTCGCTGATTTGGTCATAACGAGCTACAGCATGTACGCAGAAAAATGGGCTTCGGTCGGCACGGAATGCTTGGTAGTTCTACTCGACCTCAGAAACGCTAAACAGCCTCGGAACCGAGTCGGCGAGCGGCGACTTCGGCGACCTCCTAGCAGGTCGCCTGCCTCTGGTGTTGACGGCAGAGCAGTCAGGCTTCCTTCTTACATCTCACAGTCTCACAACACTTTACCACAGATGCTCCCCTTCAATCCTGCCGCCCTTGATACTGCCTTTGAGGCAGCTTCGCTCTCCCATGGCCATCGCCGAAGCTCGTCCGAGTCGCTCTCTTCTACTTCAACTGACACGCTCAACGAGGGCTTCTCCGACACCGAGCTCCCCTCCACCTCTGCTACTTCGTACGCCCCTTCCACCACCGTCAAGCAGACTCGCCAAGCCAAGGATTGGCGTCCGAAAGCCAGCCTCCACCTTCGCCGAGACGATCCAACCAGGACCTTCTTCGAACGCCTCGTCACTCGGGCTCTCATGACCGACGAGTATCACGAGCTCAAGTCGCATACGCTGGACCGAGGCCCCATCCCGGTGCACCCTGTTGCAAAAGAGCATGCTTGGATCCTCTCTCGAGCTTTCGTGGCTCCCGGCCTTCAACAGTTCAGCTACTGGGTGTTTCCCAGTGAGTTTGGCTCGGAATCGCTCTGAAGGGGTCCGAGCTAAGCCTTGCTGCCTCGCTGCAGACTTTAAGTGGCCCGTGTACCTCGCCTACCCCATCTACCTCATTTGCTTTGCCGAGTTTGCCCTCGCCTGCGTCCATCGCTTCGGTCACTACGCTGGCATCTACGGAACCTTGGACGAGAAGAATGTCGGTCGAGATCGTATCCCAGATGCTTCGATCCCTCAACTCGCTGTGAGTCCCGTCGAGATTGAAGCTCGGCGCTCGGCGCTCGAGGATCACCTCGTGGCATCGGCCTTGTCCCTTTTGATAGTGGCCGAGTGCTGATCCCATTGTTCCTCCGTTGTTAGAAGGGCTTCCTTGCCTACCTTATCATGCGCACGGCGGGAGAGTTCGCCTTGAAGTGGAGCCCGACCGAGCACCCCCTCCAGAGCTTCTCGATGTACACCCCGCTACGCTTCTTCGCGTGGCTGCTCACAATGGACTACTTCTTCTATGTCTACCACCGCTCATCACACGAGGTGTCCTGGCTTTGGTGGATTCACCAAAAGCATCACACGACCAAGGTAAGCCGAGCGCCGAGCAGACACTCCCTCTTTCCTTCACTGGTTCCCTCCTCCTTCTCTAGCACCCCAACCCTGTCCTCTCCATCATCGCCGACGAGTACCAGGAGGTAATTGAGATCGTCCTCGTCCCCCTCTGCGCCACTCTCCTCGTCCCCATGTCCTTCCACGAGCTCTTTCTTCTCTCCTGCTACACGTGAGCCTCCGTCTCCTGCCCTCCCGCCGCTCGCCGCTCATCTACTCGAACTCCGTGATTTTATCTTGCCTAACCACACTCCTCATTACACTACTCCTCAGCACCTACACCGAGATCTTCGGTCACTCAGGAATCCGCGCCGACTGGTCCCTTCCCATCACCGGCCCCATCCTCAGCTTCATCGGCTGCGAGCTCATCATCGAGGACCACGACCTTCATCACCGACTCGGTCGATCGGGCAAGAACTACGGCAAGCAGACTCGATTTTGGGACGTCTTGTTCGGGACGACGGGGGTAAGGCAGGAGATGAGGAGCTTGAAGGGCCATCGAGTGGAGTAGAGGAGTCTAGTATAGATACTGTAGCTGTACATAGCTTGTTTGACCGACCATCGGCTACTGCAAGAGCAGGAGAAGCCGGAGAAAGCCTTTGAGAGCCATCGCCGAAAGTCATCGCCAAAGTGTCGCGCCTGATAGGATAGTAAGAGGTTCACTGCAGGTGCGACTAAATATACAACTAAGAGAGAGATAGCTAAGGATCTAAACACGCGATAAGGGGAGCCGGAGAGAGGTGGAGCGAGCCTTCAGATCTTGACGAATGAGAACAAGGCGCTCATCGAGACCCAACGACGGCCGTTCTTGTCGAGATGCTTGGTGACGACGGCACGGAGCTGGGCGAGAGTGATCTTGTTCGCCTCGGCGAGGGTGGTGACGGTCTCTGCGAGCGCGAGGGAGAGGGTCAGCAAACCGGCGGGGAAGCGAGTGGCGAAGATAGGACGAACCTTGTCCAGCGGTTCCGGAAGCGCGAGAACGAGCCTTCTCGACGTCAAAGAGGGTGTCGAAGAAGAGGAGCTGGTTGTAGAGTTGAGAGTCGGAGTACTGGGAACGGGCGCAGGGGTCAGCTGTCGAGCTTCTCATCGCCGAGTCCTCGTCCGGCACTCACCTCGAAGTGGACGTTACCGCGGCACGCAGGGACGAGGCACTTCTTGCCGTACACCCTCATCATCCTCGAGCGGTTGCCGCATGTAGGCTCATCGCAAACGAGCCAGCCCTCGTAGAACTTTTGGATGTAACTCCTGATCTGGATGTCGAGCTGCACGCCCATCGAGGCGGTCGAGAGGTGGTCCAGGCAGTCCATGTTGTCGCAGAAGAAGCCAGACTTGGAGACGACGCCGTTCTGCGAAGGGTGGGAGCGGTCAGTCGGAGGCGAGAGCGAGGAGCGCCGAGGGTGAACGCACCGAGTTCTTGTCTAGGCCGTCAAAGAGGACGGTAGCATGGCAGCTGCGGCAGCGGAACTTGAGAGGCTCAGCGTCCTTGAAGCGCTCGGCATCTGAGACCTGCGACTGGAGCGTCTTGAAGTTGTGCTCGGGAAGATCGGCCGTCGAAGACTTGTAGCGGGTGGCGTCGAGACCTGTAGAGGACGACGGTCAGCTCTCATTTGACGAATGGAGATTATCGCAGGTACTCACCGAGGCACTCGGCGAGGCGAGCCTTCTCAGTACCCTCGATGGGCTCGCAGAGACGCTCGATGGGCGGGAGGACTTGAGTGCTGAGGTAAACCTCGAAGTCTGCAAGGAGAGGGACAAGGTCAGCTTTCGCCGCGCGTCGTACAACGTTTCAAAGATCACTCACCAATCTTGAGCGTCGAACCCTGCCTCCTCACGTCGTCGGGGTGGTGAGCGTTCTCGGCCTTGGCGTTCTTCGCCGACTCGCCGTTGGCGGGGAGGCAGAAGATGTAGGGGATGACGTCTCCCGCCTTGGCCGACTGTCCCTTGGCCTTCATGCGCAAGGCGACTTGGACGTGCGGTAGTGTCTTGGAGTCGGGGTAGTCTTGAGGGTTCTTGCCGAGGCGCTGAGAGGAGGGAAGGCGAGGTCAAAAAGCGTCTCGGAGAGCGAGAAGAGAGTGAGAGCTCACCTTGACGATGATGTAGTGCTCGAGAGGAACCTGACCGGCCCTAATGTTCTCGCCGAGAGTCGTGAGGTACTCGTGAATCTGCTCGATGACCGTCTCGGTGGGGTCGCCAGAGAGGACGCGGTCGAGGACGTATCTCACGAGGAAAGGGTTAGCTCGGTGTCTCTGTGACTAGTAGCGAGATCGAACTCACTGAGAAGCGCCCTTGGACAACTCGCTGTACTCTCGCCTCTTCATGTCGAGTCCCTTGATCTCGAGGTGCACCGAGCCGTCGTCCTCGACCTTGCGAGCAGCATACTTCTTCTTGTTGAGGAGCAGCATCCGCTCAAAGACGGCGTCTGTGTCGATCTCGAGCTTCTTGTACTTGTCGTTGACCGCCTTCTTGAAGTCGTTGCCAATCTTGAGCGCCTCCTTGAGGTCGGTCTGGTTGGTGTTGATGAAGATCGAGTCGGTGTCTCCGTAGATGACCTGGAGAAGGATAAAAATGAGCGCTGAACGTCTTCAGAGAGCAGAAGCAGCACCCACGTTGAGATCGAGCGCCTCGGCATCGGCTTTGGTCCTCGTCAGAATCTCGCGACCCTTGAAGGTGGTGAGAGAGGCGAGTGGCAGGGCGTAGAAGCGAGATCCCTCGTATCCGAGACAGCCGTACATCGAGTTGGCGGTGAGCTTGAGCGCCTTCTGCGTAATGTCGTACTGCAGGCGAGGAGGAGGGGAAATGAGCTAGAGCGGCGAGACGAAGGCCGCCAAGGGAAACGAACCTGCTGCAGCTTTCCCGCGGTAATGCTGCGATCCTTCATCAGACCCTTGACGTTCCTCCTACGAGCGACGAGCGAAGCAATGAGCTGAGGGAGGATTCCTTGCGGCTCGCCTTGGCAAGGAGCGCGCTCGGGCATCTTCTCGATATCGTCGGCCTGCGCAGCGAGGTGAGAGACAGATCAGCTTGATGTGACGAAGAGAGATATCACAGAGCAAGAAGCTCACCCCATCAGCAGTCCAGTCGATGGTCGAGAAGTCGATGTCGTACTCTTGAATGATGGAAGGGTAGAGCGAGTTGAAGTCCATGACAAGGATGTAGCGATCCCAAAGACCCTTGGTGGGCTCAAACACGAGTCCTCCCGTGAACTTCTTCTTGGTGGCGGTGACCTTGGGCTCCTCCTCGCCCGCCGCCTTCGCCTTAGCCTTGGCCGCCTTGACCTCGGCGGCGATCTGAGCCTTCTTCTCCCACGACGAGATCTTGTCGGGGCAGATGTAGTCGTTCTCGTTGAAGCGATGGAGGAGAATGTACTCGTTGCGCTCGGCACGGTTACCGCCGAGCGTCTTGTTCCTGCGAGGCGAGCGAGACGAGAGGGTCAGCGAGCGCCGAGGTCGAGGAGAGCGAGATCTCGCACCAGGAGTTTCCGGCGAGGTTGGTGAGTTGCCTCGTTAGCGGGAGAGCTTGGACCTTGTGCGCGACGGCCATTTGGAAGTAAGCGTCGGCCTCGCAGTGCATGACAAAGTGCAGCAGCGTCTTGGCCGTCGAATGGACGTTGTCGAAGAATTTGGGCGTGTCCTCGGGGTCGATATCCTCGCGCTCGATGCGAAGATGAGTACCGCACATCTCGGTGAGCGACCAGGTCGTCGAGTCGATAATGCCCCGCGATCCGTCGGAGGAGAGGTCGAGGATGAGACGACCGTTGAGGAGGTGGGTGTTGCGACCAGCGGTGAGCTTGGGCCAGTTCTTGCGACGGAATCGTCCGATACGAGAGAAGTTGTCGACCTTGAGATCCTTGAGGCGGTTGAGGAGCACGTCGAGCTCGAGGTCGGAGAAGTCGTGACCGACAATGACATCGGGGTCGTGGCGAACGATGGTGGCTGAGAGGAAAGCGGTCAGCGAGAGAGCGAGCGGGAAAGAGGGCACGCGGTAGACATACCGAGAAGCTGAGTGAGCATTGCCTTTTCGTCCTTGAAGGGGATGATGCTGTTTCGCGAGCCGGGGTTGGCGCCGCGAGCGAGGGCTTCAAAGCCGGCGGGGAAGGGGGTGAAGAGGTTGCGAACAAGAGTGGTGACGGAAGAGGGAATCTTCTCGAGAGGTTTGGGGTCGTCGAGGTCGGCTGCAAGAGAGGGGACAGGTCAGCGTGAACTCGGTGTTGGAGACGGGCGGATTCAAACTCACTGTCGGTCCACACACGAGCACTGGCACAGACCATCTCGCGCTTGTTCTCGTTGAGGTGAACGACGGTGCGAGCACTGAGACTCATGACGGTGAGGGGAGGGTTGGCCTTGGGCGCCGAGGCATCGTCCTGAGCGAAGATGCTGACGTCGTCCTTGCTAGCAGTGACCTCGAGTTTGGTCCAAGAGACCTGCGAGATTTGAAAGCGTTCAGCACCGAAGCTCGCGGTCGGAGAAGAGGCGATGGGGGTCACTCACTCCGGCGGTCTTGGGATTCTTGACAGTCGGCGCCGCGATGTTGAGCCAGCAGGGTCCCATGATCTTGCGCTCGACGACGAAGAGCTCGAAAGCGCTGGCGTTGGTACCAAAGACGTGGCTGTAGAGCGCACCGGAAGCGTCGAGAGGGATCTCGCCGGCCTTCTGCGTACCCTCGAACTTGCTGCCGGCTGCGAGAGGTATCGCTGTCAGCTGTAGCTCGTGAGAGAGAACGAGACATAGTAAGAAACGCACAAGGGAAGTCGCAGGAGACCTCAAGCCAGTTGGTCTCGTCGCGAGGGATGCCCTTGATGCCGAAGACGTACTTCTTGCGAACGAACTCGGGGGTGCTCTCGATACCGGTGACACCCCACTTCTCGGTCGCATCCGTGTGGAAGTCGACATCGACGTCGTCAAACTCGGGGCCTTCGTCCTCGTCGCCGTAGTCGAGCTCGTTGCCTTCGTCTGCGAGTGGAGGAAAGGTCAGCGTTGGGCGCCGAGACGAGACGAGACAGGCCAATCAACTCACCATCAAGACCCTTCAGTCTCGGCAAGACATACAGCTTCCGCTTGATGCCCGTGACTGTGACGACGGCGCTGGTCCACTTGCCCGCATCCTTGCCCTTGCGAATCTTGACCTTGCCGACGAGCATGAGCTTGCCTCCAGGGGGCTCGACATAGTCGAACCACCAGAAGCGAAGGCTACCATCATCCTCGAGAGCGTCGACCGTGTCAAGGACAATGTCGAGAACGCCGTTCTTGCCCTTGCGCTGGAGGCTTTCGGGCACGGGGAGCGGCTCGGCCTCCTCGTCGACCTGAGCGTCCTCGACAGCCATGGGTACGGCAGCTTGAGCGAGAGCTATGGTGGCAGTGCGCCAGTCCATGCCGCGAGGCTTGGCGGGTTTGACGTCGGCGGCGGAGGGGAGGGTTGGAGGGGAGGGGACCTTCTCCTCGACGGGTTCGGGCTTGACCTTCACGGCCGAAGCGTTGACGAGCTGGCGACGAACGGGAGGGCCCTTGGGCTTGGTGACGGGAGCGGCGGGCTTGACGAAGAGATCGTCGTCCTCGTCCTCCTCCTTGGGTGCAGCAGCCTCGGCGTTCCTCAACTCGGCGGATTTCCTGATCGCCTCGTCGACGTCCATGAATCCGTTGCCCTCCATCGGCTCGTCAAATCCCATCGTATCCATTCCTCCAAGGTCCTCATCGAGGGAAGGGTCGAATCGAGCCTTCTTGCCGTTGCCGAAAGCCTCGCCGTCGCTCGAGGGTGCCGTGTCCTTGCCTCCAGGGTAAGGGTCGGAGAGTGGGTCCGAGGCTCCAACGTCTGACGAGCTAGTTGTGCGAGTCGAGCTCCTGAACGAGCTGGCATCGTCGTCTGCTCGTCGCTTGAAGCCAGTCACGAGCGACTTGAAGCGAGTCGGCTGAGGCTTGGGCTGGTAGGCGGGCTTGGACGAGACGGTTTCTTGACCTTCGAGATCGCCCATGAGACTCGCCATAAAGTCGTCCACTTCGGCTTCGTCCTTCTTGGGCTTGAGGTAGGGGTTGGCGCCGGCGGGGACCACGACGGGCTTGGCCTTGCGACGAGAGGCGGCTTTAGCTGCTGCTGCCTCCTTCTCCTTGGCCTTGGCCTTCTTGGCCTCCTTGCGAGCGCCTGTATGAGCATGCAGCGAGTCAGCTGCCTGCATGAAACGCGTCCGCTGGCAGAGCGCGAACTGAACGCGTCGGTCGCTAGCTGGCGGAGCAGCAAGCTGCACGGGAGAAGAAGACGTACGCTTCTCTGCCTCATCCTCTTCGTCCTCCTCCTCCTCGCTACGATCCCAGTGGTCTTCTCCATTGTCGGCGTATCCGCTCACGCCGTTATCCTCCTCGATGAAGTCGTCCTCGGCCAGTCGTCCCCTCACGATAGATCGGTAATCCTCCTCGTCCACCTCATCAAAAATGGCTGTTTCCTCCTTGGCCTGGAGTGCAGCAGATCAGCGACGCGCTTCCAATAGCTCGGCACTTTGAGCGAACGACGCGTCGAGGCGGTCTACATTGCTCGAGAGGGCTGCAGAGCTCTACTCACCTCCCAGTTGCGCTTGCCGCTTGCACGAGCAGCACGAAGAGCTTCGAGCTGAGCCCGCTTTGCTGCCTTGGTCGACATTCAGGCGAGGCGAGAGACGGCGCGAGGTGGTGGAAGTGATTTGGCGCGTCGGAGAAGTGAGAAGTCGGAGGGAAGAGAAAGAGGGAGAAGAATTGGCGAGGTGCGTTGTAGGTGTTTCGCTGTAGGTAGATGAACGCTGCCCCGAGCGCCGAAACGAGCAGAGTTGAAGCTGAAGCTCGAGGAAGGTGCGAAAGCCTCAACAAAGGCGCGTCGCGAGCGGACCACTTGTCCGAGCTTGCGCTCATCTCACTTTCGCTGAATCTCATCAACTCGTCCTCTCTATTCTTTCCAGCTGAATGTACTCGCCCGTGCTGCAAGGCGGCAACTCGTTTGCCACGTTCACCTCGACGGATCGCGCCCAACCAGAGCTACTCTAGAGCAGAGCAGTATCTTGCAATCTATCAACCGCTACCACCGTACAAGAACCACTTGCTCCTCGTATCCACCGCCGCACGCCTGACATCCCTCCTCGGGTCATCCACCGCCTTGCCCAAGTCTCGGAGGATGCTCGCCTTCTGAGGATGAAGGACGCTGTAGGGAATATGAGCAGGTAGAACGCCGAGGAAGCCGAGAGAGGCGAGGCGGAGTTTCTGTGAGCGAGCGAGGGATCAGCGCGCGAGCTCGAGCGAAAGCAAGGCGAGAAGAGAGGAGCAAGCTCACCACCGAGCCTCCCTTCTTGGCTTCGTCGCCCACGACGCCGCGCAGGACCTTGGCGACAATGTTGGTGACCGAGTTCTCCATCTCTGCTGGTACCTCCTTGGCGAGCAGACCGAGCGTTTCGATGACATTGGCGCGAAGAGCTGGGTCGGGGAGGTCGAGCGAGGTGATGAGGAGGGGGAGAAGCTGCGAAGCGAGGGAAAGGAGCGTCAGTGAGGGTGAAATGGGGGGCGAGCGCGGGCAGGAACTCACTTTCGGTAGCTCGGTGAGGGTGAGTTGACGAGGGATGTGGTGCAGGAGGCAGGAGAGGGCGATGAGGAAGACGGCTTGATCCGCGCCGGTCGACTCCTTGTACCCGCTCACGAGCTTGGGGAGGAGGAAGGAGAAGAAGCGTTGCTTGTAGAGCAGCCTGATGACGGCAAAATTCTCTTTCGAAAGCACTCGGTCGCCCTCCTCGGCGATGACCCCGAGAGCTGTAGCGGCGTCACGTCCCAAAGCAGCATCGTGGAAGAGCTCGAGGATCTTGGCGACCATATCATATCCGCGTTGGTCGGAACGCACAACGAGACCCTTGGCGATCTGCGAAGGGCGAGAGGATGAGCTCCGAACGGGAGGCGGCGAGAGAGAGGACGTACCCAGGACCAGACTCGTAAAGCGGCCTTCCGTCTCCCTTCGGGCTGGGAGGCATCGGCAACGTTCGAAGTCCAGAAGGCGGGCAGGTCGGCGGTGAGGAACTCGGTGAGGTCTGCGGGTCAACGCAAGCGGTCAGCGAGCAGCCCTCGCATCAAGAGAAGACAGTCGACTCACCCTGAGCCCTCTTGTTGACCGACGAGCCGATGAGGTGCAGCCCAGCAATGAGCTGAGTCTCGTTCTGGCAGCGAAGCAGGCGGGCGAGCAAGTCGCGAAGGAAGGTGGTGAGATCCTCGGTAGTGACGGAGACGGTGGGCCGCATGGCGAGAAGAGCAGCGGAGAAGAGGGCGATGGTATCTTGCTGGGCGGTCGAGCTCTCCGACTAGAGAGGGAGAGAGGGAGGATTAGCGAGAGAAGCTTTCGAGAGGAAGAGAGGCTGCAGCTCACCGAAAAGGGCTGGAAGGGAACCTCGCCAGCAGCTTTGGCTTGCTCGCCGAGGAGAGGGACGAGGTTGCCACCATGGAAGGCAGCGTTGAGGGCGTCCGAGAGTTGCGATTGTCGGCTGCGAGAAGGGAAAGGGGAGATCGGTCAGCTCGTTCGTCGGTTTTAGGCTCTGCGGATCCATCAAGACTCACTCGACGTCACACCTCTGCAGAACGACGTTCACCACTCGCCCTGCATCAACGAGCAACCTCGGGTCCCTGGCGACCTCTCCCTCATCCATGGCCTTGAGCGTAGGGAGCACAAACATGCCCAACAGCTTGGGCACCATCTTCTCCACATACTTGGCCACATCGCTATGCCCTTTTCCGACCTTGACCTTGAGCACGGCCCTCAACGTCGCCAGTAGGTGATGGGCGTAAAGCGAGGCATGCTCCTTCTTCTCCCTGTCCTGCGTCGGTGCGGAAATGACGCCGTCCAATCGTGCGACGAGACGGAGGGACAGGATCTCGAACAAGTCGGGGTGAACGCAGAGGGCTGCGAGAGCCCCCAAAGCTCGGCGGTAGGACTCGCTCCTCAGCGAACCGGGGAGGGGAGCCTCGTCCGGTAGGGCCTTGAAGAGAATGGGCAGTGTCTCGGCTTCGATGATGCGAGGGTGAAGCTCCGAGATGGTGACGAGTCCATCGAGCGCCTCATCGTATTGGTCCTCCGAGTCGGGGGCGCCGAGAACGTCGTTGATGGCGCTGACGCAGTAGGAGACCTCGGGGGGTGAGAGGAAGCCAGTGACACGGACGAGGTTGACGAGCCCGTCGAGTGCTGCTGAGCGAGAGGCGGGAGAGCGAGAGCCGGAGGTGAAGGTCGAGAGAAGGTCGTCGCGGAAGGGATCGAGGGGGCTTGCGCCGTCGGTGTGGGAGAGGGTGGGCGCGATGGTGGTGGAGGTAGGGTCGGCGGTGGTGGGAGCGAGCGCGGCGAGGAGGGTGGAGATGGAGGTGAGAACGGGAGCGCGGAGAGAGACCTCATCGGGATCCTTGTAAAAGGCGATGAGCTGCGGAAGGGCGAGGCTGAGAACGTAGTGGGCGACGCGATCTAGTGCAGAATCAGATAGCATGGTCAGCGAGGGTAGAGCCGCGTCGACGTCCTCACGACCCACTTGAGCTGGTGATGAGCGCGGCCAAGATCCTCGTCGCCGGCTTCGCATTGCTCTTGTCGGGCTCCCTCAGCTCCTCGAGCGAGTTAGCGACGACCTTGACTCCGACTCCTTCGACACCAGTGACGCCTCCAGGTGCAGCCATTTCCTCATCCTCGACTCCGTGCTCCTTGACGGCGACAGGCGGGTTGTCGGGGTACAGGGTAGAGAAGAGGCTCTTGAAGGTGGTGAGAGCAAGTTCGGCGGTATCGTCGTCGGTAGCGTGGAAGACCTTAGAGGGGAACGGGGTCAGATTGGCCCGGGTCCTCTCGCCTCGCGAACTCACCTCAATGCTCAGCGCCTCCGAGAACCGACCAGCCCATTCGCCCGAGACAGCAGCGCCGTAGACGGGGAAGCACACCGCGAGAGCTTGCAGCGTTTGCCGCTGGGAGGAGAAAGAAGGGTGAGCAAAGATCTCGAGGCGCCGAGGGGATGGGGCGCACCTTGGCTTTCTCCGAGGCAGCCTGCATCTTGTCGAGGAAGAGGGGTAGGGCGAGCTTGCCGAATCGCGGTGTTGCGCAGAGGCAGTGACTGCGTGATTCAAGGCGGTCAGCGTGGATCAGCTGGGCGAGTGAACGGAGAGCTCACCGAAGGGCCAGAACAAGATCGTCGCTGGTGATGCCGTATGGGTCGTCTGGCGGGGGAGTGAAGGTAATGGGGAAGTAGCAGAAGGTGATGTCAAACAGATCCTGTATGTAACGGCACGTCAGCACTGGCGAGCGTTCATCGAGCTCGGCCAACTCACATCGACGTTATCGGCAATTTCAAACTCGAGCAACACCACGCGAACAATGCTGAAGCTCAACATGAGGTTCCTAGGATCCTTCTCGCCTTCCACCATCTCACAGTACCCGCTAATGAACTCCTTTCCGAGTCGCTTGAGCGCCGGCCGAGAGCGCGACATGAGGCTGTCGAGGAGGGTGTAGACAGTGAAGCGAGCGGCTTGGGGGTGAGATTGGAGCTTGACGGAAGCGAAGATGCTGTAGGGATGTTGCGAAGTCAGCTGAGAGAGCTACCGCGGAAGACGAGCAAGAACGCACCCTCTGGCGACCTGCATTCCCTCGCCAACGCCGAACATGGGTGACTCGGTGAGAGCTGTGAGAGCAGACACGCAAGGAAGCATGGAGGTGCCATCTGCCAGCTTGCCGATAAAGAAGGTGGTGAGGGTTTGGGCTGGCGGAGAGGCTATATCAGCGCGAGTGCGAGCGATTGGCGAGCATAGACGAGGCCTTACTGCTTTGTCGGTCGAGGGTAGACCTGTCCATGCTGTTGACAACGGCCGAGAGCAATCCCACTCCTGCAGGACACCCCAAAGATCAGCTTCCTTCCCTTGCGCCGTTCGGATCTTAAGCTCACCTCTTGACCTGACGGCATCATTCTCATCAACGAGCACTTCTCCTAAGCCCTTAACGATATCAAGTAGCCTCCATTGCTTCTCAGCGAGACCTGCAGAACGATAGCGGATCAGCCGAGCTCGACTTCGAGAGATTGCGAGAGTGGGAGAGCTCACCTTGAGCGAGTTGAGCTGGGATGGGCGAAGCGGCTGTAGTAGAATCCTCTAGAGCGTTCCAGGACCTCAACAGGAGGTTAAGATCGCTCATTGGGCTGCTGTAGCGAAGTGGAGATGGGGCGCTGAACCAGACGACGATGTGAGCGAAGGCAAGAGCGCTGCTCAGCGGTTGGACTCTGCCAAATCGCTTCGAATCTCGCGTCGATTCTGCTGCCATGTCTCGCTCTACGATGAACACTGCTCTCAAGAGGCTCATGACAGAGGTGAGCTCTCTATCTTCCTACAGCCCGTCTCCGCCTTCCCGTCGTGTTGACCCATTTCGCGCTGACTCTCGTCTCCTGCTGCAGTACAAGCAACTCACCGCCGCCGAGAATGACGAGAGCATGTTCACTGCAGGTACATCCACCTGCTCCCTCACCTCATCATCAGCTACACCTCGAGCAGCAGCCAGCTGGCGGCCTGTTCGCTCACATTCCACTTCTCGCCGCGTCGAGCTGACTCTGCAATAATCGCCTACAGGACCCATCTCGGAGAACGACTTCTTCAAATGGAGCTGCTTGATCTCGGGTCCCACCGATACGCCATTCGAAGGCGGAGTGTTTGAAGCCGAGCTCACCTTCCCCCGCGACTACCCTCTCTCGCCGCCCAAGGTGCGCTACAGGTCGATGTAAAGAGCCAGCAGAGCATAGGCTGACTTTTCAAGCTACTCTCCTATAGATGAAGTTCAACCCGCCACTCTTCCACCCCAACAGTGCGCCAACTCTCCGCGTCGCGTGCCCCCTTCTCCGTCCGCCAGAGCTAATTTTCTCTCTTCTGCCCAGTCTACGCTTCGGGAGACGTCTGCATCTCGATCCTTCACGCCCCCGGAGACGACCCCAATGCTTACGAGTCGTCGAGCGAACGTTGGAGCCCCGTTCAGAGCGTCGAGAAGATCCTCCTCAGTGTCATCAGCATGTTGGCCGGTGAATTTCTCGATCTTGGTCTCCTCTCCCTACTGCTCTGCGCTGACCCTCTCATCCGAACCGCAGAGCCCAACTGCGAGTCCGGCGCCAACATCGACGCCTGCGTTCGTCCCTTCTTCTTCTCCCTGCTTGTGTCACTCCGCTGACCTCTTCTCCCCTCCCACGCTACAACAGAAGGTTTTCAGGGATAACCGCGAGCAGTACGACGAGATCATCCGGTCTCACGTCAGGCAGCAGCTCGACATCTGAGCAAGCGCCGAGCAGCGAGAGGGGAGGGAAGGAAGTTCTTGGGTGAGGAGGAGCGACTTGGTGTACGCTTCCTGTATTATAAGCATGATTTTGGACTACCACTCGATCAGGTGGGGTGTTGGTGAGCGTTCCAGGACGAGCTTTCTCTGTCTCGGCGCTCAGCTTCCTCTCTCCCCTCGCGCGCTCTCTCTTTTCCTCGAGTACAAGAGGCTACTATCGGTGCGCAAAACTGATACCGGTGACAGGAAACACTCCCTATGCAAGCTGACCCAAGCGGAACGGCGACCACTTCCCCCTCGGCCCTTCCAGTCCTGCTTCACCTGAACTCCTTCGCCAAGATGGGCGCCGCCTCCAACATTGTCTCCCTACTAAACCTCACCTTCCCCTCGACGCCCAAACTACCCTTCTCCCTCCTAACCCCAAAGGCCCGAAACCCGAGCACCTCCCCAGCCTCATTCCCCATCAAAAACGGCTCATAATCATACGCCAACAACCCTCTCGTCTTGTTGCGCCATTTGAGAGCGAGGAGCGCGAGGGAGGAGAGGGAGGACTCCCATTGCGTGAGAGGGACGGGTTTGGAGGAGGGAAAGATGAGCGAGATGAAGGTCGTGAGGGAGGTGAGGGTCGAGTGGGAGAAGGTGGCGCAGTAGGTGGATTCAAAGTCGGAGGTGGGGGATTGGACACCTTTGTGGGTGATGGAACGCCAGCGGGCGGCGCGGTCTTGTGGGACTTCGGAGAGCGAGGGGGTCAGCTCGAGCGAGCGCCGAGCACTGGAGGAGAGACTCACCATTGTTGCGGATCGACTCGTACAGATCGCGGATGATCTTGTCCTCGAATTCATTC
This sequence comes from Leucosporidium scottii, assembly GCA_003054985.1. NCBI lineage: Eukaryota > Fungi > Basidiomycota > Microbotryomycetes > Leucosporidiales > Leucosporidiaceae > Leucosporidium > Leucosporidium scottii. The sequence continues at coordinate 160,749 of MWVB01000007.1, forward strand.
TTGGTGTGTACACTGAAACGGTTGAAGATGTGGAGCTTGAGCTGAACGGCCATGTGCGAGAGAGCGCCTTCTCGGGCGAGATCGTCCAGCGAGCGGTTGGTCTCCATCATCACTCGAGCTAAATCGGCGTAGTTCTTGAACTCGGCGCTGCTGTTGAGTCGGGCGATTACCTCCGAGTCGACCGGTCCGTGGAGGTTGAGAGGGAGCGCCTCGCTCAGCTGAAAGACGAGGTCGTCGAGATCCTGGTTGAGGCGAACGAGGGGAGCGAGAACGTCGGAAGCGTCGATGCCGTCCGTCTCTTGCGCGAAGCTCCTCAGCGCCGCTAGCTCCTGCTGTAGCTGAACGATGGTCTCCTCCTGCTTGACCAAGTCGTCGTTGAGAGCGTTCGAGCGGTCGCGCTCCTTGGCCAACTCCTCGCCGAATTGCTGACGACCGCGCTTCTCGTCCTGCAGCGAGAGCTTGAGCTTGTTGTACTTCTTGCGAAGAGTCGATACTTCGTCGGTGGAGGGAGCTTGCGAGAGTGAGGCCTTGACGGTAGGATGAGGTGGGAGAGGAGGGGGGGTCGCCGAACGAGGTTCGTCGCGCTTCGAAGGGGGAGCAGGAGGGTGACCAGTGCTGCCGTGCAGGATAGCATTTGTATCGAGTGGGGCATGATTCGGCGTCTGAGGCAGCTGGTGGAGCTGTTGCGCTTCGAGGTACTCGGCGAGGTAGCTCCTTGAGGGCGAGTCGCGCCCTCCGTCTGGCAGGGAAGAATCGCGAGCGGGAGGAGCTTGGGAAGGTAAAGAGTTCTGCCTCTTGGCCCTCTGTGCTTCGGCGGCAGCTCTGGAGGGATGGTCATGTCAGCTCGTCGCGGGAAGCATGGGCGCGCCGGTGGGGGTTGAAAGAACTGGGGGCTCACGCTGAGATGATGTAGTCTTCACCGTTGGCATGGATCGTACCCGCTTTCGTATCGCTGCTGACTGCCATGATGCGCTACGGTAGCTGCTGAGACGAGGAAAGCGAGGTGAACGGGAAGAGGTCAAGAAGTCCGAGCTCTCGACGCGCCTCAAGAGCTCCGGGAAGCTTCAGCAGCACAGCTTTGTGTTTGTCGGAACAGCTGACCTGGACCCGCTCTTCACCTTTATAAACTTTGCTGAGAATGCTACAGAACTAGCCATTCATCCTTTCCCGATGCTTCGGGGCGACCGCGTTCGCCGAGCATGCAACTTTCGCTTACCGGGGCGAGAGACTGCCTTCACAAGGGACAGCAAGCTACGTGGTATAAGATGAAGCTTTACCTTCGCTCTACTACAACCGAGAACTGCTTTCGCGCCGCTCTCTAGTCCACCTCGAGTGATCGCCGAGCGCCGAGTCCCGTTCAAGCGCCGTGCAAGCTTGATGAGACGTTGGAGGGAGCTGGCTTACCCTGTATTACAGCCAACGGGAAGAGTTAGGACCATCTAGAGTATGCACCAGCCAGCATTCTAGGCGAGAGGCAACGCCAGTCCGCCGAAGCAGCCGCCGCGAGGGGCAAGCTTGCAGCGACCCGGGAGGGTGCAGAAAGGCGAAACCCGCCCAACATCTACCATCGACTTCAATGAAGCTGTACAGAATAGAGGTCGCAGAACACCCCTTTCCACCTGGCTCGGGCGCTTGGAGCGAGCCCGCGCATCGGAGTTTACCTTCTGCACCCATCTCGCTTCACTTCGACTCAGCAAGAGGATGCTCAAGGTAGCTCCTACACCTCGACCAGCTGCTCAGCAGCAGCCTACGACTGCTCTACGGAAACCGACGAGCTCGCGCCCTCCAGCCTCCTCGTCGCGCCCTCTCCCAGCTTCCACCGCCAGCGCAACGCCATCAGAGCAGCGCAAGCCATCTTTGAAAGCTCCTTCATCCTCGGCTACCACCCTCAGCTCCAAACGAGCGGCAGGACCTCCCGCTGGGACCGCCAGAGCGCTTCTATCAACATCAGCTGCCGAGGGAACAGCGAGGAAGGCCAGTGGGAGCTCTGCAGTGGGCGGAGCAGTCGGGAGCGAACCTCCAGAGGGCCGTAGAGCTCGAAGGGTATCAGCGACGGAAGAGAAGCAGGCGGTCGGCTCGAGCGCTCGCGGTGAGTCTCTCGCGTGCTCAAGCGCGAGATCTGGACTTCGCTGACGACGTACATGCATCACAGGTGCTTTGTCTCGCTCTACCTCAACTGCGCCTTCCATATCACGCCTCCCACACACGAACGCTCCCGCAACAGGCTCGAAACGGCCGCTGCCAGCGACCACCCCCACCAAGCGCCGAGTCGCCTCCGATTCCTCCAGCAAAGCCGACAGCAACTCTTATCCTGTCAGTGACACCCCAAGGGCTCGACGAGCGGCAGCGGCAGCCTCGGCACTCGACTCCGCGACCACCCCTCGGCGCACGAAACGCTCGCTCGGTCCAGTCGACGCTCCTCCAGCAACCACCAGCACCACGACAAAGAAAGGATCTCCACTCTCTTCTATCGGCAAGGGTGCGCCGAATCGACCCCCTGCGCCGCCGTCCGCCGCTCCTCCTACTCGCAAGGCGTCTCGACCTAGCCTCAACTCCTCCACCTCTCGACCAGCTCGGACGCCTTTGAAGCCAAGCAACGCTGCTCCGCCTCCCTCAACCCTCAGCATGAGCACCTCAGCTCGTGCCCCGCCTCTCAAGCCATCTTCTTCCATTCCCATCGCCGCTGGTGGGAGCGTTAGGATGGGCAAAACGAGCAGCGCGATTAGCTCGCAGTCGATCGAGGAGGATAAGGCGGAGAGCGGGAGTGTGCGGAGCGGGAGTGTGTCGAGCTCGGTGGGCGTGATGGAGCCGGGACGAGCAGCCAGCAGCGCGTCGAGCCGAGCGCCGAACGCCAATCGCTCTCCGACGAGACTTCCGACGAAGACGGCCGCAGGGATTCGGCCAACATCTCCACCACGGACCGTGATACGCACCGACGATCGACCTCCTCCACCACCGCCGCTCGCCAACCTCGCCGCTTCGCATAGCGAGCGTCGAGATTCATGGGAGACGATCCCTCCTTCCGCTCGCCCTTCGCTCTCTGGAACCGCAGCTCCTCCACCTCACCTCAATGCTTCCGAAGGTCCCTCCATTTCCCTTTCTCGGCCAAACGGCGATTCGTACCCTTCGGCGGATACCTTTGAGGGAGATGTGAGCTGGGAGACGATCGAGAGCCGGCGCGCCTCGGCAGTCAACACGGCTGCCTTCTCCCTCGACGCATTCCAGACGCCTCAGAAGCCCTCCTCCGCCGCCGACTACTCCTCCACCATCCCCTTCCCTGCCGCCGGCGCCGACGAGAACGCCCCCTCCGGTCTTCCCACTCGAGCCAACATGTCCTATGTCTCGCCCGGAGCCTCCACGCTCCATCACGCGCTCTCCGCCCACCAACTCTCTCTCGTTCATTCATCCACCAGCCCCAGCAGCACACCGCAGAACCCCTACGCCCGTGCCCTCAACCCTCGGCTCGCCTCGCTCTCACCGCCCGAGCTCGCCAACCGAAATCGCGGTCGCGAGTCTTCGAGCATCGAAGAGCTACTCAAGATGAGCCTGATGAGCGCCAAGAAGGCTGGAGGTGATGGCGGAGACGAGGAGTGGCTGTATGAGGAGGGGACGAGTCGGGTGATGAAGGCCGATTTGGATGGGGTGGGGACGCCATGGAGGCAGAGTGTGGCGGTGAGAAAGGATGATATGGAGGGGAAGATGTGGAAGGAGGAAGCCGAGGAGGCGAGAGAGAGGATCGAGCTGCTGGAGAGGGAGCTCAGGCTTCGGGCCGTTCAGATGGTGGAGGAGAAGGCGAGGGTGGAAGAAGATCGCCAGGCTTGGAGAGTGGAGATGGCGCAGCTTAATCAATCCAAGCTGAGGGTAGAGGGCGAGGCGGCGGAGGTCGCGTCGGCCCATCACGAGGAGCGTCGGCGATGGGAGCAGGAGCTCGAATTGCGCTCCACACGGGCCACCAGTCCATCCAAGGAGGACGACCTCGAGCTACAACTCGCCTTCCATCAAGCTGCAGCATCTCACCTCCAACTCATCACGCTCGCCGACGGACTTTCCACCCGCGCCAAGGCCGAGCGCGACGAGTGCTCAGGAGCGCTCGCTAGTCTTAGGTTGATTGCTGCAGGATTGCAGGTGTGGGAGGAAGCAGTATCACAGTAGCTCTTTTGGCTGTAGTAGTAGTAACAGGTTGATTTTTAGGCTTTGCCCGAACTTGTGGGTTCGCCAAGCCAAAGGATCTTCGGCGCGCGCGCTCCCTCCGCTTCCTCTTCACACTCTGCACCGCCTTTGCGCTTTGGCTCTTCTTGCCGCCACCACCTTCGTTTCCAGCTTCTTCGCTCTCGTCTGCACCTCTCTGTCGCTACTCCTGCACTCGTTCAGCAGTCCCAAGGTGCCCCGACCCACAACAGCGGATCGCCCTCACCCAGTCGCGTCCCAAGCTCGCCAAACATGAAGTCGACCCTGTTCGCCGCCGCTTCGATCCTCCTCCTCGCCCCCTCGGCGTTGGCTCACTGCTCTCAGCATGTACCCGAGCCAGCCCATCCCGTCCTGGTCCGCCGTCAACGAACTCTGCCAGCCTCGGACGCGGTGTCGGCTTCGAGCACGAGCTCCCGTCACCGTTCGAGCCACACTTCGACCGAAGCAGCGGCTGCTGAGACGACGACTACTTCGGCATCGACTACAGCTGCTACTGGCGCCGCTGTAGCTGCTGCTCCCGGCGCGATCAACCCCTACGTCGCTGGCGCTTTGCCCCTGCCTGATTGTGGGTTTCGTTCAGGCGGCGCGACAATGGAGTCTTGTCGGCCATCACTCGCTGGCTTGGATTAGCTACATCTCGAAAGATTCGAAGACTGACCTCTGATGAACTACAGGGACTCAAATCGACATCTCGGCGTTTCCGGAGCTCGACCGAATCCCTCCCCTCAACTCGGCCAAGGTGCAGGGATGGATCGCCGACGTCAAGGCGCGACAGATTCCCAGCATCCCCCTCACTGGTATCGACGGCTGCTCCAACACGAGCTACAATGCTCAGGCGCTCAAGGATGCAGGCAAAGACGGCAACTGCTGGTGGACCTGCGGTGGGTGCGAAAGGGAGACCGATATCACTACATGTCCCAAGAAGGATGTTTGGGTGAGACGAGTTAATCTTCCTTTCTCTCGCTAGACGGTGAACTGACCATTCCCTCCTCTCCTCCCCTCACCTCACCTCCCCTTCGCTCCGCTCCGCTCTCTTCCCCTCCCTTCCCCTCTCCCTCCCTTCACTTCCCCTCTCCCTCCCTTTCCCTTCAAAGGGCATGAGCTTCGACGATGGACCTTCTGAGGATACTCCCCGTCTCCTCGACTACCTCGAGAGCAACGGCGACCTCAAGTCCACTTTCTTCATCGTCGGCTCGCGCGCTCTCAGTCGCCCCGAGATCCTCCAGAGTACCTACATGGCCGGTCACGAGATCTCTGTACACACCTGGAGTCACCCCAGTTTGTGAGTTGGCGCTCGAAGCTTGCCGATGGGAGCTCGGCGTTGACGATTGACCTTCTTGCGCTCGACAGGACTACCCTCTCGGACGAGGAGATCATCGCCGAGCTCGGCTGGAGCAAGGAAGTCATCAAGGCCGTTATTGGCGTCACTCCTACCACCATGCGCCCGCCTTACGGAGGTGAGTTCCTTCCCGTCTCGCCATCGCCAAAGGTCCAAGAGCTGACGGCCTCTCCCCTCGCCAGATATCGACGACCGAGTGCGCGCGATCTGCATGGCGATGGACCTCACTCCCATCATCTGGACCAGTGTAGGCGAGCAGACCTTCGACACGCAAGACTGGAGGTTGGGAGGCGATCCTCCATCCATCACCCAAGCGGGAGTGCTTTCCAATTTCCATGGCTTCCTCGACCTCGCGCAGACCCTCTCAACTGGCTTCATCGTTCTCGCCCACGACTTGTACCCCCGAAGTGTCAACCTCGCCAGTGCGCCTCGCTCTCTCCCTTTCTTCCATCCGCCGAGCTGACCGTCCTCCACGCTTACACAGTCCAAGACATTCTCCCTGGCGCCATGGCTTACCGCCCCAAGCTCGAGCTTATGCCCATCGGCACGTGCCAAGGCAACGCCATGTCGGAGTCGTACGCCGAGACGTCGACGGGCGCAAGCGCCGACTCGAGTTCGTCCTCTTCAAGCTCGGCCGCCTCCTCCTCCTCGGTCGCTTCCAGCTCCAGTAGCTCCAGTAGCAGTACCTCGTCAGGTACTAGCACTGCCGCCTCGGCCGCTCAGGCCGACGCCAGCGCCAGTACTACTCCTTCGAGCGGCGCCTCGCAGGTCAAGATCAACTTCGGAGTTCTTATTGGACTGGTGGTGGGAGTGTGGCTTTTCTAGGGAGCTGTATAGATCCGATCTTTCATTAAGTGGATTAGGCGGCAGCTGGGCTTCGTATCACGCTCTCTTTGTTCCTTCCCTCTCGGCGCTCGGCGTTCGGCCCTCATCCTTTCTCTAGATAATGTGTTCGAATGGACGCTTTGGCATCGCAGTAGGCTCGCGAGACGAGAGAAAGAGCAGCAAAAGCTCGAAGCTACACTGCACCGGGAAGCTCAGAATCCTGGAGGCCAGTCTTGAATCAAAGAGGGCTCCACTCCTTCCCGCACCGCCTCTTTCGCTCTTACTCTTCCCGCTCTCGCTTCACTTCGGCTCTTTCGCTTCGATACAGCACTACATCACTCTTTAACCGACCAGCACACCTTCCCGGTCTCTTACAACTCACCTGCATTCCCCCTTCGCCTTCGCTTCCTTCAACTTGCTCCCGGAGCTCAAACGCGTCCAGCAAACAGCATCCAGTTCGATGGAGAAGCCAGAGACACTCTGGACTGGTGAAGAGCAGCTTGTGATTGGTCTCGACGTCGGCACTACCAACTGTGAGTAGCTCTGCAGCGAGGCGCCAAAGAGCTGACCTCCTCCCTTCCCGACGCGCTCTCAAAGGTGCTGCCAGCATCGTCCATCTTGCGCCTCAACAAGCACCCAAGGTTCGAATCGTAGCTAGATGGCCTGGTGAGCTTCGATTGCCTCCCGCTCCTCGCCCACGACGCTCATCACCTCTCGCAGGCTCGCCGAACTCGTCCAAGATCCCCTCCCTCATCCTCTACACTCCCGAGGGTCGGCCAGTCGCTTTCGGTGCCGAGGCACTGGAGGAGAAGTACCAAGACGACTTGTTTGAGGAAAGATTGCATCTCGCGCGCTGGTTCAAGGTGAGTCGGGGCGCAAGACGATTTCGATTCTCGGCGAGAGTAAGCTGACCGAGAGGTCTCTCGACAGCTTCATCTCCACCCTTCCGTCATGGCTGTTCCACCTCCCTACACCGACGACGTTGCAGATGAACCCAAACGCGGACACATGATTGCAGGCGAAGAGGCTGAAGCTGCTGGCTCGTCCTTCGAAGTGCCGCCCCTCCCTCCTCTCGCCAGCGGCGGCTGCGTGCCGGTCGAGCAATGCTACAGCGACATGTGAGTTGTGCCCGTATCAGACTATGATCGTAGCTGACTCTCGATGCCCTAAAGGATCCGCTGGCTCTTCGACAACACGATCTCCTGGTGGAAGGAGACAACGACCGGCAGCGATGTGACCTGGAACAAGTTGGGGGCCTCGTACAAGGTCGTGCTCGCTCATCCCAATGGGTGGGGTTTGAGGGAGCAGACCATCCTCAAGGAGGCGTGCGTGCAGTCGGGCGTGATGAGAAGTAGAGAGGAAGCCGAGCGTCGAATCGTCATGGTCACCGAGTGAGCTCCGAGCCTGGCTCACGCTCGAGGATGAGGCTCACTTACTTTCTCGAACAGAGCCGAGGCTTCAGTCCACTTCTCGCTTCTCTACTCGGGCATGCAGGAGGGCTGGCTCTCGGTGAGTCTGCCCAAGCCGATCCTCCTTTCACCGAGCTAACGGCGCTTTCGTAGCCCGGCTCGTGCTTCGCCGTTGTCGATGCAGGAGGAAGCACTGTCGACACTACGGTCTACAGCGTTGAGGCTGTTCACCCCAAGCTTCAGCTTCGCGAGGTTCGGCTCTCCGACTGCGTGAGTCGGCGCCGAGACCTCTCCGACGACTAGATGCTCACTCAATCCCCTCTCCGCTACTACACAGACCCAATCTGGCGCCATCTTTGTCAACCGCACCGCCGAGCAAGTCATCCGTCGCAAACTCGAGGGCTCAACCTTCGCCACGCCCGAAGTCATCGGCGCCATGCTCGACATCTTCGACTCCAAGACCAAGCTCACCTTCGACGACGTCAACGCGACCTACCTCATTAAGTTTGGCTTCTCGGGCGACAACTCGCCGGCGCACGAAATCGTCAAGGGAAGGTTGAAGCTGTCGGGAGCCGAGATGGAGGAAGCGTTCGCGCCTTGCGTCAATAGGATCATCTCGAGCATCAAGGAGCAAATCAAGGAGACTAACTGCAGTGTGAGCGCTTCCCGCTGGTGATCAGTCGATGTTTTGTAGGCTCATCGCCTCGCTGACATGTCTCTTCCTTCTCGGCGCTTGCAGAAGATCCTTCTCGTCGGCGTAAGTTGCTCACAAGCTGCTCGTTGGTCACTTCGTATTCAATCAAATCTCATCTACAGGGATTCGGAGAGTCGCCTTACCTGCAGAGGCGCATTCGCGACGCTTTCGAGAAGCCTGGACGTCGTCAAGTCCTCACCTCGGTGCGCGCTTCTCGTCCTCTCCAGCCCGAATCGGCTTCGCTGACCTTCATCTCGCTCCTTATTCCTGACCTCTTTCCTGACCACACTCTCGCCGACGTGTTCCTCTTCTCGCAACCAGGACGAGCCGACGAAGAAAGCCGTCGCCGAGGGAGCCAGCCTCTTCTACACTCAAGACACCGTGAGCAGCTCCTTCCCTTCCCCTATTCTCTCTAATCGATAGCTTGCTAACATGCTCGCTCTGCAACAGGTGTCCGCCCGCGCCACTCGCTACGAGTTCGGTCTTTCGACGAACCGCCCCTACGATCCGAAGCACTGCGGCAACCGTCGCATCATCGTCTTCCAAGGCTCGGGAAAACGCTTCTGTCACGGTGGATGGACGCCCATCGTACCCAAGGGAACCGTGATCGCTACCGACAGCGTTCATCGCGAGAAGTTCTGGGTGCACAAGAAGAAGGGCGATTCCCTCGGCTTCTCGACGGCGTTGCTCACTTTTGATGGCGTGGATGGAAAGATGGCTTACGATGGATGGTGCCAAGATCCCAACAGTGAGTTCTCGCATCCCGAGCTTGCCTCCCAGACGCGCGCCGAGCCTTCGCCGAACTCTCGCTGACCAGCCGCCTTCGCCTCTCTTGCATCAGACAAGCTCCTCCCCGGCTTCGCTGAAGCTGTGACCATCACCGGCGATCTCACTGCCCTTGCCGCCATCACGCCCATCAAGAAAGGACCCGGAGGAGAAAAGTACCGCGAGCTGTGAGTTTGAGCTCCTTCCGTGCCTCTCGTCTGAAGCCTGTACGAAGGGAGCTAATCTTTCCTCGTCGGCCAACAGGGACTTCCAAGTCGGCGTCTTCTTCGTACGCCCTCCTCGCCGGCTCATCCTCCTCGACGTTTGCTGACCTCGCTCTCTCTCCCATTCGCAGGGCGGAACCTCGCTCAAAGCCTGCGTCATCTACAAGGACGACAAGGTGAGCTCTTTGAACCCCTCTCTTACCGATGGGGTCTCGAGCTGACATCCTCCTCTCTCTTTCCGGCAGGGCAACGAGATTCGCGGTCCTGCTTCGGTGATGCCTTCTTCCGTGTTCTGAGCGGAAAGGAGGGTTGTACAGTCTCACTAGTTTTTCTTTCGTTTCGTCTTGTCATGCATCATCAGTCTCATCACTTTATACGCAGAGCAGCGCGCGCAAGGGTGTCGGGCGACCCTTCTCTCTCGCTCGCTCGTACTTCGCCAAGCCCTCAAACGAGAAAGGAAGGTGAAAAAGCAATCCTAGCAGTACAAATCCTCTCGAGACGAACGGCTCGGAGCAAGATAACAGAGGGTAGAGAAGAGGGAGCTATGGAAAGGGGGAGGGCTATAAGACGGAAGGGGAGCGCTCAAGCCTTGACCTTCTTTGCTTTCTTCTCCTCCCCATCCTCGCGCGATCGCTTCTTATCCTTCTTCTCCTTCTTGCTCGGTGTCTCGTCTCCTCCCTCAGCCTTCGCGGCCTTCTTGGCCTCCTTTTTCAGGCGTTTGGCTTCCTTCTTAGCGGCCTGAAGGGTGCAAGTCGAGATCAGTACGGGTGAGATCCATGAGAGGGAGTGAAAGCAAAACTCACCTCATCATCCTCCTCAACAGCGTCGCCTCCCTCGGCCTTAGCAGCCGCCTCCTTAGCCAACCTCTTCGCTTCCTTCTTCGCCTTCTTTTCCGCCTTCTTCTTCTCCTCCTCATCCTCCTGCTCCTCCTCCTCAACATCCATCTTCACCTCTGCCACCACCGCAGTAGGTACCAACGTATCCGCCGCAGAATTATAACTCGCGCCATTGCCCTGCATCTCAAACTTCTTCTGCCCAGGGGTGGATCCCGCCGCCTTGGAGATCGAACGAAGCGAGGTATGACCCATGCCTTGCTCGAGGAGACGCAGACGAGTTTCGAGCTTGGCGCGGTTCTCCAGACCAATCGTGGCAGAGTCGAGGGACGACTTGGAATCGGCGTCGGCGAGGGCGTCGAGACGGATCGAGAGGGCCGCTTTGGTGGCGACCATGCGGGCCATCTGATTTGTACATTGTCAGCGAGCGCTTCCCAAGTGAGGAAGAGTACAACACACCTTTCCCTTGAGTTTCTGGGGCGCCTGACCGACGAGCGATGCGTGGAATATCAAGCCGTACTTGGGGGTGTCATGCTTCGTTTTAAGCGCACGGAAGAGAGCCTTTTCGGCTCCAAGGATCTGAACAGTCGAAGCAGGGTGCTTGGCGAGGGAAAGGAGGGATCCAGCGTGTGCGATGAGGCGAGCACCGACGAGCTCGCCGACGAGGGCGGTCAGGTTGGGAGCGATGGCGGCCATGCGGTTGCGGAGGTAGTCCCACAGCTCGGTGCGGTATTGGGTGATGGAGATGACTTGGTCGGTGAGGAGGAGGATGTGGGCCAGGTCGGTGTCGGAAATTTCGGTTCCCATCGAGATGGCCGCGGCGGCCTTGAGCGTCTCTTCGAGCTCCTCGGGAAGGATGGAGGAGAAGTCGGTGGTGTTGTAGTTGGTGCGGAAGCCTGTTGAGGACGAACGAGGGGAATGAGGATCGAGAGGAATGAGGGAATGCAGGAGAATCGAGAGGAATGGGTCAGCGAGAGGAATGAGGATCGCAGCTGACGACGGAAGACCCACCCATGGCCTTGACGACCTTGGCGTAAGTGATGTTCTCGGAGATGATCTTGGCCATCTCGGGGAAGTGCCATCCGTACCACTCCTGTGAAAGCGAAGGCGCCGAGTCAGTCGCCGAACTTTTGATCTCTTCCGTCCCCGTACCAAAACGCACCTTGACACGCATGGAGTAGATGTTGATCTCCTTGTCGAGGTCATCGAGAAGAGCGATAGCCTGAACGATCATGGTGTCGACCTTGTCGGGCGAGAACTTGAGCTTGAACCTGCGAGTCGGCCGAAGAAGGAAGCAGCGGTCAGCTCTCGTCGCTTCTGAGCTCTCCTCGAAACGGGAAACGCACCTGGAGACCGAGTGGGAAAGACCGAGCTCCATGGTGGAAATGTCCTTGGGGTCGACATCACCAAGCAGAGCCGAAAGCTGAGTCCTGATTCCACGGTACAGATCGTTGACGGAGGAATCGGAAACGACGGCGAGTTCGAGCTTCTTGGCAATGGCTCCACCGAGCTTGGGCTCGGAAACGACGAGCTTCTCGTTCTTGTACTTCTTGTTGGAGGTGACCTCCTCGGTGAGGAACTTCTTGAGCGACTTGGACACCTTGCCCTCGCCGATGGAGGTCATGTCCTCGACGGCGTCGGCGGTCGAAGTGAAGCGGTGGATCGCCTGAAGTTTGAGACTATAGTAGGAGTAGAGCGCGAGTCAGCTGATGATCTCTGCACCGAAGCGTAGTAATGTTTTGACGACCGAGAAGCAGAGCCGAAGTGTGATGCGGAGGTAAGCTGCTCCTCGCTCGAGCTCTGGGAGAGCGCCGAGGTCCTTGAGAGCTGTACCAAGCGGTCCGTTCTTTCCTCCGCTCGATCGCACACCTCCCCAACACCTGCTCGACTACAGCAGAGCCTGCATCTGCGTCGTCGCAAAACTGGTTTGCGTCGTGCGGTTCCAGGGCTCTAATGAGGTAGCTGTCGACCTGCAGAGCTGTGCTGCAGCTTGGGAAAGCTCCGCAAGACATTGCTAGAGAGTTCCCAGATGCTCGTCGGCGTTGGTATGCCCTCCCAGAGCAGCGCCGAGCTAGTTGGCGGTTCTGCCTGGCCTCGAGCCTGGGGAGAGCTGCTGTAGCTCCGGGTGAATGAGAGCGAGAACGTACAGGTTGTTGGCCGACTCTGGGGAATCAAACTGCTTGTGAATGTCCTTGTCCTCGAGCTTGCCATCCTTGAGCTTAAAGAGGGCGAGACCGACGGCGGATTCAAAGAGGACGAGCATGTTGTGGTTGGAAGGGGACGGAGAGGAAAGAGGGAAGGAGGGGGTGATGAGCTACAGAAGGATGAAACTCTGTAGTCTTGTAGAGTTGCTAGCTGTACAGGAAGCGAGGGCGACGACGAGTTGAAAGAGAAGTGCGAAGCGAGAGGAGCGAAGCAACTTTGCCAGTTTGAGGACTTAGCCAAATTCCGAGTCTCGAGCGAGCAGCGAGGCCAGCGACCAGCGGCTCAGCGGCACCTCTCGCTTCTACACTTTCTCATCGCACTACAAGTCAGTCACACTTGAACCTACCGTCCTACAGATCCCAAGGCTAACCCTCCCCTCTTCCAGTGTCCCTCTTCTGCGCCATCTCGGGGCAGCCTCCCCTTCACCCCGTCTTGTCCATCAAATCGGGCACCGTCTACGAGAAGGCCTTGATCCAAAAGTACTTGCAAGATAACGCGGGCAAGGATCCCATCACTGGCGATCAACTACAGGAGGATGACTTGGTAGACATCAAGACGGGTCAGTACCATCTCTCATCTCGCTTTCGGCCGGCTTTTGCAGGTGTGGGAGGGTCGAGGGTGCAGGAGAGTGGGGCCATACAGACGGAGCACCTCGGCAACAGCTGTACGAGGTCAGAGTGACCCTCCAAGCAGGGTACACGCGCTCGAGTTGGAGCTGAGACGACGTCGGCCCTCTCGTCGAGTTGCGCCTCGCTAGACAAGCGGGGCGAGGCTGTCGAGTGTCGGGCTTGGTGGAAACAGCTACATCTCCATCGCAGCGCCCTCTGCACCGTTACAGAAGCGGCAGGGCTTGCTCAACCCGCGACCTCGATGAACGCTTGTTTCTCACTCAGTCCGAGGGATTAGCCGTCGAGATAGCTGGTGTGCAGTCGGTTCGCTGCTCGCGTAGGCTTGCAGCTATGTCTAGGGCACTCTCCTGCGCTCGCAGCGTGATTCGCTGCAGAGGTCGGAGCAGGTTGACCCGCCTTGCTTCTCTCTCCTCGTGCGCTTGCCGTGTACGAAGAGCAGGGGCCACCCTCGGCGATGAATCTCCCTACCATACCCATCGCTTCATCCTGCTGTCCGACCCAAGCCAGCTGACCCGCCTCTGCCCTCCTCACAGCCCCCTCCACTCCCGCCGCCCCTCCTCGCGCTCCCACCTTCACTTCAGTCCCCTCGCTGCTGCACACGCTCCAATCGGAATGGGACGCCACCATGCTGGAATGCCTCGAACTCCGTCGCGCCGGCGATGAGCTCCGTCTCGAGCTCTCCCACGCCCTGTACAAGGAGGATGCCGCGATGAGGGTTTTGGCTAGGTTGACGAGGGAGAGGGATGAGGCTAGGGAGTGAGTTTATTCGCTCTTTCGTCTCTCCTTTTTGGTTTCTACTCTGTAGGGGAGCCGGACCTCCCGTCGACCATCGCTGATCCGACTCCGCTGTTTGCGCCCTACCTGCAACAGAGCTCTCGCTTCCGTCAAGGCTACTCTCGGACCCGCCTTCTCGACTGGAGCGCCCGCTGGAGATGTCGAGATGGAGGTCGAGCCCGTCGCTGAGGCTGGCCTGCCCGCCGAGGCCAAGGCTCGCGTCGCTGAGACTAACAAGAGGTGCGCTTCGCTTCGCTCTCTTTCTTGCTCGACGTTCGAGAGAAGGGCGGCGTTATCTCATGGGTGCGATCATTTACTGATTCGCGCGTTGATTCAATAGCCTCTCGGCCACTCGCAAGAAGCGGAAGCCTGCCGAGGGTAACGCTACCCCCGCCTCGCTCAAGACCTACGTCCAATCCGCTACCGTCCCCAGTCTCCACGGCACCAAGCCTCCCGGAATCGCCACTCTCGACCTCGCCAAGTCTGGTTCCCTCGTCGTCACTGGAGGGTGAGTCGTTGCTTCTTGGCGAGCCGAGTTGAACGGGAACGGGAGAAGCTGACTTTCGTTCCCTCGACCTACAGCCTCGACAAGGCCATTCAAATCTACGACCGTTCGACCTCCAAGATTCTCGCCACCCTCAAGGGTCACACCAAGAAGGTCACCTCAATTGTCTCGTCCACGACTTTGACCGAAGCCGGCCTACCCTCCTACCTCGTCTCCTCCTCGCTCGACAAGTCCGTCCGCGTGTGGGCTCCTAACGGCAACAAGACCGTCTACGGCGCGATTGCCAACCTCTCGCTCGGCGGGGAAGTCAGCGACCTGTCGCTCCACCCTTCTGGCACCCTCGTCGCTTCCGCCGCTTCGGACGGCACTTGGTCCATCCATGACCTCCCTCCCTCCGACTCGGACGCCAAACCCACCACCCTCCTCACGGGATCCCTCCCCGCCGATACCCCCGAAGGAACAGCCAACACGGCCATCGCCTTCCACCCCGACGGCGCCATCTTTGGAGTCGGCTCCTCGGATTCCAAGATTCGCATCTTTGACACTCCCACCGGAGCATGCATCGCCTCGTTCGCTGGACACTCGGAGACGCAAGGAGCAGGAGCCATCACCTCCCTCTCCTTCTCGGAAAACGGGTACACCCTCGCTTCCTCGGCCCTGGGCTCCTCCCAAGTCAAACTCTGGGATCTCCGCAAATTGTCAAACTCGGCCAACATTACCCTCCCCGACGCTGCCGTGATCAACCAAGTTCGGTTCGATGAGAGTGCTCAGTTCCTCGCCGTGGTTGGGACGGATGCTAGGGTTTATCAGAACAAGACGTGGGAGGAGTTGGTCAAGTGTGAGGAGAATGGGGCAGAGTTGACGGGCGTGAGGTTTAGTGAGGGTGGTAAGGAGGTGCTCGTGGCGGGGATTGATAGGACCGTGAGGGTGCTTAGTGCCCCGAGCGAGTAAGGGAGACCCAAAAAAGTATTTCTCGAGGGGACAGAGGAAGGAAGAAGCTCTTGCTCTAGCTACAATGTATCTGCGATTGGTTGTTCATCGTCTCGGGCGCGGAGAGCGAGAGCGAGAACGAGAGCATTGAGCTCGAACCAGATGAGAAGCGAGCGCCGACTCGCCTCTTCGTCAAGTCGCTCGCGCTTCTGCTCGCTAACGAACAAGCACGTCGCTCTCCCGTGGTCACAAGCTCGATCGAAAAACGAGAATAAGAAACATTAGGCAAACTACATGGAAGGAAATCGCGAACTACAAAACTCGTCGGCCTCGGGCCTCGGCGCACAAAGCTAAGCCTCCGTCAAAACCGACCCCGCGGACCCATTGGCCCTCACTCCCTTGCCGGCAGCTCCCTTACTCGCTCTTGATCCCCCGGCATTGCCGTTCTCCTTGTTGTACAACGCCGAAGCGCTGCGTTGTGCTGTCCGCTCGACGATGGACGTGCCGTCGCGGAAGCGGGCGCGGAAGAGGACTGTTCAATGCAGGAGGGGGTCAGCGAGGAGGAGGGAGAGAGGGGAAGAAAGAAAGACGAACCGTTGGCGTTGCTGAAGAGACCGTCCTTGAGCGAGACGACGATGAATTGCGAGCCCTTGAATCGGGTGCGGAAGAGGCGTCCGATGTTCTCGGCTGTTAAGAGCGGAGGAGGAGAGTTCAGTGAGAGCGCGATAGCGAGATATTTCAGGAAGGAAGGGGCTCACTGTGCGAGAGATCAAGGGCGGCATCCTGAGCGAAAGCGAAAGATCAGCTTCGGCGCGGGCGACAACGGCACGGGACTACTCACAATCTCGTCGAGGATGTACATGGGCGCTGGCTTGAAATGGAGCAGTGCCATGATGAGCGAGAGGGCGATGAGAGACCTGTGCGATAGAGGCGAGTCAGTGACCATCGGCGAGAGGGAGAAGACGACGAAAGTACCGTTGTCCTCCCGACAGCTCCGTCAAACTAGCCTTCCATACTGTACCCAGCCGAACCTTGACCTCGAGACCCTGGGTGATGTCCATACCCTCTGGCGGCTGCAGCTTCGAGAAGTTGCCCGGCAGCAACTCGGCGAAGATGTTTCCAAACTCGCTGCGAGAGTAGAGGGCGTTAGCGTCGTTCTGAGAAGGCAGATAATAATGAACGCACTCGTTGACTTTCTCCCATGTTGTCTGAAGTGCCTCCTTCTTGTACTCGTCGAGCTTGGCGACCGTCTCCTCGATTTTGGTCTTGTCCTTGAGGACCTGCTGGTACATCGTCTTGAGGTCCTTCTCCTTCTTCTCGACACTGTGAGATGGAGGAGAAAGGTGAGCGACGGTGGCGAGAAGCCCGAGACGGCGAGAGAGAGCTCACCTGTCGATCATCGTGAGCACCTTGGGGTTGACCTTCTTCTTCATGCCCGCCTGATCCTCCTCGAGCTGCTGGCACTTCTTCTTCATCTCGCCCATTCGCACGCCGGTAAAGTTGTAAGGCGATCCCTCCTTGCCGAAGGTCCTGCGAGAGAGAGAGAGGAAAAAGGTCAGCGATGGAAGCGAGCGAGAATTCTGGCCACGAGCTCGACTCACTGGCACTCATCCGAGATCCACTCGAATTGCTTCTCCAGCTTGGCGACAGCATCGACAGCGCCCTTCTGGTCCTTCTTGAGGCGGTCAATTTCGTGCTCGAGCTCCTTGATTGCCAGCTCGCCGTCCGCAATCTCCTGCCTCTTGGCCTTGATGGCGCCGTCGAGGGCGTCGAGCTCGTCCTTGAACGCCGTGAGCATCTTGGTCTCCTCGGCAATCTTAGCCTCGATGGACCGAAGCTCTTTGTGCTTCTTGTCGATGGACGACTGGAGGTCGGCGAGGGCAGCCGAGGTCTTGGTGAGGTGAGTGCGAGCTTCGGCGAGCTCTTGTCCGCCGGCAACGATGTCCTTCTCCATTTGCTCTGCGGCGGCGAGAATGATCAGATGGACAGCGAGAGCCGTCGCGGGCCGTAACGACTTACCCAGCTCGAGCTCGGCAGTCTGAACCTCGCGCTGCAGAGTCTTGACGCTGACGGTGTGCTTGCTGACCTCGGCCTTCTTCCGCTTGATCTCGGCCTGAAGGTGAGGAGAGCGGTGAGCGTGAGGTCAAGCATAAGAGCGAATGGCGACGCTCACCTTGATCTGATCGAGCTTGGAGCCGCGATTGTTCTTGAACTCGTCCATCTCGCGTTCGATGCGCTTGCACTCGGCGAGAGCGTCCTTCTGCTTCGACTTGGACTCGCTGATGGTAGTGGTGAGCTCGGCGATTTGAGTCTTGAGCGCCTCGACCTCCGAGATGATCTGCGAAAGGCGAGCCGAGAATCAGCAACCTCCTTCGGGCCCAGAAGCGAGTCGAACTCACCCTCGTGGCGTTGCTCTCCTTGACGCGCTCTTCCAACAAGCCGAGCTCGTGCGTCTTGAGGTCCAGCGTCTTCTGAGCCTCCTTGAACTTGTTCATGGCGTCCTTGGCCTGCTCCCACTCTCGCTCGACGGCATCCAACGCCTTCTTGCGCGCGGCGAGCTCGGTCTCGACCTTCTTGAGCTGCTGGACCTTGACGAGGACGCCGCCGCCAGATGACTTGCTGCCACCTGAAAGCGTTCCCGAGGGGTCGTAGACGTCGCCCTGTAGCGTAACGGAGCGCATGCGAACGGCTGCGTCGAAGGTGACCTTGTTGGCCGTCTCGGCGTCGGGGCAGATGAGCGTGTTGCCGAAGACGTACTCCATCGCCTTGGAGACCTCATCCTCGTAGCCAACGAGGGTGAGAGCGAGGTCCGTCTGCGGCGAGAGCTTCTTGACGTTGCTGAGCGTGGCCTTGGAAGCGACGTGCGCCGAGATCTTGTTGAGCGGGATGATGGTGACGCGCTTGCGGAGGTTGCCCTTCTTGAGGAGGTCCGATCCGACATTCTCGTCATCGACGACGACGTTGTACAGGCGACCGCCGGCGCAGACCTCGAGGGCGGTCGCAGCGTTGAGGTTGGCGTTGTCCAGCGAGACGAGGTTGGCGATGAGACCCTTGACGCTCGACCGATCAAAGCCGCGATGAGGATCTGTGTACTCGAACTCGAGCGCGGCGAGGTTCGACTTGACGGCGTCCTTCTCCTGCGAGTGATGAAGATGCAAGAGGTCAGCTCGGCGCGAGGGAGAAAACGGCACGACGCACCTCGAGCAGCTTGCGAACAGCCTTGCTCTCCACATCCTTCCTATCCCGCAACGCTGACTCCTTCTCCTCGTCCCAGCCGAGCTTGCTCAGCGCCTTCTCGAGGGTGGCCCGCTCCTTCTTGACCTGCTCGAGCTCGCCGAGCAGACCCTTGCCTTCCGAGGCCGCCTTCTTCGCCCTGGGCTCCTTCTCCTTGACCTCCTTCTGCAAGTGGTCGATGCGAGCCTTGGCTCGTTCGGCCTCCGTGCCGAGGCTGGAAGCGAGAGCCTTGGCCTGCGCGAGCTGACCCATGAAGCCGGAGGAGGTCGAGTCGTCGGAGGAGGACATGCCGGTGAGGAGGGATTGGAGGAGGTCCTCGGAAGCTTTCAGCGAAGCGGTGGACGCGTCGTAAGTCGTCTTCAGCGCGGTGAAGGCCTCGGACGATTCGGCGGTGGCCCCCTGCTTCGCTTGACGCTGAGCCGAGAGCTGTAAAGCGAGGGTATCAGCTCCTCACTTGGCAAGCCTGGAGTCTGGTAATTGCTACTGACCTCGTTTGCGCCGGTCTCGAGATCCGTGATGCGCGTCTGCTCCTCCTTGAGGTTGGAGGCCATGATGTCGATCTGCGCCTCGAGCTTGCTGCACTCCTTGGCGAGCTCGGTCTGCTGCTCCTCGAGGATTTGGACCTTGCCTCCTTTGGCGAGCTCCTGTGTGACGACGAGGCGTCAGCTTCATCCAGAACAAAGCTCGGCTCGGCTCACCTTGTCGCGGCGCTTCTGAATGTCGACGACCTCCTTCTCCATCCGCGAGATCTCGTTGTCCATCCTGCCCCTCCCGGAGGTCGCTTCCTTCATCTTCTGCTCACTCTCCCGCACCAGCTCGACTCCCTTCTCCTTCCTCGCCTCGAGTTGAGTCCAGTCGTAGGCGACAACGAGCTTGCTGAGGCGCTCCAGCTCGGACGACTTCTTCTGGAACTCGAGGAAAGCGCGCTTCTCCTCGCGGAGCTTGTCGAGCTTGGGGGTGATCTCCTCGCGCAGGAGCTCCTTGATCTCGTCGAGGCGCTTCTCCTTGCGAGCCATCGTCTTGACCGCCTTGTCCTTCTTCTCCTCGAACATGGAGGTTCCAGCGGCTTCCTCGATCATGGAAAGGATCTCTTGTGGGCGCATGTTGAGGACTTTGGTGATCTTGCCTGTTGCGAGAGGGTACGGCGGAGAGTCAGCGAACGAGTTGTCTCGGCGAACGGCTCGCGAGCGCCTTACCTTGCATGATGAGGAAATTGGGGTTGTTGATGTTGAGCTGTACACTCTGGAAGAGGTTCTGTACCGCTGCCTGGGTCGAACGATGACCGCAGATGAGGTACTTGCTGGTGCCGTTCAGCGCGATCTGTCGTCGGCGAGGGTCAGCTCTGGGCGTTTCGGCCGATCAAAAGAGCTCACCTGGCGCGTCACCGAGATCTCTGGCATTTGCTCGAATCCCACGGGCGCCTTGGACTTGTCCGAGTTGTCGAAGACGATGGTAACCGAAGCGCGAGTGACTCCCGCCTGGCCTCGCTTGTAGATGAGGTCCAGCAGGTTGGAGGCGCGGACCTGCGAGTCGCGGGGGCTCAGTACAGTCTCTGACGGCGTGCAGACGCGCTCTCCGGCGTACCGTAGTGAGATTGGTGATTCCGAGGACGAAGCAGATGGAGTCGAGGATGTTGGACTTGCCTGAACCGTTACTGTAAGTCGAGAGGCGCAGTCAGCGATCCGTCTGATACGCTGTAACACTCTGCAGCTCGCTCCATGTCCTTAGAGCTACAGCACAGCAGCAAGCGCGCGTGTTGTTGGTCGAGCATTTGTTTGGCGAGCTTGGGAGCTCGATGCAGAGGTGTGGGGGAGCTGGCGAAGGCTTGAACTTACAGTCCAGTAATCGCATTGAAGCTGGCATCCCATCCAGCGATACTTGTGCGGACGGGACTGGGCGAAGCAAGCGCGTCTGGTCAGTTCGTCGAACTGGCGGCTCGGAGGGCGCTGGAGAGCTTGAGTGAGGACTAACTAAGACTTGAACCCGTCTAGAATCAGTTCTGTGACTCGCATGATGCCCCAGCGAGCCCTTCGAGTCGAGGTGAGAGAAGCGAGCGAGACGAACGAGGCGAAAGAGCGCGCGCTCGTCGCGCGTCGCGAAGGCAAGGTCAGCAGTGGCTCACTTGCAACGCTCTCTAAAGGCTTCCTTCGGGTACAGTATGACTAGTTGCTATCTACAAAGCGATTCGAGCTCTCTACGATCTCCATGCTGCTCCCTCTTCGGCGCCTTCTCCGCGCATCGTCGATCCCCGCCGCCGAACGACGTTCAGTACTTGCTGTAGAGCTCGACTTGAGTCCCGATGACTCCAGAGTAGATCTCTTCGTCCTATGAGCATTTTTGAAGGAGTCAGTAAGCTGGCGGAACAGATAGCAGAGTGCGAAAGCCGAACTCACCGAGACGGTGGAGCCGAGCTTCACCCAGCCGACGGAGGCTCGAGGTCCCAGCGCTGCACGCCTATCGCCCTCTTCTGCGAAGGCCTCCTCCCTACCCAGAGCTCCGTTGAGTGCGTCGAGCACCTCTTGAGCCGTCTCGAAGCGCTGCTCCCAGCAGCCTCGGAGCACGTCTCCTAGCGCCGAGGGCTGCAGAGCGCTGACGTCGGGGAAGATGCCCGCCGAGTACTGCTGTTGAGTTTCCTCATCATGCGAGTTGATCGTCGCCTCGTCCTCCGGGGCGTAGTGTCCGACTCCGTGCGTTGGATCGCGAGGATGGTGACCGAGGAGGATTTCGAGAAGAGTGTGGCCGAGGGCGAAGAGGTCTGACTTCACGCTAGCGGTGCCGCTCGGGCGAGGAAGCCAGTGGGTTGGTCCTTCTCCTACTAACGCGGTGGAACCGTCGATGACTGCCCCGCCGAAGTCGACGAGTTTGACGCCGAGAGTGGCGAGGTCGATGACGGCGTTGGCAGTGTGGATGTTGGAGATGAGGATGTTGTGCGAGTGGACGTAAGCGACTCCTTCGGTAAGCTGGAGGCACCAGAGTCGACGGAGGGACTGCGAGGCGTGAGGGAAGATCTTGAGGAAGCTGTCCAATCCTCCTCCGGTTGCGAACTCGAGGAGGAGTCCACCGTCCTCGAGGCGACCGTGGTACTTGATGATCCGAGGGTGATCTCCCATTCGCTCGTAAGCCTGCGCCTCGAGGTCAAAGTGGTGCTGATTGTCGAAACCGCCGAGTTCTGCGAGGTCGACACGCTTCTCTGCTCGGTCAAACGAAATCCGAATGATGAGACCTTGACTGCCGGATCCTATGGGACCGAGTTGACGCGTTGGACCTGGGTAGAACGTGTAGGAAGCTCCCTCGGTAGGCTGCAACGCGATTGGTCTCGTCAGCTTGCGAGAGTCGCTTCGGCCACGGAAAGCGCACTTGGCCAAGCTCTTGGAGTAGAGCAACACTCTCGACAGCGATACGAGCAGCCATTCCGATCCGCCGAAGCGAAAACGTAAAAGCGAGGTTGTGGAAGGAAGACAAGGGAGAACGGCGCGTGATCTCCTCGTCAAGGGCGGTCCGAGGGGCAAGAGGTCTGAGAGTCTCGAGTGGGGGGTCGAGGTGCAGAAACGAGAATGCGAGAGCAGAGGAAGAAGAGAGCTCACAGCCAGATGCCATGGAGTGATCGAGCAAATCGTGAGATCACCGAGAGCGAAAACCGGCGCCGAGCAAAGCTCTCGCGCTTTCTCCTTCGACGCCACCAGCGCAAGACAGCAGACCACCTCTCAGACCCTCGCGCTCTTTACTCGCAGCTTGACTCCCAGCTTTCGCTGCTCTCCTATGCGGCTCTCGACTCGCCTTTCTCCATCTCTCGCGCGCGCCAGGCCGAGCCGAAAAGTACGAGGAAACCTCAACTAAGAAGAAATTCCAAGGAGAGCTATAGAGTAAGGGGGTGGGGGTTGTGTTCAATAGAACCGTCCCTACCTCTCAACCACCTCAAAGAGGCGATCGAAAAGACCAGGACGAGATCCAGAAGACGGGGCGGGCGAAAGGGGAAAGGGGAGATGAGAAGAGAAAGAGGGAGAAGGTACTGCAGTGGTCGAGGGAGCAATTTGATTCAGAGTCGAGGAAGGGAGGGGGAGACGTGTGTACTGAGACAAGTGTGTGTTGGGGGCGGAGGGGAAAGAGCGCAGGGAACGGGGCGAGGGGCGGGAACTTTGGACGAGACGAGCGAGCATTCTTGAGGGGACGGGGGGAGACGACGAGAGGCCTTGTAGACGACGAGGGAAGAAGATTAGCGAGCGCTCTTTTCGTCGGCGAGCGAGAGAGGAAGAAACGCACCACTAACTCAATACAGACAAGGAATCAAAACGGGGGACCGGAGAAGAACGTTGACACCAAAGAGGCGGAGGGGAGGGGGGTAGAGCAGTTTAGTACTGGCCCTGACCTCCGTAAGGAGCGCCAGCGCCGTAACCTCCCTGACCGCCCTGGGGCTGTCCACCGTAGCCTCCAGCCTGGGGGGCTCCTCCGTAGCCGCCGGCCTGTCCGCCGTAGCCGCCCTGCTGGCCTCCGTAGCCCTGGTCCTGGCCTCCGTCTGTAGTGACGTGAGAGAAGGAGAGTCAGCGCCGCGTTCGAGTGAGATTGGGAGGCGAGGGGAGGCGAGGCGAGAGCGGGTAAGAAAGGGGAGAAGGGAGGAAAGGAGGGGAGGAAGAGAGAAGAGACGAGACGTACAGCCACCCTGGCCACCCTGCTGTCCACCGTATCCTCCTCCGTATCCACCCTGTCCTCCGTCTGTAGTCGAGTCGAAGAGAAGAAAGGGTCAGCGGAAGTACTCAAAGCGAGGTGAGGTGAGGACGGCGACGCGAGAAGGGAGTCGCGCGATGGAAATGAGAAAGGGAGAAATGGAGGAAACGGAGAACGCACATCCACCCTGTCCACCGTATCCGCCCTGTCCTCCACCGTATCCTCCTCCGTCTGTTTTTGCAAAAAATAAAAAAAACGAAGAGAAGACGAGCCGGTTCGGGGTCAGTTTCAGTCGCATCTCGGTCGGTCGAGCCTCGTCGAGCGCAACCCCAGTCGATCGTTCGGAAGGAGCCCTATAGCACGAGAAAGGAAGGGGAGTCACTTACATCCTCCACCGTCTGCTCGAGCAAACGACGGTAGAAGGACGATAGCGAGCGAGCGAGGAGGAGGGGGGGGAGCAAAAGGGGAGACGGGTCGGGGGGAGAAACGAGAAAGGGTCAGAATCGCACTGGGTTGGAGCGCTTAACAAAGAGGGGAGAGAGAGGGGCTAATAGGGCTAGATAGTAGCCGCCGTAGCTGCTCGGAAAAGAGAGCCCCGAGAAATGAAGAGAGAGAGAAAAAAGGGGAAAGAAACGTACATCCTCCTCCTCCGTATCCTCCTCCTCCTCCGCCACCGGTGCGCTGGTTGGCGATGTTGACGCGAACGCGACGGCCGTCTGTAAACGATTCGCAAGTGGGAGGGGAGAGAACGAGTCAGCGACCGCTCGACGGAACCGCCGAGTCGAAAGGAAGGAAGAGGAAAAAACTCACCCTAAGAGCAAGCAATCCCAACGAGAGACAAGGCAAAGCGAAGTAGCAACGTCACCCGAGTACCGAGGGACAGCGTTCACGAGGCGAGTTTGACAGCGTTCAAAGCCGAGCCCAAGATAGCCGCACGGGACACGTTGAGGGGGAAAAGGAACATGCGAGAAGGAGAAAGGAAAGGAGAGAGAGAGGGATAACCGAGAGTCAGGAATCACACGCGGGAAACACCCCTTCGGGGTTTTGAGTTGGTAGGTGAGGGTCGATCCTCGAGATGGATCGCGAGGACGGGGGACGGTGGGAAAGGGAGAGAGAGAATCAAACCCGAGTCTCGTTCGTTGGTGTGGAGCGGGCACTACAGATGTCAATCCCTAAGAGATCGCCAAGCTGCAGCGCCCTCTCTCCCTTCCTCCCTCGGCGCGCGCTAGGTTAGCCCTCTCCTCGGCGCTGACCCTTCCGCTCCACTACGACTCGAATCGAATAGAAAAAGAGAGATGATGATGATGATGAGGAGAAACGCACGAGCTCCTGGTCGTTCATGGCCTGGATAGCGGCGTCAGCCTCAGCCTGCTGGGAGAAGGTGACGAAACCGAATCCGCGCGAGCGTCCGGTTCCGGGCTCGCTGTTTCGGATGTAACGAAACAGAGGAGCCGAGGGTCAGCTCTGGGATCCTCTACAGCGCTCCGAACGGGGGGGTTCAAGAGGTGGCAGGCAGGCAGGCGAGAGGAAAACGCACGTCATGACGATGCAGTCGATGACCTGTCCGAACTGGGAGAAGGCATCGCGGAGCGAATCGTTGTTGGTTCCCCTGTAGGGTGGTAACAAGACGTTGAGTCAGCCTCGCTGTTCGACATCAACCCCTCGGGACAAGGAAAAACAAGGTTGAAGCCGCTGGCCCGCTAGAGGCGCGTGACGAGGACGGTCCGCTGTTGCTTTCGACTCTTGAGTCGGTACAGGGGACAAAGACTCACCAGGAGAGGTTTCCGCTGTAGTCGAGTATATCGTAGAGAGGGCAGGCGGGTCAGTAAACGCTCAAAAGGGTCAAACGAGTCGCTCTTGAGACGGCGCAACGACTCTGCGCCAACGTGCTAGACGGAGAGGCCGTTGGAGGGGCACGGAGAGCTCACCAGTCTGTGGGGAGTAGAAAGATACAGAATCAGTTATCCTGTTTACCTGCAGCGGTACAGCCTTTGAAGCAGCCAAACAGCCCCCCATTGAAGCGCAGACGAGATGGAACCCTCTCGTCGCTTTCGAGGGTTGTAGACTGCTCCCTACACGATCAACCTACAGATCTTGGCAGCCCTGTTGAAGTCGGAGACATGGTCAGCATTTCTGTATCCCAGCAACCAGCGTAGCGGGAGAGACTGACATTGTTTGAACAAGTTGAAGAAGAGTGGAGGAGGGAGAGGAGCAACCCACCCGTTGCAGATCGAAGGGGTCCGCTCCAAACAGGCCATTTCTTTTCGCTCGTAATGCAATGGGAACCTCAAAGGGGCTTGCTAGAGTCTAGTACACACTATTGCAGCCCGCATTGCCTCTTCGACGAGGTCAAACGAGTCAGCAGGAGCAGCCGACCGATCGAGCGAGTCTGCCGAGACGCTCAAGCGGAACTAGGTACGACCGAGGTAGGCGGTTCTGGCGTGTCTGCGCACTGATACTCTGTAGGCCAAGCTCTGTTCATCGGAGAAGGAAGCTCCCGTTCTCACAAGGGAGAGAACAGCCGAGATCGGTGCTCGACTATGCTCTCGCGACAGTCGCCGAAGCGCGAGGGAAACTAAAGGAATGGGGAGGGGGGGAACGACGATGCAATGTTGCTTGTTCTCTTTGGTTATATGTCATGCTCCTGTGAGGTCTACTGCGCGAGGCGAGGTGAGCAGAGGAGCGAGGGACGAGCTGAAACCGAGAGAAGAAGACGAACCTAATACGGCCTGCTCCTTCGACGACCCTCGATGATGTACAACAGCAACGCTCTTGAACGCCGGAACTATTCCTAGAACGGAGTTTCGAGAGTTAGCGGCGGCGCCCCTCTACCTCAGGACTAGTTCCCTTCACTCACCTTTGCGCCGAAACTCCCTTCTCTACATCTTCTCCCCCTCTCCCACCCCTCCAACCGCCCGATACTCCTGCTCCCAATACACCAAGCTCCCCTTCCCATCCTCCATGGGTCCCAATTCCACTCCCTCGACCCTAGCGATGAACAACTCGGATCTCGGTCCCTGCTCATCCACCTCTGCTGCCTCTTCTGCCGTCATCCCGAGTGTTGAAAGAGGAAGGGAATGAACAATGGTACATTGGAGTGTGCCGAGTGATCGAGAGTGCAAGTTGTCGAACAACTCTGGTGGGAAATGCTCCTCGGCGGTGGTTGAAGTTGAAGTTGGAGTGGAAGACGGGGGAGGAGAAGGAGTAGCCGGTAAAGGGAGAGGTGGTTGACGTGCGAAAGCTCTTGCTAATGATTCTTGATGGGATGTAAGAAGGTGAATGGAAAGAGGTGCAGCAGCGGGTTGAGAGAGATGAGAAGCGAGTCGGGAGGGAAGGCGGAGGGAGAAGGCCACGAGGGGAGGCGAGAGTGAAATGGAGGATAATGAGGAGAGAGTAGCACCGTGATTGGCTGGCTGTTGCTGTAGCCTTGTAGCTCCTGCTGCTGTAGCAGAGTCCAAGTGACAAGAAATGACGGCTACGGGCTGAGCTACTCGTCGCATTAATTGTCGTAACAGTGTAGCTGAAGCTTCATTAGCTTTGGTACTGAGCTGTCGTCCTACAGAAACGACCATGTCGAGCCGAGTGCTGCGTCGAGTAACGAGTCGAAGCACAACCCGCGTCTCTCTCTCTCTCGCTCCGCTCTTTCTCCTCCGATTCAGCTCGACTTGCAGGGAATGAATTTCGCCCAGCTCAAAGCTAAAGCGGTAAGCTATTCTCCTCTTTTCCTACCATCCTACAGCTCCAGCTAACCGACTCTCCCTCCCTCCAGACCGAAGCAGCCAACGACGCCCGCTCTCGCGCTTCGGCCCCCTCCCGTCCAACCACCAAATATCAACCCGTCCGACCCGAAGATGTAGCAAACCAACGCGCACTCACCCCTTCCGAACGATTCGCCCAATCCACCGTCCTCCAGCATCAACAAGCGATTCACAGGCCACCGCCGCCGCCCATTCGCTCGAGGTCGGGGCAGGCGGCGGAGCAGGAGAAGGAGAAACCTGCACCCCCGGCGAGGAGTTATGGAGCTGCTCCTGCTGCTGCTCCCCCTGCTCTGCCCTCCAGGACGGCTTCCTACGCCTCTTCCTCCTCGGCCACGAGCGTCGGCAGTGGTGCTCCTCCCGCTCCTCCTCCTCGGTCAACTCCAGCCCCTCCTTACCAACATGCAGTAACGCACGATTTACCCAAACCTGCGCCCCCTCCTCGAGGCTTCAGTCCCGCTGCTCCTGCCCCTTCGCCGACGCCGCCGACTACTGCGAGCCGAGCTGCTGTTGCTGCTGGAGGCGGAGGAGGGACTCAATTCAAGAAGTTCTCAGAGTATGATCAGAAGGATAAAGAGGTCATGTTTGCTATGCTCGATTCGGTACGCTCATTCCTTCTTCCCCCTACCCCCTACCTCGGCGCCGAACTCGGAGCTGACCTCTTGCCAACACAGTTCTTCGAAGCTCGATTGAAGGGAGATACCTCGAGACCAATGCCGCAAGGCTTCGTCGCCGTCGGATCGACCCCTTCAATCGTAGCCCCCGTCCCTAAGGTGGGCGAGAGCCATGCGCCGAGCCCCAGTATCGAGGTGGTGAGTTCCAGGCTGACGCTCCCTTCCCGTTCAAGCGACGTCCTCTCCTCAAATCACTAAGAAATCCCCGCTCACCAGGCTCCCCCACCCATCTCCCTCTCCACGCGACCCTCCCTCTGCTCCACCACCTAATCCTCCACCCCCTCGGCGCCCTCCTACCCCCCACCCCAATCCCACTCCTCCTCCGCCCTCACCCTCTCCCACTACC